>CM053772.1:120240774-120259216 GCA_028658325.1 Potorous gilbertii | reverse complement strand
CCAAAGAATCACTGGTATGCCAAGCAGCTTTGAGCCTCAGAAATTCTTCTAATTGGCTCATTGTTGTGTAGCTTCACTGTCCTCTTCCCTGGGAAAAAGGGAAGAGCTAACATATAGTTTAGTCATTACAGAGAACAGGTCCACAAAATTAAATACGAAATAGATTTTAAAAAATAGCCAAGAGAAAAGTATAGCTTTAAAATGATGGGTAGTTTGTTAACAATATAAATGGAATTTCAGAAGGTGCAGTGGAAGGTTGGGGTAGAGTTACATATTGAAAAGGGAGGAATGTAACTTACATGATGGAGTATATATCCTTTACTGTTTTTGTGTCTTTGTCTTTCAATGCATAATAGGTTCTCTGCACTACAGGAGAGTCAGATTGCTGGAATTTTAAGTTTTTGTTCATCTGCTGAGGAAAGGGATTATGATGTGATTTTTGGGATGCGTGTAGGACTTGGAGAGCCTTTGAAAAGGAGTTGGAAAAAACATGGGGAGTAAGGAGAGGAAGGAACAGTGTGGAGAGAGAGTAAGGTAGGGAGGCAGGGAAGGAAGGTAGAAGGAAGAAAGAAGAGAAGAGAATAGAGGAGAATACAGGAAAGGAGAAGAGAGGAGAGGAGAGAAGAGGAAAGGAGAGGAGGAGGGTAGGAGAGGGAGTAAGTCAGAGTGATCCTGCATACAATTTTTAGCTACTTCTCATCCATTTCACTGTGTGGGACAGGGAGTCATCTCTCCAGCTCTTTCTCAGTTTTGTTTTTTTTCCCAAGGGCTCTCCAAGTCCTACTAGAATTTCAAAAACCATGTGATATTCCTTTGCCCCTTAAGATGAAGAAAATACAAAAATTCTAATAATTAATGTGGTTTCCAGGGACCTCCTCATGCCTCCTTATTACACATTGTTGACCTGAAAGTTTGGTTAAAAAATGCAAACAGGCTAAATTCATATTATTTGTTCCCTTAAAGCCAGCAGATACACGTTCATAGAGCCAGAAGAAAACTTCTGACTGTCTGATACAAGAATAATCAGGCTTAAATACACTTTATCATGAGAAATGAATTCTTAGTTATGTAAGTTGTAAATTCAGTGAGACAAGACAATTAACAAAGTAGAGTCAACTGGAATTTATGAACCCAGGATATCTGAGTTTCCTCCATATAGTATATGTCACTGTGATACAAGATAAGAAGAATACCATCACTCTGTTTCCAAGCATCCTGTCATAAACAGATCTTTAAAGTTGTTGACACAGAAAAGGACATTTTTAGAGCAAAGAAAAGCAGTCTGATTGATGAGTTCAGGCTTTGGCCCTTATTAAAAGTTCAAAAATGATATTAAATGTTATTAACATGTATCCCCAAAACTTTGCATAGTGTCTGACACATAGTAAATTAATAGAGTAAACTAATATAAGTTTGCTGATTTATTATTGGCTTGGATTCAGCCTAGGCGATTTACTAATAAGAATTACAGGGACTGTGAATTCAGTCAGAGGGGACTAGATCAGCAACACTAATTTTGATTTATCTACTAGTTTCTTAATGGTTTGGTCTTTAATATTAAAGTCACACAACCATTGAGAATGGATTGTAGAACATGGTATAAGGCATAAGCCTATTTTTTGCCAGAATCATTCCAGATTTTATCAAATAGAGAGTTCTTTCCAAGCTAATTTATGTTTTCCAGTTTATCAAACAACCGAATTAACGAGTTTCAGTGTTTCTGCTTCTCTGTTCCATTGATTCATCTATTTTAAACTGATACCAGGTAGTTTTGAGGATTGTTGCTTCATAAGAGAATTTCCTACATTCCTACTTCTTTTCACTATTTCCCTTGATATTCTAGATTATTTTTATTTTTCTGAATAAATTTTATTAAAATGTTATAGAGTTCTATAAAATATCTGTTAATTTCTTTGGTATAATATTAATACTGTAAATTGACTTGAATCACATTGTCATTTTTATTATATCATCATGGAAGAGGCTCGTATACTCCAGCTATATAAATTGTTCTTTATTTCTTTAGGGAAAAATTTGTAGTTGAATCTGTACAAGTGTTTTGTATAATGTTGATTTATCAGTCCCTGAATAAGATTCCACAATGCTGCAATAATGGCTATGAACCCTTAGGGTGGGGTCCCTTGTCCTACACAATGGTCAAAACAGGGGTCAGTGGTATCTTGGAGCCTTGCTGTTGCTTAAAGGGATAGAGTGTATGTGCTATACTTTTTTTTTTTTTTTTTTTTTTGCCATTGCAGTCCCTAGTATCCAGGACAGTTGTTTGTCCTTCAGTCTTTCAGTTGCAAGTACACAGCATACTTATTTGTGGCTCAGCCTTTTCAGTTCCAAGTACCCAGAACAGTTTGTAATTCAATATTTTCAGATCCAAGTACCCAGAACTGTCGTTTGTTGTTAACTCTTTTCTGTTCCAATTACCCTGAGCATTTGTTTGTTCAGTCCTTTCAGTCCCAATTACTGAGAACTATGGTTTGTTCTTCCATTTTTTCAGTCCCAAATATAGAAGAGTTATTTGTATTTTAATCTTTTCTTCCCAAGAACCCAGCACAGCTCTTGTTAATCAGTTCTTTCAGTCCAAAGTCCCCAGAACAGTGTTTTATTCAGTCTTTTCAGTCCCAAGTAGCCAGAATACTTGTTTGTTGTTCAGTCACTTCAGTCTCAAGTAACCAGAAAAATTGTTTGTGGTTCAGTCTTTTCAGTCCAAAGTTCCCAGAACAGTTGTTTGTAGCTCATTCTTTTCAATGACAAGAACCCAGAACACTTATTTGATGATCAGTCTTTCAGTCCAAAGCACACAGAACAGTGGTTTGTTTGGTGTTTTCATACTCAAGTATAATAGTTGTTTGTGGCTCAGTCTTTTCAATCCCAAGTGCCCAAAACAGTTTGTATTTGAGCCTTTCCAGTTCAAAGTACCCAGAACAATTGTTTAGTTTCACTCTTTTCAGGTTGCAAGTACCCAGAACACTTGTCTGTTCTTTAGTCTTTTCAGTCCCAAGTACTCAGAACATTTATGGTTCTGTCTTTTGATTCCTAAGTTCCCAGAACGCTGGATTGGGGTTCTTCTTTTCATTCCCAAGTACCCAGAACAGTTGTTCATGTTTCAGTTTCTAAATTCCCAGGAAACTAAACAATGGTTTGTTCAGTCTTTTCAGTCCCAAATACCGAAGACAGTGGTCAGTGCTTAAGTATTTTCAGTCCAAAATACATAGAACAGTTGTTTATAGTTCAGTCTTTTCAGTCCCAAGTAACCAGAATTGTTTTCTTTTTCCTCATTTTTGATTTTCTTCAGGATCATCAGTAATCTCAAAATTGTGTCATCCCCAAAGTGAACCCCCTGTGCATACTGAGTCTGGTCAGCAGATCTTTCTATGTTTATTTCCATTGGTGTAATTCCTGAACTTCACATAGTATTCTGGGGACTATGTTATTAGAGTTCAAATCAAGGGGCTTTACTGTGTTTGACGAAGAGCATAGTTTGTACGTAAATGTTAACTGATCTTTTATATTTTTTCCTCATATTCTACTTAGAATTTCATACTTAAGTGCTCTCAGGACGACATGATTTAATTGTGTTTAACATTAAGCTCATTGTAAATTTTCTTTGCCTTCATCAAATATCTCATATCTCACTCTTTTATAAGGTGACACTGCTTATAATTTTCCATAATATTCCTCTGCAAGAGTTTACAAATGAGTTCCCACTGATTGCCCTCAGCAGCTGTATCCTTCCACTTGGCAGAGAGATTAAGTGCTTGAGGGTTGATGTAGTCTCCACATTCTTTTACTCTTCTCATTTTAGTTATTGCGTTACACAGTTAAACTCTCAAAAGGAATGGTGAAAATCTATGATAATGTCTGTTTTCCATCACTTTATCATGTATCTGTTTTCAATCATTTTCAACCTATTTCCTGTTTTAGAAGATATCAATCACTGGTTTAACATTGGTCATGTTGGAGTGGTCTGTTATATATTTCTCCCATTTTTGTCCTTTCCTCTAGTTTGGTGTTGATTTGTATCTTTGTTCTAAGTAATTTATAGTTTGATTGCATACAGATAGCTGATTCAAAAATGGCTCATAGGTGACCAGTCATTTCCTGTCAATTAAGATATAATCAATTTCATTTTTATGGGTGATGTTATAGGCATAAAATTCTCCATAGTATGTAAAGTCTTCAGACTCTTATTTCTTGATCCTGAATTATATTTTCAAAAAATTGTAAATCTTCTCCCCTGTGAACCCCTTGCATTGAAGCCAGTGAGTATATATTAATTTCACTGAGAGCATCTCATCAAATTCTCTATAGAATTTGCTTACCTCCTCATCTTTGCAACAGATGCTGGTTCATAAGCTGGGAGTATAATCATGGTGAAGTTTTTTTTTTACTTGTGTTCATTTTGAATACTGCAAGGCAAGAGGACCATAAAATATGTCCCATGAAATGATGTCCTGTAAAATGACTTTTTACCTTTGGATAGATGATGAAACCAACACTACTAAGTGTTTTTTTTTCTTTCCATAGACAACCTATAAGTCTCCCTTCATTAAACTGCAGCTTCTTCTTGTATTCTGGCTTCATGAAGGAGGAAATGCCAATTTTGATATGATTCAATCCCTCTAGTAGTAAAACTAATTAACTAGTTGGTAAAAGATTTCACATTTACAATATACTTAATGTTTATAGATGTTCTACCATCTATGTTATTTTTAGTAGTTTTTGTTCCCTTTTTTGCCATTCTGACACCAGTGGGAACTTAAGTGATGCAGTGGAGAGAGTGCTGAGTCTGGAGTCAGGAAGACCTAAGTTCACATCTGGCATCAGATAGTTACTAGCTGTTTGACCCTGGGTAAGTCACTTAAGCTCTATTTGTTTTGAGGTGTCTCAATTATAAGATGGGGATAACATCATCTCCTTCCCTAGACTGCTGTGAGGATCAAATTTTTAAAGCCGTTAGCAGAGTACCTGGCCCACAGTAGGGGTTTCATAGATGTTTATTTTTTCTGTACTCTGTTACTCTAGAAGGAGAGGAGAGCTCCACAAAGCTGAGAGCTTTTTGTTTTATGGATTGCCAGCTTATATATTATTGTATGTGTAACCCATAGAATGATCTAATATTTCATATATCTTGGGACACATTGCAAATGGAGATTGGAGTTAAATGAACCACAGAAGAACAGTCTGGGTTGTCTTCAGGGAACAGGCAGTGCTTTTTAATCATCCCAAGCTTCTTTCTGAAACAAGGGAACCCATCGTTTTAGCATCAATATTCTTCTAGTGATGTTATATGACTTCAGGTAATGGAACCACATGGTCTTTGAACTAAAGTCATGGATCACCCAGACAGCATTGGATAGGCTTCAATGTATTACCAGTAAAGAGGCATATAGGAGATGTTATCAGAGTTATAACCAGAAAATGAGGTAGACCAGTCACATAGATAAAGATAAGTAATAGACAAGCTGAGTGCTGTGTGGCAATGCCCAGAGACCTAGAGGGAGGTCCACATCAGGTTGGTGGGATCTACTCTGGAGAATTTATGGGAGGGCCTGAACCAGAGTCGTAGAAGATGATAATGCACAGATGCCCTGTGATCTGTATCCCTGGAGGGAGCATGGATGTCAATGAGATCACCAATCATTTGAGGTTTCAAAGAGCAAAAATATCATGGGGTTGTTATGGCCAAAGTACTCATCACCTCATGGTCAGCCTTTCTGTACTCAACTAGTCTACTTATCGGGCAACAAACTCAACTTGTCACTTGGGCCATTTACAAAGCATTTCCAGGATGGTAGAACTTGCTGTCTCAATGAGTCATAAATCTATTTCCTTTTGCTCAACTCTCTGAATTTTTGGCTTAGGGGGGTAGTAATTTTAGTTACTTATAATACTAATCTAGATGATGCCCTCTTTGAGGGTAGGCCATGTGTCTTCCCTTAACTCTAATCAGTCCAATGAAACATCATAAACAATATGTTAAAAGCTTATTGCCTGTTTATGAATCTTTAATTCAATCTAAAATTTGAAGAGTTTTTTTTTCTCCAAAGCACAAAAAATTTAAGGCAGTTTAGGAACTGGTACACAGTAAGTAAAGTAAGAGATCATTCACCTCATAAACCTGGCATAAAATCTCCTATAAATAGTAAAGCAATTAGGGGAAAGAGTCAATACACAAAGACACAATGAATGAGGCCTTAGGGAATACAAAGTTGTATAGGAGACTCCTTAAGCTTCTGATGTTGCAGAGGCACCAGTATCTTCTGGTGAGGGCAACCTGCCAGTATTTCCTTGTTCCTGTCCCTGACTTTCCTTCTCCCCACTCCTTCCTCTTGTTTTTCTTCCTTTCCTTCCCCTTGTCTCTCCCTCATTTCTTCCTTCCCCTCATCTCTGCCTTCTTCTCTCCCTCCCTTTTCTTTCCCTTCCTCTCTGACCCCTTCAACCCCCAGCAGTTGTTGCTATTGCCACATCATGGGCTTCAGCTGCAATGGTCAGTTGAGTACTGCCTACCACTTTTCTGTAAGAGGACACGTTGGTTCTCCCAACTGTCCTCTCTCTGCTTATAGCCTAGATTCTAAACTTCACCTCTCTGAGTGAAAAGGAGTCTAACTGTGTCCACCATTCATTGCCTTCCCTATTGCAAATTTCAAGGTGATCTTGTTTCTATTATTTCTATCATCTTGTCATAGTTAAGTCAAGAGAAATTCTCTTTATTACTTTCTCTACCTTTTGAGAAATGAAATTATTAGTAAATCACACCAAGGATTTATTAGATAGATTCAGATAGATCACCGGATAATTTTAGGCAAATTCTTGACCTCTCAGACCTTTTGACACGTACCCCTCTTCTGGAAAATGCCCCTTTTCTGGAAGTCAGACTTGTTATTTGGTTGTTTGGGGGTTTTCTTAGCCAAGATACTAGAGTGGTTTTCTAATTCCTTTTCTAGCTCATTTTACAGATGGGGAAATTGAGGCAAACAGGCTTAAGGGATTTGCCCAGGGTCACACAGCTACTAAGTGTCTGAAGCTACATTTGATCTCAGGAAAATGAGTCTTCCTGACAGCAAACCCAAGACTCTATCCATTGAACCACCTAGATACCCACTTTGAGCACAGTTTTTCTAGGAGATGTTGACTCTATTATGGGGGAAAATATTTCCTAGACAGCTTCTCAACTTTCTGGTTTGCATGTATGTACAGGAATAATGTAGAATTGGGTGAAGTTCTGGGAGCCACATTTTAAGGACATGCTCAAACTGGAGCCTGCTTGGAGAAGGATGGTAATGAACGCTGGAAATCATGTCACACTGATTGGGTGCTTAGGTACATGTGCTTGAACCCCAATTCTAAAAATCACATTTCTCCTTAGCCTCCAAACAATGTCCCAGGCAATTTCTCCCTAGCCAATGGACACAGACTACCCTAACAAAACTTTTATCTCTTTTTCTGATACAGTATTCAGAATCATCTATATAATTTATTAGTCTGAATCAGCTTTCTGCTGGTTGAACTAGCTGCATACTGGGTCATGCAATTTTCATTATTCACTAATGAATCATATGTGTCCTAGACTTAGACATACTTATACTCCCTTACATCTATCTTGTCCAACAAGACATTGATGAGATTAGCCTGGATTTATTTGTTTGGCCCTCATCCTTAGTTCACTTAGTGAAATCAGTTCAGGCCTAAAATTGTACCTCTATGTAGCTCTCCCTTGGGCTATTTCTCAGTGAACTCTGGCTAAAATATCTGCTCAGTAAATACCAAAAGTGCATGTTCCTTTAAGAACTAACCACTCCTGAGGGGCAGACCCAAGAAGGATGTATTTGTTCCAACTCTACCCCCAAAGCCCATAAAACACCTGTAAAAATGACTACACAAATTCTAGAGCAGCAGAAGTCACAAAAATGATGGAGTGAAAGAGATTTCCAGCCAAAGACAGCATGAAAAGCAAACAGGAAAGGCCTATCCCACTGAGCTCAAAGCTGAGCACAGCCCAGCCTTGGCCCCACATACCCACATGGACAGAACTAGATAGGTTTCAAGGTGCAGAATCACAGGCAGCAGCTGTGGTTCCCAGATTTCTCAACTCACAAATTCCAAAGATAGCTTCAAAGTTCAGTGGAAAGCTCTCTCACATGGGTGAGAAGGGAGCAGGTGCCAGGGCAGCAGCAGCATCCATTTTTGGAGCCCTCAGCCTAAAGACCCTGGGGGAACTGAGTGGCTGATCTGGCCTCAGTCCTGAGTAGCCTTCCTGGGGTGAGGAGGAACACTGGCATGATGGGGCTCTGGAGAGGGAATACTACTCACAGACCCTGGCAGAAAAACTTGTTCTTGCACCCAGGCCAGAGTGCAGGCCTGGAGAGGAGTAAACTCTTCTCCCTTGACTGTGATACCTTGGAGGAACTGAGAACTTATAGATCCCGAAAGTATACCCTCCACTTGACAAAGGACTCAAAAGTCAAGTAACTGGCTGGGAAAATGCCCTGAAAAGGAAAAAAATCTAAGACTATCTATCGAAGGTTACTTTCTTGGTGAACAGGCATTTTCTTCCATCCTTTCAGATGAGGAAGAACAAAGCATAACATCAGAGGAAGACATAAAAGTCAAGGCTTCTACATCCAAAATCTCCAAAATAAATATGCAATGGTGTCAGGACATGGGAGAGCTCAAAAAGGATTCTGAAAATCAAGTAAGAGAACTGGAGAAAAAATTGGGAAGAGAAATGAGAGAGAGGCAAGAAAATCATGGAAAGCAAGTCAACAACTTGCTAAATGAGACCCAAAAAAAGGCTGAAGAAGAAGGCTGAGGAAAATGGCACCTTTAAAAATAGAAGAACCAAAATGGAAAAAGAGACCCAAGAAGCCAATGAGGAGAAGAATGCTTTAAAAAGCAGAATTAGGCAAATGGAAAAGGAAGATGAAAGGCTCACTGAAGAAAATAGCTCTTTAAAAATTAGAATGGAGTGGATGGAAGCTAATGACTTTATGAGAAACCATGAAATTACAAAAGAATGAAAAAATAGAAGATAATGTGAAATATCTCACTGGAAAAACAACTGTCTTGGAAAATAGATCCAGGAGAGACATCTAAAAATGATGGAACTACTAGAAAGTCATGATCAAAAAAAGAACCTAGGCATCATCTTTCATGAAATCATCAAGGAAAACTGCCCTGATATTCTAGAACCAGGAGGTAAAATACATATGGAAAGAATCCACCAATCACCTCCTGAAAGAGATCCCAAAAGGAAAAGCTCCTAGGAATATTGTCAAGGAGAAAATATTGCAAGAAGCCATAAAAAAACAATTCAAATATTGTAGAAATACAATCAGGATAACACAAGATCTAGCAGCTTCTACATTAAGGAATCCAAGGACTGGGAATATGATATTCCAGAAGTCAAAGGAATGAGGATTGAAACCAAGAATCACCTACCCAGCAAAACTGAGTATAATACTTCAAGGGAAAAAACAATCATTCAGTGAAGCAGAGGACTTTCAAGCATTCTTGATGAAAGATCAGAACTGAATAGAAAATTTGACTTTCAAACATAAAAATCAAGAGAAAAGGTAAACAGGGAAAAAAAATCATAAGGAACTTATTAAAGTTGAACTCCTTACATTCCTACATGGAAAGATAATATTTGTAACTCCTTAGACTTTTCTCAGTGTTTGGGTACTTGGAGGGATTATATACATAAAAACAGGGGGCTTAGGGTGAGTTGAAGAGGACGGGATGATAACTAAAAAAATAAAATTAAGGGGTGGGAGAGGAATATATTGGGAGGAGGAAGAGTGAAATGGAATGGGACAAATTATCTCTCATAAAACAGGCAAGAAAATGCTTTTTTGATGGAGGGCAAAAGCAGGGAGGTGAGAGGGACAAAGTGAAGCTTACTCTCATCACATTTGACTTAAGGAGGGAATAACATGCATACTCAATTTGGTATGAAAATCTATCTTACACTAAAGGAAAGTAGGGGAGGGTGAGGGGAGATGATAAGAGGGAGGGCAAAGGGGAGAGGGGAATAATTAAAAGTGAACACTTTAGCAGAGGCACAAGGTCAAAAGAGATAATAGAATAAATGGGAAGCAGGATGGGATGGGGGGAAATATAGTTTAGTCTTTCACAACATGACTATTATGGAAGTTTTTTGCATAACTGCACATGTATAGCCTATATTGAGTCGTTTGCCTTCTCAGGGGTAACAGGTGTGGAGGGAGGAAGGGAGAGAAATTAGAACTCAAAGTTTTAGGAACAAATGTTAAAAATTGTTTTTGCATGCCACGGGGAAATAATAAATACAGGTAATAGGGTATAGAAATTTATCTTGCCCTACAAGAACATAGAGAAGATAGGGAAAATGGAAGAGAGGGGTGTGATAGAAGGGAGGGCAGATTGGGGGAAGGGGTAATCAGAATGCATGGTGTCTTGGGATGAGAGAAGTGGAGAGATGGGGAGAAAATTTGGAACTCAAAATCTTATGGAAATGCATATTAAAAACTAATAGCATATAAAAGCAAAAAAAACCTAGCCACTCCCTAATCCCACCCTGAATCCCCTAGGAAGCATATTTGGCACATATTTTACTATACAATATCCTATATAAACTTTACCTGTACCCCTTTAAGGTTGAAGATTCTCTAAGAACTCTGGCCTGCTGAAAAAGCATAATAAATCTTTACCTTGTTCTCAAGAATGCTTCAGTCCATGATTTCTTTCCCAGATGGCCCATGCAGGTAACTCCAGTCTGTACCTCCATCTCTCCAGCCCTCATCAACACCAGTATGGGTTGGAAGAAGTCAGGATTTTTAACCTCAGGAAGGTAAGCCATAGCAGATAGTATCCTATTGATCTTCAAATATTTCAAATATCTGAATGTTTCAAAAGCCATTATTTGGACTAGGAATTAGGATTTTGTGTGGCTCTATGAGGCAGAAGAGGAATTGATACAGGGAGGTTATTGGGAAACACATTTCAACTTAAAATAAGGAAGAACTTTCTGATGAGTTAAAATGGAGTACCTTTTGGAATGACTTTGTCAGCTCCTCTTCTCCACCTCCATGGTTTTTTTTTCATGGTGACAGGAAAACAAATATTCAATGTGACTATATTCAAAATTGGAAGCAACCCTATGATTTTGGAATATCTGGAGGTTCTGCAGCCAATGAGAGGAATGGTGGGTTACACAGATCAGAAGAAGAAATAGTTAGAATCAAATGTAAAGTCCTCAGGTTGGCATCTAAAGTCCTAAAGGGCCTGGCCTCCTCTTACCTTTCCTTTCCTTCTCATTTTCTTCCCCAAATTCTACCATCCAGATATATACCAGCCTACTTGTTGTTCCTCAAACATATTTTCCCACCTCCCTGTTTTTGTACAAGCTGTCCCCCATGCCCGGAGTGTTGTCCTTCCTCACTTCTGCCTCTTAGTTTCTGTAGCTTCCTTCAGCCCTGCCTCACTGAAATCCAATTCCCTTGAAATTCAAGACATCACCCTCCCGATATCAATGGTCCTCTGAGAACAAAGGACCAACAGCAACAGCAAGTGTCAGTTCCAACATCTTCTGTAGGAATCATGTCCATTCCCCTCTGAGATCTATCTCCTATGGCCCCTGCTGAGAACTAAGTCTCAGTGCAAATATTGACTCCTATTAAGTGGTCTGGTTTTGTGCATCACATGAACAATATTTGAGGTAATAATTAGATAAAATCTGATAATCAATTCTTACCAGATGGAAACAATGGAAATATTCTGTGTGAATTAGCCTATTGTATTAGTGGTACAAATCTGGAGTTAGTTGTATTTACAGGTTGTCTCCTCTATTTGGATTTGAACTCCTTGTGGTCAGAAGCTAGTTTTGTCTTTCTTTATAGCCTCAGAGCCTAGCACAGGGCTTGGCATACAGCAAGCACTTAATAAATGTGCATTAATTGACTGCCCAATGAAGAAGCCACTTTCTCCTTGGTTTATTTTTTTTTGGGGGGGGGAAGTTGGGGTCGGTACTTCATAGACCATTATTTCTGGAAGAGACCTTGGACACCATCTTGTCAATTTTACAGGTGAGGAAACTGATGCAGGAGAAGTTCATGTACATAAGTAGATGGAAGAAACACAGATTTCTAGATGGAAGGCACCAGGGAGGAAACTGAGGCTGAGCAAGTTAAAATAATTCACTCCTGTCACACAGGAAGTGTGTCCTGGGATTTTAGCCAGATTCTCTGACTTCCAATCCATCCCACTTCCATGGTGTTGGTGGTGAACTGGAACTTTGAAGAGCTGCAAATGGACCCACGCTTCAGGGTCTTAGCACAGCATCAGGAATCCTGCTGTAATAAACCCCTCACCAAGCACTGAATACTGACTTACTATCCCCTGCCAAAGTTCACGAGCATGGGTCTTTGCCAACCAAGACCCTGATTTCGGTTCTCCACCCCCAAAGTTCTAATATCAGTCAGATAATTGTGAAGGAAACAGCTTCACCCTACACTCCCTTGTCTCCTGACTGTGATTCACCCCTTGGAAGGTGCTGAATGGCTGTAATCTCCACACTGCCTATGAAGCAACAATACCAGACATTTTACAAAACTCTCATTCTGGCGAGGTTCCAGATGAGAGAAAGGGAGCGCTCACCTGAAACAAGAAGTCAGGGCTTAGTCAGCAAGAATGAATGACTGTAAGTCAGTGAAATCAATCTATTTAGTGAGATAAAAATGGTTATTTTCCTTTCAAATATCACTTTTATACATTTAAATTTTAAAATTATATTTCATTCCACCAAACTCAAATAAACATACTTCAAAGGGGGTAAAATCTTAAGCAAAACCCCTAGCCTTTCTCATGGCAGAACCAAACAAATCAACAGAATTCTTTTTTTAAAGCGACGTTGAGGAATGAGTTCTTTGCTGCCTTCTTGAGTAAACAGAGTTTGTAAATCCTATAGGCAAACTACACAGTATCACTTTTTCCATACCTGACATTCAGTAAGTATGTAGGATGAGATAGTTTTTCTATATACCATTTATGAAAATGTTTCTGTGTCTTCCCTGGATCCTTGTTCAAATTGCCAACTTTTTACTTTTTTTTTTTTTGAAAGGATTCCTTATTTTCTTTATTAAGGAGATGACTAAGAGGGTATTTGATACTGTTTGAATGGTTGTTGTCCTTTGTCTTTGAAGAGGATGAAAATGACATCACCATTGAAAAGTGAAATTTCAGTGTATCCAACTGTGACTGATGAGACCAATATGAACTCAGAATACTCTACCACAGGTTGGGCACAGATAGTCCATTTTAATATTTGGGGTGGATATCCCAAATTTGCACAACCTACATTTACTTTGTGTTGTCTCAATTCTGCTTTGCTGATAGAGCACAGCACCCTTTCTGATGTGGACACGTCATGCTGAGCGGTCCTGTGCCAGCATTCCCATGTTGCACAGTCAAATCCAAAGTTCTTGAGAGAGACCTTGAGTGTCTTGTGTCACTTCTTCTATCGCTTCTTCTGACCACCATGTGATTAATTGCCCCATGAGAGTTCTCCATTGTCTTTTCAGCAAGTATACATTTTGCATTCCAACAACATGGCCATCCCATCAGAGTTGCCCTCTCTGAAGCATAGTTTGAATGCTTGGCAGTTCAGCTCGAGCAAAGATTTCAGTGTCTGGTACCTTATCCTGCCAGGTGATGCTCAGAATCTTCCTAAGACAGTTCAAATGCAAATGATTCAGTTTCCTGGCATGGCACTGGTAGACTGTCCATTTTTCACAAGCATATAACAATGAGGTTGGCACAACAGCTCTGTAGACCTTCAGTTTGGTAATCAGTCTAATACCTCTTCTCTCCCAAACTTTTCTTTGGAAACTCCCAAACACTGAGCTAGCTCTGGCAATGTGTGCGTGAATCTCATTGTCAATGTGTACATCCCTGGAAAGTACACCACCAGGGTAAGTGAACTTATCCACAGCATTCAGAATTTCTCCATTTGTTGTAACTGATGGTTCCACTTATGGATGGTGTGGTGGTGGCTGATGGAATCTATGGTTATTGTCACTTTCTGCTTTTTGCTCATGATGTTTCCCAATTTATTGGCTTTTAAAGTAAAATTCTCCTGCTGGAGCATAGGAAGCACTGATCCAAGGTTCTTGCACTGGGGGCCAGGGACCTGTTCACTGGCTTTGTGTGCTGGGGCCTCAGGTGATAGCAGCTGGTACCTGGTGCTGAGCTGGGGTCAACAATATTGGAGCTCTCATGGAGAACTGGGAGGGGGGAGTCTGCCCCCTATAGGATGCCTTCACATCTGGGCTTCTTTAAAGCACTAGAAGGTTTGGTTGTTGGAGGATGCCTGTCTGCTGGTGCACATGGTAGTTTTCCAACCTGGGGTCTACTGGTTCCCTTTTCTGTGCCTTGCAGGGCACTCAGAGGTCCTGGGCCTGCTCCACCACCCTGGGGCTCAAGATTTCCCTCTGGTTTGCTGAGGCAAGACTTGCTTCTGGCTTATTGGGATGCCTCCCATCCTGTATTGTTTTGCCAAAGCAAAAGGGACATTTCCCATTAATCCCTCAAACTTCACTGGCTACAAGGTTGCTGTACCCCTTTCTGTTGAGTCAGCTGTTCTAGGAATTTTCCTGGGGTAATACTTTCTGTGTTTTTAGATGTTGATAAGGTAGAATGAGAGTACCTTACTGCTTACTCTGCCAACTTGGCTCCTGAAAGACCCTCTGCAATTCTCATTTGAAAGGAGCTATTCTCATCATGCTGCTAAAAGTGAACAGAGGAAACAGAGGATTACAAGATGGTGAATTTAGAGCCAGAAGGGAACTTCAGTGGTCACTAGTCTTATCGTCTTATCCCCTCACTTTGGAGATGAATGCAAATGGAAGTCCAGAGAGAAACATTGTTACTTATCTAAAGCCCCATCTCTAGGGTGTGGGGTTGAGGTGGATTGTGGTCCATGAGGTTTCCATGGTATAGATACTGAAGTGATTTACAATTTCCTTCTCCAAATGATTAAGGCAAATAAAGGTTCAGTGACTTAGCTAGTATCACATAGCTTGTAAGTGTTGTTAATTGGATTTGAGTTCGGTTCTTCTTGACTCCAGACCCAGGGTTCTATCCACTGAACCACCTAGTTGCCTCCAAGGCACACAGAAGATGTCACACACACAAGGTCATGTACTGAGTGTCTAAGGTCAGATTAGAACTCAAGAGCCCTATGCACTGTGCAATCTAGTTGCCTCTAAGTCAGAGCAGATTATACATTTTTATGGTGCCTACTACATTCCAGGCACTCTTAAGCACTTCACAGATACAATCTCATTTGATAACTCAGCAAGATGTTTTCCCATTTTACAATTAAGGAAACTGACGCAAATAGGGTTAAGTCACTTGTCTAAGGTCACATAGCTAGTAAGCATCTGAGGACAAACTTTAACTCAGGGCTTCCTGAGTCAATCCTAACCCACTTATCAAAGTACCATCATGTTACCTCATACATGGCAGAAACAAAATGAAAACCCAGTTCATTAAGACTAAATCCTGAATTGCCCAGTTCTCCCTTTGGATTTTTGACCATTCTGTGACAGAAACAGAGAGACAATTAACTGGAAGTCACAGGTTTAGTGCTCAAAAGGACCTTAGAAGTAGTCTAGTCTAATCACTTCATCACATTCCAGATGAGGAGACTTGAAGCCCAGAGATTTAGTCACTTGTCCAGTCAATGCCCTTAAGTGCACAGCAGAGACTGGACTGAAGAGCCCAGTGCCTCTGATCCCATATGGAACTTTCTCTCAAACAACGCCTGTCCCATCAGACAAGTCACTTTGGTGTAATGAGATTCCTCATCTGTAAAACACCAGATTGGAGGTGATCATTCCTAAGGACTCTTGGAGCTCTGAAACAGATGATTTGATCTTCCCCTCCTTATGACAGAATGCTCTTGATCCCACTAACAATTATTTCTTAGCTTGGGATGGTGACTGACTGTTGGGCCTGCAAGTGAGAAAGACCCAAGTTCAAATGCGACAATGGATATTTTATTAGTGAGGTGATCCTCAAGTCATTTTCTCAACCTTTCTTGGCCTCAGTTTCCCTTTGTCAAATGGGAATAAGAACATCTACCTCACAGTGTTGTTGAGTCCTTTTAGTCCAGTTCTACTCTACATGACCACATTTGGATTTTCTTGCCAAGATACTGGAGTGGTTTGCTATTTCCTTCTCTAGTTCATTTACAGATGAGGAACTGAGGCAAACAGGGTTAAGTGACTTGTCAAGGGTCACACAGCTAGTGTCTGTGAGGCTGGATTAGAACTCAGATCCTCCTGACTCCAGGCCCAGGACTCTGTCTACTGTATTACCTGGCTGCCCCTCAGAGTAGGAAGACTCAAGCGAACATTATGTCCTCATTTCTCACCTGGGTGAATGACTTTGGGGCTTCTGACTTTTTTACCATGCTCCAAAATCAAATGCCTTCCCTGGCACTTTTCCCAACCCTTTTTCACCTTATTTTTGTCTTGTCCTCCCAAATTACGATTGTAAGCTCCTTGAAGGGAGGGCCTGCCTTTCTTCTTATTTGTATCCACATCACTTAGACTGGCCCATAGTGGATACTTCCTGTTGACTGATTAACTGAATGTAAGAGACTTTTTAAAAGAACTTTGGCAACCTTTGAAAGTACTACATCAATATTAAGAATCTAAGATTCATTCCAATAATAAAAAAAATTGTCATTTCAAAGGTCTTAAGTTGGTGATAGAAAAGATGAAAAAAAAGCATGTTTCATACCAGTTTTGATTATAAAATTATACTTAGGTCATCTTGTAAAACTCTTTAAACTTAAAAATGACTCATGTCAGCTCTTGGTCACTTTAGGCCTATATATCTATTTCTACATTTAAATAAGAAACAAATTTGAGTGTCAGAGAACAAACCTATGCATTGATTAACAATGGCTCCTGAAAATTGGCATATAATTTCCCATACTTTGCTTTTCAAGGGACTGAAGTAACGTCAAAGCTACATACAGTGATTTGTACTTCAATCAGTATGTTGTAATGTCAACCACAGAAACCATCTATAGATCTGGGACCAAAAATTAGAAACCTTTCTTTCTTCTCCCTGTTACAAAATTTAAACATATTGAAGGAAATCAGCTCTCTGAAAGTTCATATATAGCAAATGAAAGTTTATTTTAAAATGTAAAGCTCAAGGTATACAATTTTCAAATGAAAATTTATGTTTTTGAATTAAGCAATATTACAAGCTATTTACAACAAAGTAGTGTTTACATTTCACAGAGGTGAAAATCTCAGAAGAAACTCAAATTACACTTTGGATACTGGTTGATTGTAGTGTTTCAGCCCAAATGACACAGGGCAGGTCCCATTTCTGTGGGAAGTGGTCCTCCTTCAATCACATCACATTTCGGGATAACTGGCTAATGTTGCTATTCCACAGTTATTGTTCTCATACCTGGCCATCAAAATGTACCCCTTGTTGCCCCAATCTGTACTCCAGCTGAAAAGGAAGTTAAGTATTAAGTTTCAGAGCACCATTCAAAAACAGATTTTTACTGTAGGGGCATAAAATCCTGATACTGAATGTGACTGAATTCAGAAAATGAGCTGGACCTTTCAGAAAGCAATGAAAATAATTGCTGGTGACAACTTTGTTTTGGTGTAGTTGATTAATTGTGGCCAACTCTTCATGACTCCATTTTAAGGTTTTCTTGGCAAAGATAGTGAATGGGTTTGCCATTTTGTTCTCTGGCTCATTACCCAGATGAAGAAACTGAGGTAAACAGGGTTAAGTGACTTGACACAGCTAGGAAACGTCTGAGGTCCTATTTGAACACAAGTCCCCCTGACTCCAGAGCTACAGCTCTCTACATACTGGGCTACCTAGATGCCCTATTTATAATAATCATTCACTTAACAATAAGCACTTTCAGGTTTTCCAAGTGAAATGCTTTTCCCACAGCACTTTGTGAGTCAGTTTAACAATAACTCTATTAGGACAGGAAAACAAATTAGGCAACAGGAAATCTTTTACACTATTAAGTCATCAGTGGTCATGAAAACTATAAAGAACCGCTGGGGAACTCTTAATCTACTCTGAATGCTAAAAACAAGGTCCATTCCACCCATGAAGATCCATTTTACAGAATCCTAGGAACTCCACCCTTCTTCCTCCTCCCCCTTTCTTCAAAATGAAATCACCAGAAACTGACAACCAGCAGGTCAGTGACATTTCAGGAAAGATATTGATTTACCTGTTCTTGACAATCCAGTATTTCCTTCCATTCTTTTTAGCAATGCCATAGCCCACAACTAGCACACCATGATTTATGTCTTCACTACTGCATTCTGGTTCATAATAGATACCTGGGATATTCAAATGAAATATGAACTTGAGAAATACTAACTAGTGA
>CM053772.1:120177030-120240274 GCA_028658325.1 Potorous gilbertii | reverse complement strand
TCTGGGTTGCAGGTCACTTCTATTGACCGCATTTTAGAAACATTTTCTCTGTCTTCTCTTGGAACTGGTAGACTAGAAACCTATCCCACATCCCTTTCATTTCTCCCTTGCTGTGGATGTTGCATCATTTCAGTTGTGTCTGAATGTTTCTTGTCCCATTGAAGGTTTTCTTGGCAATCCTGCAGCTCTCTGGATAATTTTAGGCAAGTTTAATTTCTCAGAGTCTTTGACAAATACCCCAGAAAACACGGCAGACCTCCTTATGGAAGACCAGAGTTCTTGTGGTTCAGTTGTTTTGTGCTTTTCTTGGCTGAGATTCTGGAATGATTTGCTGTTCACTTTCCACCTCATTTTACAGATGAGGAAACTGTGCCCAGGGTTACACAACCAGTAAGTGCCTGAGGCCAGATTGGAGCTCAGGTCATCCTGCCTCCAGGTACAGAACTCTATGGCCTGCACCACCTGGCTACCCTCAATTACTACCTGTAAAATGGACCCTTTGTCCTGGTTGATTTCCCTCCTTGTGGCCTTCTATCTGTGACATACTTGGATTCTCATCATTGTCCGTTTCCACACTAAGAGAAAGCTCCAGATAGAATCTAAAAACACTGAAAAGGAAAGGCAAGGAGCTGTTTGGCATGGAGGAGAGAGGTCCAAGACAATCCCAGAAAGGAGGATCAGAACAGGAATTCTGCCCCTTTGGCCAAAGGTGGGCCCCAGTTCATCCAATTCATCCATCTTCTGTATTTCTATGAGAAGCTAGCACTGCTATAGTCAAACACCTCTGACTCATCAATTTTCTTGGTTGGTTTATAAATAAAGGATAAAAATCTGGAAAGGAAAATTAATTCCAGACTGGCTTTTAAGAGAATGTTCACTGGCTCACATACCTGACTGGCCTTGGGTCATGGGGGTCATTCTTCTTCAGAAAGGACATTTAGGATTTCTATTTAGAGAATGTTTCATTGCTAATGATAGGTGGGCTTCATTGATCTAGGAGGAAATGTGCCTGGAGGACACAAAACTTAGGAAAAACAAGTACAAAACTTGAGAAAAAAGAAGTGACTTCATGGGTCAGTGTGTCAATTCATTTTACACCATCTCAGAGTTGGAAAATATGCCTGAGAATGAATATCCTCTCTGTAAAACTTCTCAAATCGTCATACAGACTTTATTTGGAGAACTCTAGTAATCTAGCACCTTCTGAAGCAACCTGGTTCCACTCTGTGTATGCTATAATAATAATTAACATTTATGTGTGCCAGGAAGTGTGCCAAGTGCCTGAGACTGAATTTGAACTCGTCCTCCTGACTCCAGGTCCAGTGCTCTGTCTACTGCAACACTCAGCTGCCTGTAACTTAAGCATTAAAAATGGTAATGAATGACATACATTTATATATAAAGCACTCATTTCTGTTGGGCACCATGCTGAGTATTTCATGCTCATTGTTTTATTACACCCTCCCAACAACCCTGGCAGATAGATGCTATTGTTACCCTTATTTTACAGATGAGGAAACTGAGGAAAACAGAATTTTAATTACTTGCCCAGGGACACACAGTTAGTAAGTATCTGAGGCTTCATTTGAACTCAGGTCTTCCTGAGTCTAAGCTTGACCCTCAATACATTGCCACCTAGCTATCCCAGGAAGGTTTTCCTTGCCTCAAGCCCAGATCTGTCTTCCTGTGTCTTTCTAAGTTTACCTTTTGAGATCAATTAAAACGAGATTCTAATCTTTCTTCCATAAGACAAAACCTCATGAATGAATTCATTATAACCCACTTAAAACAGAGGTCAGGATGGTACACTCAGATACCTTTGGGATGGGGGACAGTTAGGTATTACTAATGGATAGGGCATCAGATCTGGAGTCAGGAAGACCTGAGTTCAAATCTAATCTCTGAACTTCAGAGGGTCAGAGAGGACTTTAGATCTCCCACATGCATCTCCAGAACAGATAACACAGTGTCTCCATTCGGAACCATGAACCACTTAGACCCACTAAGGAAAGGCAGCTTCAAAATTGTACAAGACCAGCATAAAAACATTCATAATGCATGAGGGGAATTTTATGACCACTCCAAGGAGAGAAAAAGACTTCCAGAACCCAGGAAGTATGAGTTACCCTTTTGCCACATGTACACTTCTAACTTAAGTCCACTTTTCTTTGCCTGTGTACTTCTGGGTGGGAAAATGCATCAGCCTTTTGGGGTTCTGTTTTGTTCCAACTGCTACTACTATGCTATCTTAATAAATGCCCCTTTCTATAAACTATGTAAGTCTGGCAGACTAATTGATATCAGCTTAGAATCATGGATGAAAAAGACAAACTCCTCTTCAGACCCTCAGAGCTACTCCTAGACCATGAGGGGAGACATAGTAGGAGAGCTCTGAGCATGTGACCTGCCAAGTGTGAGTCTGAGCTGGGAGAGTGGCTTCACAACAGGTAACATAATAATAAGTCATATATAAATAGTCCATTCAAACTTTTTATCTATATTATCTCCTTTGGGCCTTATGACAACACTTTAAGACAAGAGCTACAAAGATAATTACACTCATTTTATAGATGAGGAAACTGAGGCTCAGACAAATACATGGACTTGTCCCTGGTCTCAGAGCTAGTGTTGGAAGTGGAATATGAATTCACATCTTCCTGACCACATGCTGCCTCTCTCTTCTTGAGATGCTGCTTAAGTTTTCTCCTCTCTAGGCGAAATATCCCTAGTTTATTAAATACTCCAATGGCATGTTCTCTGGTCCCATTGGTGGGGGTGCTTAAGTGCATTTGCTTGGACCCCATTTCTAAAATCCCATTTCTCCCTACCCTCAAAATACTATCCCAGGCAATTTCTCCACACCCTGAGGACGCAGCCTGCCCCAATAACAACTGTTTTCTCCCTTCCTACTACAATAGTCAGCTGCACCTATAGAATTTATTAGTTTGATCCAGCTGTGTCCTGGCTGAACTGGCTATGTACTGTGTCATAACAACATTTACTACTCACTGACAAACCATGTGTATCCTAAAATTAGAAATATGTACTGTCTTATGTTTATCATGCCTAACAAGACATTGATGACAGCAGCCTGGTATTCCCTAGTCAGTCCTGACTGCTAGTTGATTTAATGACATGTCAGGCCTTAAACTACATCTCCATGTTGCCCCGCCTTGGGCAGTTTCCAAATGAACTCTGGGTAAAATAACTGCACAACACATACCAAAAAGGCATGTTCCTTTAAGAACTAGCCACTCCTTAACCACTCCCTAATCCTGCCCTGAATCGTGAAATTAGCATATTTGACCCGTTTTACTATAGAATATTCTATATAAACTTTACCTGTACCCCTCTAAATTTGCAGTTTCTCTAAGAACTCTTGCCAGTTGAAAATCTTTACCTTGATTTCAAAATGCTTGAGTCTGAGAATTCATTCCAGGAGACCTCCCACCGGTATTTGGAGGATTTCGGAATTTCATCTATCCTGTACACCTTTCCAACCTTCATCACCCACACCATTCTAGACACCTCTCTCTGAAATCTCACCAGCCTGCCTCTGCTACTTCCATGCAGCATGAAGGCCCTAGAGGACATTATTGGTAAAGAGCGAACTGTCACGTTCTAGCAAACTAGACAACCTTTGAGTTTGGCCCAGATGAGAAGCTGAGTTTGTTGCCTGATGACTAGACTAGTTGAGTACAGAAAGGCTGACCATGAGGTGATGAGCATTTTGGCCATGGCAACTCATGACATTTCTGCTCTTTGAAACCTCAAATGATTGGTGATCTCATTGACATGCATGCTCACTTCAAGGATACAGATCATAGGCCATCTGTGCTTTCTTATCTGCTACACTTGTTCATGACTTCCTATAAATTCTCCAGAGTGGGTCCTAGCAATGTGGTGTGAGCCTCCCTCTAGATCTCTTGGCATTGCATAATACCAACAGAATATTTAGCTTGTCCATCTCTTACCTTTAGCTATGTTACTGGTCTACTTCATTTTCTGGTTATAACTTTCTGATAACATCTTCTATAACAGCCTCTTTATTGGTAATACATTGCAGGCTGTCAAGTGTCTTGGGATAATCCTTTCTAAACTAAGTACATCAAAAAACAACACGAGCATGAACCAAACCAAGACCATAGATTTTGAAGCTAAAAAGTCACCTGTAAGTCAATAGTTGAAAGTGTGGTCTGTGAACTCCTGAGAGTCCTTTTCTTTCTGGATGAGGTCATAACTTTTCATAATAATTATAAGACATTTATGCCTATTAAACCACTCATCCTTTTTCCAACTATGTATCTTGATGAGTCAAATTTTCTTCAACTAAGATAACATATCACAACAGGTCGAATGCAGAAACATCTGTGAGAATTGAGCAGTCTTTTATTAAGCCAGGCATTACAAAGATTTGTAAATTACTTCAAACTTAGCAGTCTTGATTCATAGTAGCACAAATAGTGAGATATATATATATATATATATATATATATATATATATATATATATATATGTGTGTGTGTGTGTGTGTGTGTGTGTGTGTGTATATATAATCCACATAAACAACACCTCCTTGGGGTCCACGATATTTCTAAGAGCATAAAATATTTAAGAGAAAAATTGTATGCTTTATAAAACTTATAATGGTCCTGAGACCAAATCAATTATGTCTAGACAAGTGAAATGCAAGATAAATTGGAGATAATCAAGAGAAGGAAGGCACTAGAATTAAGGGGCATCTGGAAAGGCTTCCTGTAAGAAGGTTGGATTATTTTCTGGGACTTGAAGGAAACCAAGGAAAGCAGGGAGCAGAAATGAGGGGAGAGGAGATTCTAGGAATGGAGGACAGGAAGGAAAAAGCCTGGGAGTCAGGAGATGGTATGCCATTTGTGAGGAAAAGCAAGAAGGCCAGTGTTACTGGCTGGAAAAAGAATGGGTGGTAAAGATGGTGAGTGTAAGGTGTAAGAAGACTAGAAAGGGTGGGGGAGAGGGGGAAAAGAGGGAGGATAGACTGTGAAAGCAAATCATGCCCTGAACATTCCAGTATGGTGAAGGGCCTAAGCCACCATCCAACAGCCCCCCTACTTGGGAAATCCTCAGGAATAGAAGGATGTGTATTAAAGCTTCAGGATACTATTACTGAATCTTCCCAAGGCAAGGTAATACCATTGCTTTTGACTATAAATGCCTTTGAAAATATTTCTGTATTTTATGCAAATTGAATGTTTCACAGTTGGGTTCAGAAGCAAAAGAGAAGCTGAATTTCATGGTCTAAGTTAAGTTAACAATTTGTAAACTAGCAGAAGTAGCTGGGAGGGGAAGGTGAAGGAATGGAAAACTCTGTATTTAGTCTCAGGTCATGTTGTAGACTGAGCACTCCCTCCAGTGTCCTGCTAGTTCAGGTGCAGGATGAAAGAGGCATTTGAAAGTCACTGAACACTGAGTACACCTACTTTTCTCAATATTACGGTAATTAGGGGGATTATGTACATATAGACAGAGGGTACAGGGTGAATTGAATATGAAAAGATGATACGAAGAAAGACAAAATTAAAGGATGAGAGAGGACTGTATTGGGAGAAAGAGAAAGGAAGAAATTGAATGGAGTAAATTTTCTCTCACAAAGAAGAGTCAAGAAATGCCTTTTCAATGGAGAGGAAGAGGGGGAAGGTGAGAAGGAAAGAATGAACCTTACTCTCATTGGACTTGGCTTAAGGAGGAAATAACATGAACACTCAATTTCATATGAAAATGTATCTTACACTACAGGAAAGTTGGGATGTAGGGGTTAAGTGGAGAGTGGGAAGATGATAGAAGGGAGGGCAATAGAAGAATGGGGTAATTAGAAGTAAACATTTTTTTGAGGAGGGACAGGGTCAAAAGAAAGAACAGAATAAATGGGGGGAAGACATGATCAGTTGACCTATAAGACGAAGGTATAAGATTATGGTTTCTAATCTACTCTATGACCATCTTCTGTTTTATGGTGAGTTTATCCCATTTGTATTCAAAGTTATGATTGCTATCTATGTCTTTCTCTCCATCCTACTTTACATCATTTTTATGCTTTTCTTTCTCCTTTTTCCATTTTCCTCCTCACCACAATCTTCCTTTTCACCAAGATTCCCTCAATCTGCCCTCCAACCTCTGCTTCTTCTTTTTCTTTCCCCTGTCCCCATCTACTTCTTATAGGTAAGTTATATTTCTATACCTGAGTATGTTATTCCCTCATGTGATACAATTTACCCTTTTCTGTATCCTCATTTCCTCTTCTCCCAGTACCATCCCTTGCCAGTACTTAAAGAGTTTTTTTTTTATCATCACATCAAAGTCAGCTTAGACTCATGCCCTCTCTCTATGTATACCCCTTTTAAAAGTTATGATAAAGATACATTTCTGAAGAGTTACAAGTATCATCTTCCCATGTAGGTATGTACACTGTTTACTTTTATTGAATGACATGTTGTTTTTCTTTGTTTACTTTTTTATTCCTCTCTTGAGTTATATTTGAAGATCAAATTTTCTGTTGAGCTCTGGTCTTTTCATCAGGAAGGTTTGGAAGTCCCCTCTTCCATCTCTTCCTCTGAAGGATTATGCTCAGTTTTATTGGGTAAATCCAAGTCAATCCAAGCTCCTTTGCTTTATAGAATATCCTATTCCATGGCCTCTAATCTTTTAATGTAGATGCTGCAAATTCCTGCATAATCCTGACTGTGGTTACATGATATTTAATCTTTTACAGGCTGCTTGTGGTATTGTCTCCTTAATCTGATAAATCTGTCATGTCCAGGAACATGGTGATGAGCTTTCATTTAAATGAAGAATCTTATAGAGATGCAAATATTCTGGTAATCATCTACAAGTACTTGACTCTAAGCTTTAGCAGTATAGTTGAGCTTTTCTTAAAAAAAAATCAGAGGACAACAGCAATAAATCTAAAGAAATATAAACTGGAGAAAAAACTGTCAAACAGGATAAGAAAAACCTGGCATCCGAAAATATGTAAGGAAATAATAAAATTTTACAACAGTAATTCCCAGGTCATAATGGACAGATGGTGAAAGGATATAAATAGAATTTTAAAAAGAGAAAACATAAAAATAATTCCATCTCTTGATCTGATAATCACACGTTTAGAAATATGGTCTTAGATTGTTATCATAAAAAGAAGTTATGTTTCTTAGCTTTTTATAAAAATTATTTTTAATTTACAGAATGAAGCAAGACTTTCCATAACATAAAAAGATGACTGTGTACGAAACTGTGAATCTACTATGTGCAACTTGCTATTGTTTTCAAATAGACAACAGCATCAACATGTAAATTTCTCTTTTTCTACCCTCCTCCTCCACACTAGAGATGGCTACTATTAGACTCAAATACATATATTTGTGTGTATATATATATATATATATATGTTTATATGCATGTAAACACATGCATATCTGTGTATACATGTATTTATGTACATGTATACATGCATCTACATAGTGTAAAATTATTCTAATTCATACATCTATTTATCAGTTCTTTCTCTGGATGCAGATAACATCTTTCTTCATATGTCCTTTATCATTAATTTGGGAATTGATAATAGTCACAATATTTACTCAAAGTCATTCTTAAAACAATATTACTATTACTGTATACATTGTTTTCTTGGTTCTGCTCATTTTTCTCTTCATTATTTCATGCAGGTTGTTCCATGTTTTTCTACACTAACCTGTTCTTACGTTCTTAAAGTACAGTAATATTCTATCACAAATTACTCAATGGTAACTCTTTCTCTTTAACCCAGGAACTCTGAGGATTTTCCCCTCCAAGTCTGGTTTTTTGGTTATTTTTTTCTTTTATTAAAAGGGGCCATCCTTAAGTAACTGCTTAAAGAGGTCTATTCATGGAATGGGTGTATCTCACTCAAAGAGAGAATCTGATAAGACCTTAGCCTACAACAGCCAAGGTCCCACTTTGCATCCTGGACCATCTCCAGTCATTCTGATGAATACCAGGGCACTGAACCTAGATGGCTCTGAAGGAGAAAGTGAGGCTGGTGACCTTGCACTGCCCTCCCTCACTCAAATCAAAGTCAACTGCAAGTCATGTCATCATCTTGATGTCATGATCCTCTTTGAGAATGAAGGACAAACACAGCAACCCAATACCACATCTTGTTCAACCATTCCCAAATTGATAGGCATCCCTGCAAATCCAGTTCTTCGACACAACAAAGAGAGCCGCTGTAAATATTTTAAAACACAGAAATTCCTGTTCTTTTTCCCTAATAATCTTTGAAAATAGAGCAAGTAGTTATTCATGATTGCAAAAAAAAATGGAAGCAGTATATATAATGCTGAATATAAATTATAGTACATTCATGAAATTGAATATTAAATATAATTAAGATGACAAGTGTGAAAGAATACAAAGAAATATTTTTGGGGTTGAGGATATAGAAAAACCTTTACAGAATAATGCAATGCAAAAAAGGCATGAAGAGAGGAACAGAGGACTAACTATGCTAATTATGACCAAATAAGAGGAAAAGTCAATGAGAATGAATGGCCAAAAATAAAAAGGGATTCCTGATGGAAACTCAGAATGATAAAAAAAAAATGCCTTTTTTTTGTAATTCAAAGTGTAACATAGAACAATTTATTTTAAAATGTATGTAGGACAGCCTTTAGATTAAGTTATTTTAGTTGATGATATTCAGGACATTTAACATTATTTTCCTATTCCATCATTCATAGTGAAAGCTGTCTCTTAATTCTTTCTGCCTCTGTGAGGCAGCTCAGTAGTACAGTGGATAGAACTTTAGGCCTGGATTCAGGGAGACCCAAGTACAAATTTGGTCACAAGCTATGTGACCCTCAGCAAGTCACTTAACTTCTGTTGGCCTCAGTTTCCTCAACTGACATATGGATAATAAATAGTAAATAAATAATGAATGAGGGTAATACTAGAGTTTTCCTCCCTGGATTGTTGTGAAGAGATAAATTACTTAGCACAGAGCTTGGCACATAGTAGATACTATATAAATGTTTATTTCTTCCCTTTCTGTTGGGAATGGGGGGAGAGAGGGAAGATACCTAAATGAGCAGCAGCAATCCTGAAATAAATATTCTTGTGACATCTAGTATTTAGAACAACTTGGTCTTGATGTATGCTGGCCTGGAGTGTTGGGGGAGGGGGGTGGAGAAATATTTAGCTCTAACACAGAAGTCACTGGTTTGTATAGCTGAGGGTGGCTTCACTGGGTTCTGGAACAGAGGCATATCACTAAGGACCCAATATAGTAACAATGGAAGTAGGCAGTAGAGCACCAAGGGTCTCAAAGGAATGGGCATCAGAATGGTCAGTGAGAGAAACAGGCCCATGCTAGACCATCAATTATTGCAATATGGAACTGATGAGCCACTTAGACATTGTTGCCAATCCAGTATTGAGGAGTCAATAGCAGATTCCTTCCCAGAGAGAGAGGGATTAAATATGAACTGTATTTGTGTGTGTATGTGTGTATGTGTGTGTATGTCTGTATACATACACATTAAACATATTATGCAATATATAATTTTATATGTTTACATATATCTACAGAATAATAAAAACATTTATAAAATTATATAATATATATATATCATCGCTTTCCTTTGTGATCCTATATATTTTATTTTATACAATTAAAAATATCATTCTGTTAAGAGGTCTACAAGTTTCACTAGGTTGCCACAGGGCTCCATCACTCAAGCAAGGTTCAAAATTTCTTGCTTAAAAGAGCCCTTGTTCTAACTCCATTACCTGATGAAGTTTTGAGGATGTGCCTTGTTTGGGTGACAAGGGAGGAGGTTAAAATATCTGCTCAGCCCTGAACAATGCAAGGAGATAATCCCTTAGCAGAAGCAGCTAAGAGACAAAGACCGAGTATCCTCCCATCCTTACCTTTCAGGGGGTATTCCCAGGGATGGTGTAGTGATGTGTGTGCTGGGGAACATTGAATGGGTAGTCTAGAGTGATTCTGGTACTGAAACTTTTTTAAAAACTTTATTTTTAATTTATGGAATAAAATGGTATCTATTCTTGAACCTGTACAGGATATATGCAAGAGGGTGATCTAAGCATCCCCATGTAATAAAAGTCATACCTATTAGTACCTGTGCTTTATCAGAAAAGTTTTAAAGTGACGCTTTAGCTCTTAGCTCAGAGAAGAGAAGATATTTAGGAGACACAATACATGTCCTCAAGTATTTGAAGGGATCTTACGAGAAAAAGGGATGTATGTGTTCTGTTCAGCTCCCAGTGGGTGGAGCTAAGAGCTTAGAGTAAAAGTTAACAAGAGGCAATTTTCAGTTTGATGTCAGGAAAAATCTCTTAATGATTAGAGTCATACAAAAGCAGAATGGCCTGACCCAGGAGGTGGGAATTTCCCTTCCCTGGAGAAAGACCAAGGAGAAGGCCATTTTAATAATCCAGATGAGACTCGAAATTCTAAATGTGAGTAATGAGAAAGGGTCTAAATGAGAGATGCAATGGAGACAGAAGTCATAAAATTTGGTAACTAATTGGATATGTGGGTGAGAGTGAGAAGCCAAGGGTAAACTAAGACTGTATTTCTGGTTAATTGAAAGGACAGGGGTAGCCTACAGAGATCTGTCTTTTCTGAGCTCCCTCTTTAATTAACCAAAAGGAAGAAGAAAAATCTTTTGCAGTGAATATCCATAATCAAGCAAAATTATCTGTATTTACAAAGTGATGGTTTGTCAAGAGTATCCTAGGAAAAAAATGTAACCAAGGTGATTAGTAAAGTAGTAGGCTACAGGGTAGTAGATCTAGGCTGAGTTTAATGTAAGGAAGACCTGGGATCAAATTCTACCTCAGAATTTACTGACTGACCATGGATATTACTTAATCTCTTTCCTCATATACATACATATCTGTGTGTGTGTGTGTGTGTGTGTGTGTGTGTGTGTGTACCAGTAGCTAGGTGGTAGGTTACTTAGAGCACTAGACATGAACTCATTGTCCTCAGTTCAAATATAGCCTCAGACACTTGCTAGCTGTGTGACTCTGGACAAGTCACTTAATCCTATTTGCCTCCATTTTCTCGTCTGTAAAAATGAGCCTGAGAAGGAAATGGCAAAATACTCCAGTATCTTTGGCAAGAAAACTCCGAATGGGGTCCCAAGGAGTCAGACACTACTGAACAGTAATAATGACTGGTAGACATTTTGTAGTAGTCCCTGACTTTTAAACCTCCCCTCATGGGATAACAGTGCTGAGTAAGAGCTCATAAAGGCCCCAGAAAGAAAATGGTCTGCTGTCCTTTGACTCTGCATGGAATTTGAGGATTTGCCCAAAATAAAAAAGCTCTGAGATCTCACTCACTGGTTAAGCAACACTTCCTTTTTTAACTGTCTCTATTTCAATGAGTGCTAGTCACATGACCTTGGCATAATGCTGCTGGTACTTTCTAGGATAGCTGACACATGTTTGAAGATGGCAAACAACATTTTCTCTTAGCTTACAATGAATTAGCAAGTAAACGGTGCCAAGTAACCAGAGGGTAATGCATAAGAACAAGTTCAGCCTCTGTGAAGATGCTATGAGGCTGCCACTCTCCTAAACCCCAAAAGTCCCTCCAGACATAGTACTGATCTCAACCTAGAAGTTCCAGGACCTTTGAAAAGACTGTGGACAAATTGTCCCCTTCCTCCACCTTCCAGTACAGACTTTTCAAGAAAAGTAAACAACCATGTCACAGAACAGAAAAGTTAGGGTTTCTTAGACTTCTTTAGTCACCACACTGTGGACTGCTTACTTCTCCCGTGCTGTGGACTGCTGAGCAATATGCCATAAATCCTTTTCATTTGCAAATGGGTTCAGGTGGTCCTGCACATCGAATACAAACTGCTGAAGAGACATCAGCTGGTTGGGCCCCTTCAGTTTTCTCCAGGAGGGGAAGAATGGAGATGCTCTCACACAGGCATGTCATTGGAGGGCAAACCTAATAAACATCCATTGGTGTAACTAATTATTCTCTACACATTGAGTGGATGTTTTCTTTTATTTTAAAGTGGTTTTCTTCTAGGATTTACATTTTATTGTTATTTACAGTCAAATGTGATTTGGATACATATTCTTGATACACTTGGATCTTTTTTTTGAGAATAGAAAAAATGTTATATAATTAGACATCTGACGGTTGCTCACACTGCTCGCAGGATCCACAATGACTTCAATTCATTTAATGGTTAATTCGAGCTTTTCCTTTTGGGCTCCAGAAAATTTCACTCACCTTTTTTCCATTTTTGCAGAACTGAAATGCTGGCAATCATTTCACTTCACACTCTGCAGCAACATCCTGACGGTCATCTATGTCCCCTGGTATGAAGATCCCATCTGGGTATTTTTCACCAAGTGAATGCAAGAAAGGCTTGATCATTTGCATGGTCCACCCCACGTGGCCGAAAAATCAACTACGACTGATTTTTCTCCAGCATCTTTCAGTTGTGAGTCAAGGTTTTCCTTGCTCTTCATCTGTATGGGCCATGTGGGCAGCGCTTGGGAGGAGCGGGCTGCTGGCGAGCCGAGGCGAGGGCAGAGCGGGCAGCGGTTCGGGAAGTCGAGGCAGCGCTGAGGGCTCAGGCGGCGTCGAAAGTGGGGACAGGGACAGCTCAGGGGAGCTTGTCTGGGCGGGGGTGGGGTTGTGTGTGATGGAGATTTGATTGAATTGAAGAGTTTGGGCAACTTGAGTCCCAGGGATTTGAACTTGCTAGGTCCCGGTGACACTGAAGTCTGGGCTCCTTTGTTGTGTGGAAGATTCAAGAAAGTCTATTTTTAAGTTTTTAAAATTGATCCTTTCTTTTGATATGTTCCCGATCCTGGAGAGCCATTCCTTACATCAGACGATGTTTTTAAAGAAAAAATGAGAGGAAGAGGGAAAAACATATCAGAAGATCCACTCAGTACATTGAAGGCACACTTTCAGGGACAATTTTTTTATCCAAATTTATTCTTTTGGGGAGAGCGGTAAAGGAATTATCTTTGGGGGGGTTTTCTGAAGTTTTTAATGGCAGCTCTAATCAGATTCCAATCATCTGTTTTTTTGTATCTATCAAACATTCTGCTGAGAATTTTCATTTCTACCACTTAATGTAGATGAATAGCAGTTCCCTGAATATCTCTTAAGATCTTATAGGCACAGAAATAGAAATGCATGCAGATGTAGAGCCATTCATACAATAAATGTTGAGTGAGCAGATAGTCTTCACTCATTTGCTGATGGACATAGCTTTATGGGCAATGAAACAGGAAATGTGAGTGGGTAGATAAGGTTCCCTAAACAATAATGGTAAGTTTCTGCCAAATGAAGACCAGCACTTCTTGTAGGATGATATTTCAGTTATATCTGTTTCAAAATACTTGGCTTTCATTGTTCAGTCATCCATAGAAAATGAAACTTGTAGAGTTTGATAATGTCTTGAATTTTAATAAGGGCCAGAGCTTGAATTAAGAAGAGCCTGGATCTAACAGTCTCTTTTTTCTCTGAAGTAAGCCCAGAGAATACCTCTTCCTATGTCAACAAAGCCAGATGGGGCTGACTTAGCATTCCTTCCAAGATCCTTAACCCAAGACATTATCTTGAATAATGGGATATTTTCCATATCATAATATTTTGTGAATATATACTATGTTATGGCATGTTAATGGCAAAAAAACCAAAGAAACAATAAAACAAGACATTGATATCCTGGGTCACAATTTCAATTGAAACTTTGTCAACTCTGTTATCTTATTGTATTTACAACTTATGCAATTAAGAAATTCCTCTCCCATGGTCTAGTTAATCACTCATGGAGACCACAAATCTGAAGGACACAGACCACCATGGATTGTCCTAAAACAGCTCCACATCTATATTCAGCCAAATCGTTCTCCGTAGAGAGAATACACAACAAAATAAACTATGCTCCTGTTTGCCTCTCCAGGCCCAGGACACCCTCTTTACCTCCCCCCTCCCGTGTGCCCCCACTGGTTGAATTCATATTTATCACTTAAAGATTAACTAAAATACCTCCTCTTAAAAGTATCTTCCCTTAGGCTAATGTAGCATTCTGTCTTGCAGCTTCCTTACGTTCTTGGTGGTTTTATGTATTGTCATTGTCTTTCCTTCTCATCACCAAGAGTTTAAGGACCTTAGAATTTCTAAAGCCTTTATCTCCTCCAGTGCTTAAGCAAATACTCTGCACACACAGACATAAGTGATTATAGAATGCACATGGAAAAAGGAATTTGATTTTTCCTTTACTAGTCCTGTTTTAGGTCTACTAAGGTATGTTTCTTAAAAGATACAAACTTTAAAAACAGTTAAGCAGGAAACCTAAACTTACTGGGGAGTTTGTCAATTCATTTGTTTGGAGTTCACTGAGAGGCTTACTCTTGCCACCTGTATAACCAGAAGGAGGTATTATGAAAAGTAGATAGAGACTAATATTTAATGGCGTCCTGTTACTCTTATGTGGACTGGAGAGCTCAGTGTATGAGCTGTGAGTTCTTCCAGGTAAGAGTTGTGTTGACCGAGTCAATCAATCCAATCAAGTCTACCTCGCTTAAAATAAGGATCAATATGAAATGCCCTGGTTCGCTATTGAGTCAAAGGCTGTAGGCTAAGTGTGTAAATCAGTTTATCAGTTTTAGTTGTCCTTGAAACTGATTAGATGAACTTCAGTGATGGTACACAGGAAGGATGTTTGGATTGAATGAAGAAATTTGGTCATACCTGATAGGTTGGATGGATTTGATTTCAGGTCTTCTTGAGTCAGGCCTAACCACTGCCTCATACATGGCACAAACAAAATGAAAACCTAGGTCACTGAGATTCTAAATCCTGAATTATCCAGTTCTCCCACAATATTTTTCCCATTCTGTGACAGAAGCAAAGGGACAATTAATAGGAAGTCCTAAGATCACAGGGTTAGGGCTCAAAAGAGCCTTAGAAGTAGTCTAGTCTAATCACTTCATCACACTCCAGATGAGACTTCAATCCTAGAGATTTAGTCACTTGTCCAATCAATCCCCTTAGTTAACAGTTGAGGCTGGACTGAAGAGCCCAGAGCCTCTGATTCCACATGGGGCATTCTCTCAACCAAGGCCTGTCCTATCCGACAAATCTCTTTGGGCAGTGGCTCTACTGAGTCTAATGAGATTCCTCATATGTAAAGCACCAGATGAGAGCTGATCATTCCTAAGGACTCTTGAAGCTCTGAAATTGATGATGCCTTATTTGCTCTTCTCCTCTTTATAGCAAAATGCTCTTGATTACAGACCTCAAGCATCCTCAAGCAACATCCTTAGTCAAGGCCATTCAGCAAATGACAGGCAGCATCCCATCCCTCAACTGCCTGGTGAGTCACCCAGTCTCTGATATCTGGTGTCCTTAGAGTGAGAAGAAAGGCTGCTGGACAAAGGAGGCTTGTAGTTAGAGAATCTTCAGAGATGATTAGTGAAGCTGTTGAGACCAAGTCGGTTTCAATAATGGGGCATTTGTTTTTCTATTTTCTACTGTTTTTAATTAAATCTTATTTTTTATTAATGGAAATGTATTTTCTATCAATTCCTACCCTCCATCCCAATGGGAAAAAAAAGACAAACAACTTTATTTTAACAAACATACATGCAAATCAAATTCCTTCATTGTTTGTGTCCAAAAGAATTTTCATTCTGCACCCTGAGTCCATCACCTCTCTTTCAAGAGATGGATATCATGCTTCATCATTGGTCCTCTGGAATCATAGGCATTGCATTGATCAGAGTTCTTATAGCTTACAGAGTTGTTTGTGCTTACAATATGGTTGTTATTGTATAAAGCATTCTAAAGAATCAATCAACCAACCAGTATTTATTAAGTGCCTACTGGGTCAGGAACTGGGTTAAATGCTGCAGATATAAAGGAAACAGACCCTTCTCTTAAGATGACAACAATCCAATAGTGGAGACCACCTGCAAAAGACAAACAAGATATAGATGAGGAGAGTCTTAAAGGGAAGATACTAAGATTAAATAGTACTGGGAAAAGTTTCTTGAAAAAGTAGGGCGTGGTTGGACTTGAAGGAACCCAAGGAAGTTATGAGGTGGAAATGAGGAAGGAGAACATTCCAGGCACAGGGGGACAGCCATTGATAATACTCTGCATCCAGAGTGAAGAAAGAAATGAATTCCCAGGACATGCGGACACTGAGGGGATTTGGATACTGTTGGATTTTGGTTGGCCAGGGGCATAAAGCTAATGCAAGCTATGAGTTTGTGACTCCGAATCACAGAGGAAAGCAGCAGCTGCCCTTACCCAAATATCTTTGAAGGTACAGGAGTCACCTTTAGCACTGGGAATCCCACAAGACCCTTAGTACAAACATGAGAACAAAAGCAAGGCATGGATTGCTAAAAAAAAAAAAAATAGTGTCCAGTGACACTATTCGCAGAATGAACAGAATTTGCCAAAGAAAACTATAAAATACTCCTAAAGGATTTGTGTTTAAATTCTACTGGAGAAAAGACGAGGATAATTGAGGGGAGATTACTACTCTAGAGAGACAGGACATGTAAATAATGGGCCACAGAGAGATAGACTGAGTGACTCAGCTTTGATTTTTCATTGTTTTCCCTTCCAAGGAAAATAATCTGTACACTGGTAAGGACAAAACAAAAATGGCTAATAAGGCATTTCTACTGAAGATAAGTATGGAGTAAAAGAGATAAGAAACAAAAGGAAAAAGACCCACATGTACAAAAATATTTAGAACAAATCTTTTCTAGGGGTGAAGACCTGGAAATTGAAGGGAAGAATATCAGTTAGGGAATAGTGGAGTAAGTTGTGCTCCATAACTGTGATGGAAAGATGTGAAAATGAGTGTCTCAGAAATACCTGGAAAGACTTACATAGGTTGATACAAAGTGAAATATTATGGGTGCAAAACAACAGCAATATTGTAGTATGATCAGCTGTGAATGACTTAGCTATTCTCAGCAATACAATGATTTATTAACCCTCTGAAAGACTTAAGATGAAAAATATTATCCATCCTCAGAGAAAGAACTGATGGTGTCTGAATGCAGATTGAAGCAACTTTTCTTTTTTTTCCCCACTTTATTTTCTCAAGTTTTTTTCCTATGTTTTCCTTCATAACATGACTGTTATGAATATGTTTTGAATGACTGCACATGTATATCCTCGATGGAATTTTTTGACTTCTCAATTAGGAGAGGTGGAGAGGAAGAAAGAGGGAGAATTTGAAACTCAAAGTTTTAAAACTACATGTTAAATGTTGTTGTTTACATGTAACTGGCGAAAAATTGAATACTAAATAAATACCAAAAAAGAGATAAGCATAGACACAGTAAGACAACAACTACTTCCTCTAATGAGTTCAGGTTATTATGCCCAAAGAAACTAATAGCCCATGATTCTGAAAGCACTGACAGGTATAATTGCTAAGCCACCATCAGTGATCTTTGTTCATTCCCCATTAATGGTAAAAACACATCAACATCCCCTAAAAAGAAGAAATATGAAGTATAAATGACCATTTGAAAATATATTTCAAATCACTAGAATAAGAAAAATACAAATTAAAAGAAATGCTAGAGATTTAACCTCATACTCTGTAAATTACCAAAATATGGAATATCAGTGCTACAGGGACTATGGAAAGACAGGTCGCACGAAGATACTCTGGGTAAACCTGCAAATTGTTCATACCAGTCTGGATATCAATTTGGCATTATTTAAAGAAAAATGACAAATGTCCATACTCTTTGACATAATGAGGTTACTACTAGGCATATGCACAAGGAAATTAAAGACTCAAAAATAAAGTTTGATTACTGTGATGTGCTCTGGACAGGCCCTGCTACAACCCCTACTGGGATCATATTATTATATAGATAAGACCACTTCCCCCAAGGGTTTTTAACTAGAAGGGTTAAGTCAGCCAATTTTGTATAAATAAAAATGCAGGGAGTGAATGTGTAGGAGACAGGAGTCAGGAAAAAGTAAATTTGTAAAATGAGTGCCTTAAGTAATGTAGATCCAGTCTACTATTGCAAGAGCAATCCCAGTTGTGGCTGACCCCTTTTCAGTATGAGCATAAAAGAAGGGAGGGGTCATTGCTCCTCTGTCTAGGCTAGAATCTCACCTTTTATTGACTGCTATGATTGGGATCTGAGAGGGGTCTCATTGTGGAAGGAAGAGACAGGAGAGGATCTGCTGACTTTAACTGTTACTGAATCTGTTGTTGCAAAACTTATTTTTGTCCTCACAGCTGTATCCTTACCAGCTAAGTGTTTTTTATCATATGTTTATGATTTCCCTATGTTATTATTTACATGACCTTTGTTTCTGTAGAGTCAATCATTTCCATCATCTTAATACCCAAGATTAGACAAGCCTCCTCAACCTCTTGGAATATTATGGATTATCATCTCTCTATCTATAAACTTAAAACTACACTTTGTGATAGCAAAGAACTAGAAAAAAATGAATCTCATTAACTGAGGAATGTTATTTTAAAAGGTCTATAGCAAAGGAATGTAATAAAGTATTACTGGACGGTAAGAAATGACAAATATGAGGAATTCAGAGAAACATGGGACAACTTCTATGAAATTAATACAAAGGGAAATAAGCACAACCAAAGGAATAAGAAATATAGTGACTGTCACAATTTTGAGGGTGGGGGAGGAGAAAGGAATCACTCAAAGGAAATAAAGTAAACCAACAATGATTCTTGTTAACAGAATCATGACTCCCTCAGTAGCTATTCACAATCGAGGTAGACACCTCATGAGCTTTAGCATTGCTGATCCATAGAATATATTGAACCTGGGGAAGTCATCCTCCTAGTGGAACGCAAATTGCAAGTGCAATTTGGGCTATGAGGGCAACCCAAAGGTGTGTGACGCATCTCTTTGATAAAATATTTTATGTTGTTTTTTTCTGTACAATCCTTGGTTGATAATACAGCAGTCTACTTATGCTTACCATATGTCTTTTCCTTTTGGTTCACCTGAGACATTTTTTCTTTAGAATGTCACAAAACCAATTCAAACTTTTGTATTATATGGTAACTAAAGCCCTAGAATTGGAATCTGGAAGATATAACTTCAAATTTTGCCTGAGCTTTCAAGTAATAGAGAGCAGTTAATCTGAAAAAAAAAAATTCGAGGGCTTGAAAGGACCACAGATCATAACAGAATGAAATGGCATGTAAAAGGAAATGTGATTTTCCTGAATTAGCCTCAATTAAGAGAGGCACTGCATGGGATGAGCAGAGAGGTGGGGCTGTGGACAGAGCTTTGGGCCTGAAGTCAGGAAGACTTGAGGTCAAATCCAGCCTCAGATACTTGTAAACTAATGACCTTGGCAAGCCACTTTGTCTCAGTTTGTTCATCTGTAAAATAAGGATGACAATAGCCCCTGTCAAGGTTGTTGTGAGTCTCAAATAAGATGCTAACCATAAAGCATTTGACACAGAGCTTGGCACATAGGACACGATACATAAATGTTAGCTATTCTTATTAGGAGTAGTAGTAGAAGTATACCAGTAAGACTAAGTTTCAAAGAAAGAGAAGATAATCTATAAAAACAGAAGATACTCCTATCAGTAGAAAACCAAAAAGAGATCTTAAATCATTCAATTTCAGAAAAGGAAACTGAATGAATTATAAAGGAACTACCAAATTAAAAATCCCTGATACAGATGGATTACTAGAATTCTATCCACTTTCAAGAATAAAATTAATACCTACACACACTATGACAGTATTCCCCAAAATTGAAAAAGAGAACATTCTACCAAATTCACTTTATGAAACAAATTGTGTCCTAATAACTAAACCAGGGAATGATAAAGGAAAGAAGGGGACCAACAGACCAGCCACATCAACATTATTGATTTTTAAAATTTTAAATAAAATCCTGGTAAAAATATGATAGCAATTCATCCAAAAAAAATGTTCACTGTGAGTATATTGAATTTATACTATAAAAAGAAAAATCATTCAACATTAGAGGAAAATATCAGATTATTAAAACTCCAATATTTTATTCATGACCAGTGTCATTGTGTTGAAAAGCACGTGTGAGGGAGTACACTGTGAGGAGACTGGAAAGGTTGGAGGTAGGTAAGCTTTGCCCAGATGCTGAGATAAGAACTCACTGTTTGACAAAAACTGCTGGGAAAACTGAATAACAGTGTGGAGGAAACTGGGCATAAACCAATGCCTGACACTATACACAAGAATAAAGTCCCAATGGATATATGATCTAGGTATAAAGACTGATAATATAAACAAATTAGAGGAGCAAGAAATAGTGTATTTATCAGATTTATGGAGAATAGAGAAATTTATGACCAAACAAGAGATAGAGAACACTATGAAGTGCAAAATGGATAATTTTGATTACATTAAATTGAAAAGCTTTTGCAGAAATAAACTCAATACAACCAAGATTAAAAGGGAAGCAGAAAACTGGGAAAGAATTTTTGCAACTAGTGTCTGTGAGAAAGGCCTCATTTCTAAAATATATAGAGAACTGAGTCAATGTACAAGAATACAAGTCATTCCCCAATTGATAAATCGTCAAAGAATATGAATAGGCAGTTTGTAGAAGAAGAAATTAAAGCTATCAATAGTCATATGAAAAAATGCTCTAAATCCTTATTGATTAGACAGATGGAAATCCAAACAAGTCTGAGGGACCACATCACACCTATCAGATTGGCTGACATGGCAAAACAGGAAGATCATAAATGTTGGAGAAGACGTGGGAAAGTTGAAACACTAATTCATTGTTGGCGGAGCTGTGAGCTGATCCAACCATTCTGGAGAGCAATTTGGAACTATGCCCAAAGGGCTACAAAAATGTGCATACCCTTTGTCCCAGCAACATAGCTTCTAGGACTATATCCCCAAGAGATCATAAAAATGGGAAAGGGTCCCACATGTACAAAAATATTTATAACATATTCTTTGTGGTAGCCAAGAACTGGAAATCAAAGGGATGTCCATCAATTGAGGAATGGCTGAAAAAGTTGTGGTATGTGAATGTAATGGAATACTATTGTGCTCTAAGAAATGATGAGTATGAAGATTTCAAGACACCTATAAGGATTTATATGAACTGATGCTGAGTGAAAGTTGCAGAACCAGGAGAAGATTGTACACAGTAACAACCACAGTGTGCAAGGAATTTTTCTGGTAGACTTAGCCCTTCACAGCAATGCAAGGACCTAAAACATTCCCGAAAGTCTCTTGTGGCAAAATATCATCCACATCCAGAGAAAGAACTATGGAACTGGAATGCAGAATGAAGCAGAATATTTTCTCTTGTGCTTTGTTTGGTTTTGCTTTGGTTTTTCTCATGGTTTCTCCCATTCATTTTAATTCTTCTATGCAACATGACTCACGTGAAAATGTGGTTAATTAGAATATATGTGCAGAACCCATGTAAGATTACATGCTTTCTCAGGTGGGAGTCAGGAAGGAAAGGGAGAAAATCTAAGACTTATGGAACTGTATATAAAAAATCAAAAACAAATAAATTAATATAGGTGAAAAAAAGGTTTTGAATACCAAAAAGGACATCCTGTACTTGCTCCTGGAGGCAAGAGGAAGCCACTGGAATTGATTAAGTGGCTTTCCCAGGGTCACATAGTTAGTGAGTGTCTGAGGCCATCTTTGAATTCAGGTCTTCCTGACTCCAGGCCCAGCACTGTATTCACTAAACCATCTAGCTAGACATGATTACCAAAAATGAAATGGAAAACTTCCATAACATGAAATTTAAACACTTCTGTATAAACAAAATTAATGCAACTAGCATCAGAAGGGAAGTAGTTCGACAAGAAAAAAACAAATCTTTGTATCAAATGATATGATAAAGTTCTCCTCCAAATTATTTATGCAACTAATAGAAATGTGTGGATAAAAATCATTCTCTAATTTATTTGAACAAATAGTTCTCAAAAAATTGCAAACTATTAACAACAATATGAAGGGATGCTCCAAATTACATATAATAAGAGAAACATTTTTTTTAAAAGCAATAATGTTTTACTCATACCCTGAACATTCACAAAGACGACAAAAGATGGTGGAAATAGCAGATGTTGGAGGTGTTCTGGAAAAACTTGAGGACAAATGCTCCACCTTTCCATCCTTCATCAAGTCTTTCACCATATCCCTTACCCTCCCCAACTTTGCAAAAGACCTTGCTCCATAATTCACTGACAAAACTGCTATCTTTTTCCAAGAGTTCCCTCTTCTCCTTTTCTCCTGATCTCACACCCATCAGACAACTATTTTTCTCCAGTAAATTCACCTACATTCCTATCTCTGATAAAGAGGTGGCTCCTTTCCTCTAAAGGAACGTAAACCTCTGGACAGGCATCTTTTCCAGCACCTTACCCCAGTCATCATCCACTATCATTCTCTTATTTAAATGTTTCCATATCTATTGATATCATTTATCCCATCTACAAACACATCCATGTCTCCCAATATTTCCCCACTAGCTGTCCTCCAATATCTCTCCATCTTCTAAGCTAACTTTCTTGTGAGTCATCTATGCTAAACAGATCTCCACTTACTCTGCTCTGATTCATTTGAAAGCCTTTGCCATCTCTTTTCTACCCCAGTCATTTAACTAAACAGCCGTCTTTAAAGCCACCAATGACATATTAATTGCCAGATTAATGGTTCCTGTTCTAAGTCTTCATCTTTCTTGATCCATCTGCAGCATTCAGCAGTGTTGATCACCATTCCCCTGGGGTGGTACTCTACTCAGTTTTCTAGACCCTGCCTTCTTCTGGTTCTCTGATTTCCCCTCTTACTGCTCCTTCTCCGTCTCCTTTGCTGGATCATGCTCCAAATCATATTCACCAACTATGGGTATATCTTAAGACTCTGTCCTGAGCCCTCTTCTCTATTCTCTCCATTTATCTCCTTTGAAATTATGATGATTTGAAATTTGATGAAATCATTGACTCGCATAATTTAAATGACTCTCTAGGCAGAAAATTCCCAGATCTATCTATCTAGACCTGGCTCCAGCAACAAATCACTGCTTTTTATACATCTCGAACTGGATGTCCCATACACATCTCAAATTTAACATGCCCAAAAAAGAACTTGTTATCTTTTCCCCTAAACCCTCCCCTCTTCCCCACTTTACTATTACTATTGTTGTGTGTGTGTGTGCTTGTGTGTGCTATCCTTTTGTCTCCATTCACATGGTCACCACCATAGTACAGACTCATCCCCTTTATCCTGGACTATTACAATGGCTTTCTGAATCACTAATTATGTTATGAAATGGGGCAGTCACTCCAGGTTCTTTGGATCCTCACCAGGAAAGACCGCAATGGGAATGGGAAGTGAGGCTGCAATCACACGTGAATAGGTCACCAAGGGAACAGAGGCAGACAGAACAAAACATGCAGAGATAAGCAGGGCAAAGGGATCAGAGGCAGATGTAGTGGGACCTGTGATAGGATGGTGGAACAAGGCGGGCAGATGGGGGTGGGAGAGACCCAGAGAAGATCATTCGCACAGCCGTGAAACAGAGTTAGGATCATATGGCAGCACTGACCCAACAGAAATGAAAGACTCCTTGTGGTGCCGGAGTTTGAGATCTCATGATCTTGTTTTTCCAGGGTTTTGGCAGGAGGACAGATAAGATCTGGGCTATCTTGAAGTTAGTTCATCAATATATTGAAGTCATCTCAAAAATGTCAGTAAAACTTTAAAGTTAACTTATCCATTGCATCTATTGTTATCAACACCATTCTTTGTTCTACTGGTATTACTGTGGATGTCTGGAATTTGAGATTTACTTGTCATATGACCAAAAAGCCCTAACAATAAAGTCTAGGTGACTTTACTATTTCAGGACGTGATTTTGGGGTAACCTATGATACATCCTCCTTGGATCTTTGGGATAATTTGTACATGACTTCTGGGTTTTTTGCAATCTTACTTGCTGCTAGACCACTTTATTTTTTCTGCTTAGGCATTTTTCAGTCATGTCTGACTCTTTGTGACCCCATATGGGATTTTCTTGGCAGAGATACTGGAGTGATTTGCCATTTCCTTCTTGAGTTCATTTTACAGATGAGGAAACTGAGGCAAACAGGGTAAAATGACTTGTCCAGAGTGACATGGTTGGTAAGTGTTTGAGGCTGGATTTGAACTCAGGTCTTTCTGACACTCTATCTACAGCATCACCTAGATGCCCTATTGCCACTTTATGTGAAAGTAAAAATTGTATAGTTAAAATCATTAATGTAACGAAAGGAGAGACAACAAAGGAGGTTATTATGAGGCTACACGAGACATTTGACTATGGGTACCTCTCTGAGGAGCAATAATTGGAAACTAAGTATCTTATTTTTGGTTGCTAGGTGGTGCAGGGGAAAGAACACTGGACCTAGAGTCAGGAAGACTCATCTTTGTGGGTTTAAATCTGGCCTCAGATACTTATTACTTTGTGCAACCCTAGGCATATCATTTAACCTTGCTTGCCTCAGTTTCCTCATCTGTAAAATGAGCTGGGGAAGGAAATGTCAAACTACTTCAATATCTCTGCCCACAAAACCCTAAATGATGTCATGAAGAGTCAGATATGACTGAATAATCATTATATACATTAAGCTCTTAAAGTTCAAAGTTATTAAAACTTTGGAGAAAAGAGGTATGATGGTCTACTATCTGAGAAGGAGCTCCTCACACAAAAAGTGAGAACAAAAAGGTTTTCTCACAGAAACTAGATGTCACAATTGAGTTTGAAAATATCATGATCTGATATTACAAAAACCCAATCTGAGGAACTCTAAAGAAGAACAGGCTTGAAAGAGGTTAACAAAGAAATATAGGAGAAGAAGAGAGGATGGGATGGTCACATGGGAAGGGAAAGAATGATGAGGGCACAGAAAGTGAGGAGTATTTCCAGCATGTTTGGTAGACCTTCTCTATTAAACTTCTGGGAAGATATTCACAAACTGGGAAGGGATGGGTGGTGGCAGTATTCATCATTGGAGGGATCTCCCAAATAGGCAGGATTAGGATCCATTTCATTATCCTTCTTGACCTTCTCCCAGCATTTGACCCCCTGGACCACACCCCATCGCCCTTGGCTTCTTTGACAGGATCAGTCTGTTAGATATTTAATGTGTATCAAGTACCTACTATGTTCTAGATGCTGCTCTGAGTGCTGGGGATATAAAGAAAAAAACAGAAAAAATAATCCTTACTCAGAATGAACTCACAGTCTAATGGAGGAGACCATATTCAAACAAGTATATACAAAAAAGATATAGGCAGGATAAGTTGGGGGTAGTCTAAACAGAAGGCACTAAGATTAAGCAGGAATGGGAAAGTTATTATGGAAAGTGGGATGTCATCTGAGATCTGAAGGAATCTAGGGATACCAGGAGGCATCAGGCTTTATCTTTGGTAGGGTCCAGGTTTTCCTGAATTGTGGGCATCTGTCTCTCCCTTCCAGGATCGCTGTAGGCCTCAGGACGATGCCTCAACATAGAGACAAGGAGAGAGAGAGAGATGGTGAAAGAGAAGGAGGGAGGAGGTGAGACAGAGAGGAAGAGAGAGGGAGCAAGAAAGGGAGGGCGAGGGAGAGAGAGAAAAAGGTGAGGAGAGACCAAAACAGTTCTTCTCTATTCTCTTTATTCCTCTTTTCTCCTCCTCCTATTTCTTTTCCTTCTCCTCTTCCTTCTCTTCCTCTTTCTCCTTCTCCTCCTTCTACTTCTTTTTCTTCTCTGTCTCTCACTGTCTCTCTTTCTTTCTGTCTGTCTCTTTGGACATCTCTCTATCTTTCCACCCTTTTGCTTGTTGAGCTCTTTCCCATGGCTTCAATTTTTACCTCCTGGTTAGTGCCCACAATTTTTTATAGAAGTGAAGAAATATAGAATCTCAAAGTCTATGTAATCTAATCCGTGTCTGAGTTCCTGGGACATGATGAGGAAACTGTATTCCAGGTATGGCAGAAAGGCTATTGTAAAGGCATAGAGAGAAGGCCTGGTTGGCTAAATCTGAATACAGGATGATGAGCACTATCCAGTGAGGCTGGAAAGGAGGCTGGAGCCAGGTTCTGAAGCACTTTAAAAGTTAACCAGGGTAATTTATATTTTAGCCTAGAGGCAATAGGGAACCACTGGAGTTATTTGTATTTTTGTTTAATTGGGGGGGGGGGGCAGATCATGATTGAACAAGATTGTACAATCTACATAGACTTGTTTACTATCTCAAGGAAGGGGGAGGGGAAGGAGGGAGAGAAAATTTGGAACTCAAAATGTTTTGAATGAATGTTTAAAATTGTCTTTACTTATGTGAACTGATACTGAATGAAGTGAGAAGAACCAGAACTGTGCACAGTAACAGCAACATTGTGTGCTGACCAACTTTGATAGACTTGGCTCTTCTCTGCAATGCAAGAATTTAAGACAGTTCCAAAAGAAGCATGATGGAAAATGCCATCCATATCCAGAGAAAGAACTACGGAGTCTGAATGGAGAAAGAGCAGACTATTTAATAAACTATTTTTTTTGTTTTTTTCTTTCCTGTGGTTTTCCCCTTTTGTTCTGATTCCTCTTTCACAACATTAAGTTTGGAGAAAACAGTTTCAGTTGGATGATGACATCTGGTTCCAGGCTGCTAGGAGTAGGAACTGATTGAGAGGAAAGGAAATGGAGGCAGCAACTATAGATGGAATCCCCAAGGAGTTTAGCCACAAAAAGGAAGAAATACAGAATTATAGCTAGCAGGAATCATGTGCAGGTTTGAGGATAAAGGAGAGACTAGCACTTTCGTGAACACTAGGTGAGATGGTCAATAGACAGGGAACCACTAAATATTAGTGAGAGAAGAGGGATCTAATGGAGAAAGCAGTTCCCAGTACAACAGTGTGACTTGCCCACCTCCAAGATTTTACCCACCTTTTCTTCTGCCTAGAATGCTCTCCCTACTGCACAACCAATTGAAACCCTCTCTTGCACTGGCCTCAATTTCAGTGCCATCTCTACAAGGAAGCCCACCTCTGACCCAACCTGACACTCAAACCCCAACTTCACAAAGTGGTCAATTTGGTTACACTTTTCTGGTCCATGTCTCATTAATTAGAGCATATTATGTTTTTCTGCCCATAACTATCATCTGCCTCCACAATTTATTTCCCTGGAGACTCAGATCCTTAACTTGTAGATCTTCTGACTTAGAGTCTTCATACAAAAAATCTCAGAATTTGGAGTGAGAGGTCTTGGGTTTGAGTCACAGGGCTGCTGTTTCCTTTTTGACCTTGGACAAGCCACTCGGACCCTGAGCCTTGGTTTCTTCATTCATAAAATGCAGCGCTAGAAGATCCTCTCCAGCTCTACCTCTATTGATTATTCTCTAAATCTTGAAATCAACGAATTTGTGAATATACAAATGGTTTATCCGGCTCCTCTTGGCCAAGCCACTGATCTCAGTCGTGCATGGCGACAAGGCTATTCCTTTTCTCCTTCCCACCCACTTCCCAACTCGAACCCCCGGCCAAGCAGAGGCCCTTTGGGAGAAGCCCTGACAAGGAAAGAAAGATAAAGCGGCTTCCAGGATCACCAAAGCCCTCCCATCCCCTCTCCCCACCCCTTTGCATCTCCAACCCCAAGGCAACAGCCAAATCGGCTAAGTTGAGACACGGAAGCACCACGTGCCAGTCTCCTACCCACCTGTGTCCCCGCGCAGCCAGTGGCTGCGATAGGAGGTGGGACCAGGCAGGTTTAGCCCCGAACACTCGCTTAAAAGAGTAGCCACCAGGCCCAGGGCTGAGCAATCACTCCCCCAGGACTCCCAAGTGTCCTTCGGGGTCCGGCTCTCCCCAGGTCCCGCCGCTGCTGAGACGCTGTGGAGAAGGGTGGGCAAGCAGGAACTCCCGGGTCCGAGGGAGGGGCTCGGAAAGGAGAGAACTCCTTAGGCTCCAGATAAGTCCCAGGAAGGGAGGAGAGAAAGAGGACAGAGCCTGGGCTTGGGAAGGGAAGGTTGAGGAAGAGTTTATACTTGCTGTTTCTGTTGGCAGATGGGGGCTGGGTGAGGTGTGTGTGTGTGTGTGTGTGTGTGTGTGTCTGACAGATGGGGGCTGGGTGAGCCGTGTGTGTGTGTGTGTGTGTGTGTGTGTGTGGTTTTTTTGAAGTGATGATCTGAAACTTAATATTTAACTTCCTTATCAGCTGGGGTGAAGATTGGGGTGACAAAGGATACATTTCAATGGCCAGGGATGAGTATAACCACTGTGGAATTGCGACAGATGCCACATATCCCAAAGTCTGATATGACTGAAAAAGGACCACTTCACAGAGAGATTGGACCAGACTTGTATCATTTCAGATCAAATTTTGAATAACCCAGGATCTGTGTTGGAATTTGAGTTTCTTCTGACAATTTGTACATTTGTGAAATGTAAACACTACTTTTGTTACAAATACTTGATAATATCACTTAATTTAATGATTTATAAAATTTTCATTTTAAAATTGTTTGAATAAAGCATTACCTTTTAAAATAAACCTTGATTCACTATATATGAGCTTTGGGAGAGATGCTTTCTTTCAGTATTGTAAAAGGAGAGAAGAGTTAGGTTTCTAGTTTTTGATCCTGGGTCAGGAGTCAGTCTGTGGCTACAGATGGTTTCTGGGATTGAATCCAGCATTTCTTATATTGCCGCATTACAACATACTAACTGAAGTGCAAATCAATGTCTAGATGTGGTCACTTCAGTCCCTTCAAAAGCAAAACATGGGAAATTATATGCCATTTTTCAGAATCCATTGGTAAGGAGTATATAGGATGGGTTTGTTATCTGACTCAAATCTCTTTCTTATCTAAGTGTAGAAATAAATTTATAGGCCTAAAATGATAGAGTTGTCATGAAGTCATCTTTTAATACAAGGAGGTTTTTTTCAAGATGACCTATCCATAATTTTATAATGAAAACTGCTATTGAACATGGGTTTGCATCTTTTTTTGCATCTTTTCTATCACTAACTTGGCGTGCATCCAGGTGAGAAATGAGGACCTAAAGTTAACCTATTTGAGCCTTACCACACTGTGAGGGGCAACTAGTAGTGGAGTAGATAGAGCACTGGGCATGGAGTCAGGAAGACATGAATTCTAGATTAGCAATATAAAAAAAAATAATACATTCACTGAAAATGAAGAGGAAATTATAATTAGGAGTTATTCTGCCCAATTGTATGCCAACAAATTTGACAATCTTAGTGAAATGGATGAATGTTTACAAAAATATAAATTGTCCAGATTAACAGAAGAGAAAATCAAATACTTAAATAATCCCATTTCAGAAAAAAAATTGAACCAAGCCATCAATGAACTACCTTAGAAAAATTCTCTAGGGCCAGATGGATTTACATGTGAATTTTATCAAACATTTAAAGAACAATTAATTCTAATACTATACAAACTATTTGGGAAATAAGTGAAGAAAGAGTCTTACCAAATTCTTATGATACAAATATAGTGATGATGCCTCAACCAGGAAGAGCTAAAATAGAAAAAAAAATTATAGCTCAATTTCCATAATGGATATAGATGCAAATATTTTAAATAAGATATTAACAAAGATTATAAAAATTTAGCTTAAGGATAATACAGGATGACAAGGAAGCATTCTTACCATAAATGCAGGGTTCCTTCAATACTGGGAAGACTATTAGCACAATTGACCATATCAACAACAAAATTAACACACAATTCTGGGAGGTAGCTGCTCCTATCATTCCCATTTTACGGATGAAGAAACAGACAGAGATTGTAACTCATCTCATCAATGTCTGAGGCTGCAAACTTCTTTGAAACTGCCATTGATATCAGTAGGGAAATGATTTAACATATAACTGTCCATTTTACATATAGTTATACCCATGTAAATCACCAGAAATGGGCAGCAGGTTGACAAGTTTCAGAAGGTGTTTTGTCATATCTTGGATACATGCCCTAAGAAGACAGCAGATTTTCTATTCTTACCATCTCTTGTTGGACCACTGTTCACTCACCTGACAGCACCTTAAAGTGTGTGCGACACACTTTAATACTTAATCTGAATTATTTGTTCTCCACTACTTGGTCAGGTGTACAAATGAACAAAACAAAAAATCAAGCTGTGACTTGTAGTGTTTGTCAGTTTCCAAAGCTTAAATATCCATGCTGAAAATTTAACAATCTCTTTCAAGTCAGTACAAGTTATTGCCAGCATACCACTGCTCTGGGGTCTTCTTTAGTAAGAAAGCTGAGAAGCTATCACTCTCTTGCATATATCCTGTACAAGTTCAAGAGTAGATACTGTTGTATTCCATAAATTAAGAAGAAAATTTTTTAAAAACGGTCACTATCAGAGTCACTCTAGACTACCCACTCACTGTTCCCCAGCACACACATCACTGGCCCTATCCCTGGGATACCCACTGAAGGGTAGGAATGGGAGGATACCTAGTCTTTGCCTCTTAGCTGCCTCTCCCAAGGCTCTTCTAAGCTGCAGCTACTATCTCCTTGACTTATTCAGTGCTGAGCAAGTATCTTCACCTCCTCCTTTGTCACTCAGAATCAAGACACATCCCCAAAACTCCAACAAGGGATGGACTTAGAACACGGGTTCTTGTAAGAAAGAAGTTGTGAACTTTGCTAGAGTTATGGAGCCCTTTGGCAACCTAGTGAAGCTTGTAGACCCCTTATCAAAATGACCTTTTTAATTTCATAAAGCGAGGTATGTAGGATCACAGAGGAAAACAGTGATATAATATATAATTTATGTGTATGTTTTTATCATTCTGTGGATCTATGTATACATAAAAATTATGTTACATAATGTGTTTTATGTGCACACACACACACTCAAATACAGTTCACAGTTAAGATTAACAAGCTGAAAAACACTTATATTTAAGTGCTCCCTGGAAAGGAATCTACCATTGACTCCCAATGTCTAAGTGGCTCTTCAGTTCCATATTGCCGTAAGCAATGGTCTAGGATGGGCCTGTCTCTATCACTGCCCATTCTGATGCCCATTCCTCCGAGATCCTTGGTACTGCCTGCTCTGCTACCTGCTTCCATTATTGCTATATTGGGGCCTTAATGCTACCCCTCTGTGTCAGAACCCAGTGGAGCCCCCCTCAGCTAGACAATCAACGACTTCTGTGTGAGAGCTAAGTATTGCCCCCCTGCACCAGGGTACATCAAGGTCAAGCTATGCTAAGTCCTGGACCTCAGAAGAAAGTCTATTTCAGGATTGCTGCAGCTCACTCAGGTTTCCTCCCTCTCTCCCCCCACCGCAGAAGAAAGGAGGGAATAAACATACATTTTTACATAGTAGCTACTATATGCCAAACTCTATACAAAGCACCTAATCTCATCACAACAATCCAGGGAGGGAAATGCCATTATTATTTCCATGTATTATTTATTTGCTATTTATCATCCCTATCCCAGTTAAGGAAACTGAGTCAAACAGAAGTTAAATGACTTGCCCAGGGTCATACACCTAGTAGGTGTCTGAGTCCAAATTTGAACTCAGGTCCTCCTGACCCCAGGGCTGATTCTCTCAACCCTGCACCACCCCATTTCTACTTTTGATAGGGTTTCAAAGTGTTCTTCATCTTTTTCACTCCAGAACCACTTTTCTGTTCACATAGATCCCATAAGAAATATTTTCATGCAGCTAATAAGAGATTACTTGGCTATAGGATAGAATAAAAGTGAGTAACTTACATTTCAATGAAAAACTCAATTCCAGAAATCTTGAGCATTTTTCCACAGGAGAAAGGTGGAAGTGGTAAAAATTAGAAAAGACCATTTTCACTGGCAACTAAGCTAAGTCCAGCATTAATGTGGGACAAAAATACCAACTACTATATAGCTTATTGATAGGAATTTTGTGAGTGTCTTATGAAGAAGAGTATGCACTTGGAATCATCAGATTTGGCCAGGAAATATCAAAAGAAAATGCTACCTCTGTGTCCCTCACTATACATCGATCATTGCAAGTGATGCCTCACTTCTGGTTTCCTTCCAGTTTTGAAGTATTTTGTTTGGCCATAAACAGGGAGAGAAAAAAAAAATCTCTTCCCAGGAAAGTTTCATGTGTGACTCCTGTTGCTACACAGAATTGTATGTTACCAATCAGTGTGAGCCTCTAAAATCATCCTATTCATTATTTCCTCTCCTGTCAGGTAGAAGATCCCTACCAAAGCCATGTAAAGCATACAATCCCACAGTGATATTCTACAGCTGTCTAGCATTCCTGGTGGGTGCATAGAAGATAGTTGTCAGCACTCAGACCCTGGTTTACTTATTTCCACTCCATGAAATGTGAGTAACAACCACAAAATAAATAAAGGAAGTTTCTCTACACCAATTTTAAATTGTGATGCATAGCTTTTAACTTAATATCAAGAAATATGTCCTATTCTGTCCTGAAAAGCATGTTTTGCTAATTAAAGGCACAATATATGTGTTTATACAATATGTGTACATGTATACATGTATTTTTCTTTAAATTAAAAATGTAGTAAATTTTAAATTTTGTTTTGTCCTAAGGAGTTTTTGTTTTGTTGCAGTGGTTTTGGGTGGGATTTTGGTTGTTGGTGTTGTAGTTGTTCTGGGATGTATTTTGAACAAATGAACTGTTGCTTGTTGCATGATTTTTGTTAGACTTTTTCCAGATTAAATTACTTCTCTGAGTTGTGTGTATTCATCACCACTATTCCTCATATTACTTTTCTGTTTCTGATTTCAGCTTGTATAGATGTCATTTGGGGGGTATTTTAATTGGGTCCCCTAAAATATCGCTATGGGGATGGGGGAAGAGGAAAGAATAGAACTGATTTTTCTGTATGTTGTCGTTTTAAAGGGAAAGGGCTGCATCTGTGTTCCTTTGGCAGACTAAAAAGACGAGGAGCTGATTACACCATGGAATGCCTGAAGGGGTTGCATTGTTGCGTTTATCCTTTGTTTTCAAAGAAGACCATGACATCAGAGAAATGATGATATGACTTGGACTTGACTTCTTTTTAGGGAGGGAGGACTGTGCAAGGTCACCAACCTCACTTTCTTCTCTTGAGCCATCTGGATCCAGTGACCACATACTCATCAGGATGACTAGAGATGACCCAGGATGCAATGGGAGACCTTGACCTCTTTAGCCTTGGGCCTATTCAGGTACTTATTTAGGGTGAGTTAACACCATACAGTGAATAGGCCTGTTTAAGAAGTAGTGAGGGGGCGGAGGTATGGCACCTTAATGAACAAAAAAATAAAAAATAATTAAATGAAGCTGGGAGGGAAAGAACTACAGTTGCTGTTGATACTCACTCTTAAGCTAGGAGGATCCAGAAAATAACTCTTTAGTGGAGTTGGGGAAGGAACCGAATCTATGGGATTTAGAGTGCAGTAGGTTTAAGGTTTAAGGTCAGAAGAGGAAAGGACAGGAGAACAAAGCAAAGCAATCTATCCAGTAAGCCACAAGTTAACTGGGCATGTCTGGCCATCCAAATTTACATTCCTTTTTGAGAGGAGTAGGAAGGGGAGGGGGAGACAGACAGGAAAGGATAAGCTGAATGACCCATCTGGCTGGGTGCCCATTCAGGCAGCTGAGTCCACTCACAGGTTGCATTTGTCCTTTGTTTTCCAAGAAGACCATGACATCAGAAAAATGATGACATGACTTGCACCTGTCTTTGCTGTGAGTATTCAAGGTCACCAGCCTCACTTTCTCTGCCTGACCCATCTGGATACAGTGACCAGATATTCATAAAGATTTTTTCCTAAGCAGTTCATTGATGGTTTGTTCAATTTATTTTGGTGAGACAGGGTTATTTAAGTATTCAGCTTCCTTCTCTGTTAATCTGGGCAATATGTATACATATATATTTTTTTAATTTTCATATATCTCACTTAGATTGTCAAATTTATGGGCATACAATTGGACAAAGTAATTTCTAATTATTGTTTTCATTTCCTCCTCATTACAGGTGAGTTCATCTTTATCATTCTTTATATTGGTGATCCGGTTTCCTTCTTTCTTTTTTTAAATCAAATTGACCAAATGCAGCTCCCTGTGCCACAGATGCAGAGATCTACCTTAAAAATTAGGAAAAAGGTTATTATCATGAGTAAAAAGCAAAACAGAAAAGAAAAGACCATAGAATCTTTCCATGGAGACAAGGACCAAAACACACATACCAAAGTGTTCAGCATTGACGCTGCACTCCCATCTGAAACTTCAGACGGGAACATGAACAGATCTGAAACACAAAGAGACTTCTTGGAAGAACTCGGGAAGGATTTTAAAACCCAAACTAGAGAAACAGAAGAAAAATTGGTCAATGATTTTATCAATATGAAAAAGCATTCACTGAAGAGAACAGCTCCTTAAAAAGGAAAATGGGACAGGTGGAAAAGGAAGAACAAAACCTAACTGGTGAAAATAACTCCTTAAAAGGAGCAATTGGACAAATGGAAAAGCAGATGCAAAAGGTAACTGAAGAAAACAATCTGATAAAATATAGAATCAGGCAAGTGGAAGCTAATGAATCTATGAGACATCAAAAATCAGGCAAACAGAATCTAAAGAATGAAAGGACAGAATAAAATGTAAAATATCTAATTGGAAAAACAACTGACCTAGCAAATAGATGCAGGAGAGGTTCTAATAATCTAAGGACTATTGGTCTACCAGAAAGCCATGATTAAAAAAAAAAGAGCCTGGACAATATCATCCAAGATATCATCAAGGAAAATTGTCCAGAAGTCCCAGAAGACCCAAAAGGTAAAATAGTCATCCAAAGAATCCACCGTTCACCTCCTGAAAGGGATCCAAACTAAAAACACCAAGGAATATCATTGCCAAATTCCAGAACTATCAAATGAAGGAGAAACTACTGCAGGCAGCTAGAAAGAAACAATTCAAATATGGAGGAGCTACAGTCAGGATCACACAGGACTTTGCAGCTTCTACATTAAAAGATTGAAGGAATTCTGTATGGCAAAGGAACTGGGACTACAATAAAGGATAAATTATCCAGTAAAGTTGAGCATAATATTTCAGGCAAGGAGATGGACGTTCAGTGAAGTAAGGGATTTCTAGACCTTCCTGATGAAAAAGCCAGAACTCAGTAGAAAATTTGATCTTCAAACACAGGTCTCAAAAGAGGCATAAAAAGACAAGCAAGGGAAAAGAAAAACTTGTTACTCAATTTGGGCAAACAGTTTACATTCTTGTAAGGGAAAATGATACTTCTTAATATTGAGAATTGTATATTTATTATGAAATGTAAAAGGGATATACATAGATAGAGGGAGTGAGTATAAATTAAAATGATGTGAGGATAACAAATTTAACTTAACGGTGTGAAAGGGGTTGTAATGGGAGATGGGAAAATGAGGAAGCAGAAAAAAAATAAATTCCATCACAGGAAGAGGGACAAAAATATATTACAGTAGAGGGAAACAGGGGAGGGAGATGAGCATTGTTTGAGAGGTACTCTCATCTGATTGGATTCAAGGAAGGTACAACAAACACAGTTAAGTATAGAAATACAGTTACCTCTATAGGAAGTAGGAGGGCTCAGGGGGAAAGAAAAGGGAGGGGAGGTTGAAAGGGAGGAAAAAATAGTAAGGGAAAAGGGATTAAAAGAGGTAAAGGAAGGCTGAAGGAGGCAGTGGTCAAAACTTAAAACTCTCTTGTGGAGGGGAAAGGAGAAGGGAGAAATAAAAGCATAAACAAGGGGAAAAGGAATGGAGAGAAAGACGCACATAGTAATCATAACTGTAAAATGTGAATGGGGTGAACTCTCCCATAAAATGGAGAGGGATAGCAGAATGGATTAAAAACCATAATCCAACAATATGTTATTTACAAGAAACACATCTGAAATGGAGAGATATACATATGGTAAATGTAAAAGGTTGGAGCAGAATATATTATGCTTCAGCTGATGCAAAAAAAGCAGGGGTAGCAATCCTAATCTCAGACAAAGCAAAAGCAGAAATAGATCTAACAAAAAGAGATAAGGAAGGAAACTATATCCCGCTAAAAGGCACCGTAGACAACAAAACAGCTTCATTACTAAACATACATGCTCCAAGTGGTATATCACCTATATTTTGAGAGGAGAACTTAAGGGAGTTACAGGAAGAAATATACAGCAAAACTATACTGGTAGGGGACTACAACCCGCCCCCATCTCTGAACTTGATAAATCTGAACTTGATAAAGAAGTTAAGGAGGTGAATGGAACTCTGGGTAAGGTACCTATGATAGATCTCTGGAGAAAAATGAATGGAGATAGAAAGGAATATACCTTTTTCCCAGTAGTACATAGCACATATACAAAAATTGACCATTTACTAGGAAATAATAAAAGTCACAGCTGAGTGCAGAAAGGCAAAGATAGTCAATACATCCTTCGCAGATCATAATACAATAAAACTAATATGTAATCAAAGGTCATGGAAACATAAACCAAAAAACTAATTCGAAAATGAACCATCTAATTCTAAAGAATAAGTGAATTAAATAACAAATTATAGAAACAATCAACAACTTCATTCAAGAGAATGACAATAAGGAGACAACCTACCAAATCTTATGGAATATTGCAAAAGCAGTTCTTAGGGGAAGCTTTATATCTTTGAGCGTCTATGTGAAAAAAATAAGGAAATAGGAGTTCAATGGGCATGCTGCCGAAAAAGCTAGAAAAAAATTGAAAACCCCCATGTAAATACCAAATTAGAAATACTGAAATCCAAAGGAGAGACTAATAAAATTGAAATTAAGAAAACTATTGAACTAAGAAATAAAGCTAGGATTTGGTTTTATGTAAAAAACCAATAAAATGGATAAAACTTTGGTCAATTTGATTTAAAAAAAGAAAGAAGAAAACCAAATTACCAATATAAAAAATGAAAAGGATGAACTCACCTCCAATGAGGAGGAAATTAAAACAATAATTAGAAATTACTTTGCCCAATTCTATGCCCATAAATTCGAAAATCTAAATGAGATGATTATTTTAAAAGATATAAATTGCCCAATTAACAGAAGAGGAAGTTGGATTTTTAAATAACCCAATAATAACAAAGTGTCTGACTTAGGGGCCAAAGATAACTGGACTCAGTGAGGAAAGGCAGATTCAAGGTTGTACAAGGATCCTAGTAAAAAAAAAAAACTACATGAAACTTAAGGAGACTTGAGCGAAAAGACTTCCAGGAGCATTGAATTATCCCTTTGTCATAAATGCTTTCTAAGCCTGGGTCTCATTTCTTCAAAATTCTATCTGTTATGTGGAAGAGTTCATCACTGACTTTCAGGAGGGATGTTTGTTATCATAAGTTCTTAACATATACCATCTTAATAATGCTAATTACATCTGGTCTCCTGATGGTTATCAACCAATATATCAATGGGGGAAAGTCTTTTGGTGTTAAAGTAAGCATGAGTTAAAGGAAGAGATAAAATGTTTCCCAATCCTTCAGGGCTACAAGGAAGGGAGAAGCAGCAGCCTTGTGACAACATCTACAGAGCAGGTGCTCCATATGGAATTGTGACAAGTAACAGAGCAATCCACTACTCATGTACAAAGGATTTAATGGTTGGATGGTTTAACAAACAATTATGATAAGACACTTCTGCATTTAAATTCCATCAAATTTTTGCTTAGCTTTGAAAGCAATTAAGAAAAACAAACCCTCATTCAAGTATAGTTAAGTGATACGGAGGGTAAAATACTGGACTTGGAGGTAGGAAGACTTGGGTTCGAATTTTGCTTCTGATTCTTATGTAGCTGTGTGACCTTGAGCTGGTCATTTAACATCTCTTAGCCTCAGTTTTCACATTTGTAAATGATGTTAATGATACCATCTAGCTTCCAGGGAGGATCACATGAATCAATATATGTAAAAAGTTTTGCAATCTTTCATCTTCCCAAAGGATGGTTGTGACTTCTCAAGAACCTTCAAAAGTTCCTTATTGCCTTTAGGATAGAAACACAAATTCAATGTTTGACATTTAAACTCCTGAAAATCTGACTTTAACTGCCCTTTCTAGACTCACATTTCTCATACTTACTCCATGTAATCTCTGCCCTGCCAGACTGTCTTGCTGTTTTGTCATTTTCAGTCATGACTGACACCTTATGACTCATTTCTTGGCCAAGAAAGGGGAATGGTTTGTCATTTCCTTCTCCAGTTCATTTTATAGATGAGGTAACCACATTAAGTGACTTGTCCAGGGTCATTTCTCTAGTAAAGGTCTCCAGCTACATTTGAAGTCAGGTCTTCCTGACTCCAGGGTCAGTGTCCTATCCACTGAGCCAACTAGCTGCCCAATACATGGCATTCCTTCTCTTCATTTTTGCACATATAGTTACACTTGTCTCGAATTCACTCACTCCTCTCTTCCATTTTTTAGCTTTCATTTATATTTGGCTCCTGTGTCATTTTCTTTATGGGGCTTTTTCTAATTTTCCCTTCCTGTCTCCCAATTATTATGAGTTATCCCCTCTCATGAAATTATTTTGCATTTACTTAATATGTTCTTCAAATATAATAGCCAATAATAAGAGCTAGCACCCACGTAGTGCTTTAAAAATTGCAAAGCAAAAAAAATCTTGTTTTATCCTAACAGCAAATGGGGAGGGAGGTGCAATCATTAGCTCATTTTAGAGAGAAAGAAACAGAAACAGATGGAGGTTAAATGATCCTCCAGAGTTATAAAGCCAGTTAGTGACTGAGATTAGATTTCACCTCAGGTCTGACTCTAGATCCAGGACTCTATCCAATATACCACCTACTTGCCTCATCTATTGCATTATCTTTGTCCATGTCTTTTCCTTGTTAGAATTTAAGGTGCCTGAGGGTGGGCAGTCATCATCTCTTCCTCTTTACCTCCCCTCTTCTTTTCAGTTCCCTCTTATCTGTTATCTCACCCCATTAGAATCAATCAGTAAACATGCAATAAGTGTCTACTATAAGGGGATTACCCTCTTGCTTTCTGTGTTTGTATTTCTTAGCAGTGCCTGGCACCCATAAATGCTTAATCAATGCTAGTTGGCTTTGCATGGAAACTTAATAAATACCTACTTAACTGACCTGAAGAACTAAAATGAAGAAGGGATAAAAAGAGGGGCTCACATTTCAGTAGTACCACATCTGAAGGCACTAAGGTGGCATCCATCATGAATATTCCCTCAGAAATTTTGGTTCTAATCTAAAGAGGTGAGAGTCTTCACTAGGAGGTCCTACTGATAGAAACAATCTGACTCCTTATATGATGCAAATGATTTTGTAGTAGTTTCATGCCTTTAGATCCAGAAGTACCAGCATCCAAAACAAATAGCTTGTAAGAAATCTGAAGATCATTCCCAAATCTAAGAGAAAGGGGTAGTAGACAAATGGATAGAAAATCTGTTTTAAAAAGAGATGGACATCATTCTGTTCAGGATCCTATAAAGTGAAATACATTCATCCCTTCCACATCTGACGGTTTAGGGCCTGGCACCCCTTCAATCTGCAAAAACTGTATAAAATGTTTTGGCCCTCCTTTTGTGCCAGAGAAGTCTGAATGTTTTTTCTTCTTCTTTTATTGCATGCTTCCAATAACTATAATTGTAAAATTTGAGTTTATTGATGATATTAAAATACAAAATATGATGTTATACAATACTACATATATAGTATGCATTTCAGAATTTTTTCTGTCATCTGCATTTTCCACAAAGCTCCCTCAAAATTCCCATTTAATTTCTTATGTGGACCTGCAATATATTGAAACGGTGTGAGGGGAAAGTTACAGCGTGGAAGGTAAAACTGTATTGCAGAGCTGAAATGACTAAGGGGATGGATTGGACGAGACATGGAGGTTCCTTTCAGCTCTGAATAAGATCTTTCTCCTTATCTCACCGCCAGAGGGTGTACTCAAGAAAGTAAATACTCAGAGTGAATATATGAAATCTAAGCTCCAGCAGCTATACAAAGCAGGGGGACCCCTTTGAAGAACCACCCTGATCCCTAATCCTTTCCCCACCCCCTCCCACCCTGTGTTGTGTCCCAAAAAAACTAAAAGTAGATGAGCTAAGAGTAATGTAGCTAAAAGTGGATGAAGGGCTTTGGTGTAGTAGGACACCTGCTTCCTGCAATAGGGGAAAGCTGGGGCTGTGTTCTCTTTTGAATTTAGGAATTCTGAAACTTCAGTGTGTTAAGCCCATTGGATGTTTGTACTTCATCTGACAAGAATATGGTGGGCCCCAACAACAGGGACCACCAGGTTGTCTACGGAGGGGCAAAATCAGCCAGATAAAAAATAGAACAGGTCCTCCTGTGCCAATCAGTTGGAGGACCAAGCTGGTGAGTGGTTGTTGCACTTTCAGCTTGGCTGAGTGAGGGAGACAAAGTCCCCTTTGCCCCCCAAAATATTGATTCACTGTTTTACTTGGGTATTTTTTCTACTGTTTCTCATGTAAACAGTGTTTGCTTTAGAATAAGTACCTGTTTGGGTCTGTCTTGAAGACATGGCTCTTTACCTGTTCCCAATTTCTTTCAGCAATGACATATCTTTATCATAAACAAACTGGCCTCCAAGCAGGTTGGGAAACATTCATGATTATCAGCCTGCGAGGCCACCAGGATTACTAGAAGTAGCTTATTCAGTCTGCTGCCAAAAGCTGATGGAGGGCAAAAGAACCCAAAACTTTAGGAAAAAGATATTTCTTCCTTTCTCTTTTTTTCCACACTCAGCTAATCCAGAGTTCATTTCATAAATAGATAACATTCCAGATCTTCCCAAGTGTAGATAGGTATAAATTAGGAAAAACTTACAATTTTGTCAGTGGCCATCAAAAATGGTAAACTGACTGACCCTTTTCAGAATTTTGGCATCACCCTGGACATGGCAACAACATGGATGGATCTAATGCTAATGGCTACTCTAAGAAGGTTTTGTTTCAAGAAATGCTCCTCTTTTGGATACTAGATAAAAGACCTATTTAAGAAATTACCGTTCAGTACCTATCTACCTTTTGAGAGGAGAGGTAACCACCAATGATGACTCCTGTTAAGAGATCTACGAAAAATTCTTTGGATACCCCATAATACTACAGAAATGACAATGATGATAAATGGTCCACAACATTCATACTTTGGTATGAATGTAACTGTATAGTACTTATACAAATAATGAACTCACTTAGGGGAGAGTTTAAGTAGGAAAGCCTGGCAGATACCATGAAAAAGCATGAGACAGAGAAAGGCACAAATATGGCAATATGAATGAGATCATAATACTAAACATACATTTACAAATTTAAACCTGCTGTAGTTTTTTAATTTTATAGGTTTTCTAACTATTTTTTTGCAAGAATGGGATTTTGCATAGATTTTGCCAGTGAAGAATGGTTCTGCCATTAGATGAAGAAACATAAGGGATTTGTATTCCAATTCATTCCCTCTCCTCGATAACAACATTTAGATAATCCATTTTTTGTTAAATTGTCCACTACTCTCAATCTTATTGGCTTTTAAATTTTTCTATGATAGAATTAAAGAAAGAAAGATGACTCACTTTTGTAATTTTGTATTTAAGAGTTAGGATGGATTATTTGGTAATCCTTAGACTCTATCTAGCCTATAATTTAATACCATTTAGACATTGAGATAAATACCAAAGAATCAATATCAACTGCTAAAAAACACTTTGCAAATAGTAAAATTCTAAATCAATGAGTAGTTTATAAATACAAATATAATAAATATTATAAATACAATAAATGAGAATGATACAGATCATTCTAAACATGGAGGATGCAAAGAAAAATCTTTAGAGGCAATATCCTAAATAGCCATAAGATGGAGGTGTTACTACATAAAATTCCCTCTTCTCCATGTAATTGTTTCTTTCAATATTTCTTTGTCCATCTATTTTTTTCTCCTCTTGACTTCCTTTCTCCTCTCTCTGTATAGAATAGAATTGAACTGAAATTATTCAGCAACAGCCGGTGAGGTAGGTGCTCTTATCTTCTTTTGACAGAGGGAAACTGAGGCCAACAGAGGTTAAGAAAATGGCTTCACTAAAGTCATCTCACTAATAAAGTAGGATTTGAACTTGGGTCTTCTCACTTTCAGGCCCAACAGTCAGTCACCATACCAACCTAAGTAATAGTTGTTAGTGAAATCAAGAGCATTCTGCCATAAGGAGGGGAAGAACAAACAAAGCATACTCATTTTCAGAGAAATATAAGGACAGTGATGATTAAAGGCATTATGGACATGAGTCAATGAAACAAGACTGCAAAGGGATCTGTGTTAGCAAAATAATTCCAAATCATATTTGCGTTTTTCATCGGGATCAAGATTTTCTTTGAACGCCCAATCTATATTATTAGCAATGTTCTTAAGATCTTCAATATCCAAAGCAAGACTGCTACCCCCCACATCCCATTCAAGTGATTTCTAATTTTTGTCCAATTATATATAGAGAGCTATTATAACAGACAGGAGTAGCACAAATAGAAATAAACCTATAATCACATCTCATGGACAATCTTGTTTCAACAACATCAACTTCATTTCCTACCATCACAGTAGTTTCCCTCAGAGCATCCATTAATTGGTAAAAGTTATCATTAATTCTACTGTTTCTTCAATGCTAACGAGACATTCTTGGCCAAATCTTCCATGAAATGTGCTTGTACAACTTGTTGTTGCATGGTATGTACAGATAAACCAATTGATACAGAAGAAGCCAATGCTGCTACAAAACTAAGAATGCCTAAAACAATACAACTTATACATCTTTTATGTCTTACTTTCAACATTAAGTGACCAAATTTTGATCAGCCACAAACATATGCCAGCCTTTGCTTTTGATATGCATTAAAGTAAACTTAGGATGCATAATCACAAAGACAATGTATGTTAGCTATACGAGAACCAATGCATTCAGTTATAGTACAATTAAAGCACATTATATTGCATGTCCCTTGTTCTGTTATATTTATAGCAACATTTTTCCTTTTTCCAATCATAAAGGCAAAATTTCTTCCCAAGCAAGCTTGTAAATCTGTGTAATTTTCCCTGAACATATATGTACCATTCCCTAATCTAGCTGTAATGTTAATATTCCCTAAGGCTGCCATAGTTTTCCAAATCTGAACATTTATTTTCATTGTGCAGGGATCCATTCAGGAATAACCCACCCCCAATAAGTCAATGGATTCCTGTGGTCAGGGACTTTCCAACTCTGCAATATAATGCTTGTATCATTGTTCACAGATAGCTAAGGAGATTGACATCTCACAAATGGAGGGAAATGCTTATGTCTTGCATCCTACCTAGTCATACTGTAGTGTAGCATGGGGGTAAATTCCTCCTTCTCATGGGCCCCTGCATTGACTCATTACATTTTATCCCTAACATAAGTATATCCCAATGTGTTTCCCAGCTCTGTGGTATTATGCAATCAATACTATTAATGACGGAAAGCTGTAAGCAAGGTTGATGCTTAGAGGCATTAGCACTCTTCCCAAAGCATATCGATTTCATATGGACTAATCCCATAAAATTATATTTAACTGATGGTGCATATGCATTGTTTCTACTAACATCAACTTGTTTCCCGAAGACCTTTGACCTATTTCCTACCATAATTACCTCTTCTGTCTCCTCCCCCCATGTTACCACCCTAACCCAAGGTGGATTATGCACAAAAGCCCATCTTTCTTCCCCTTGAAGAGTCCTTTCTGTGGCAGTGATCCGCTGGAGGGTGCAAGAAGCAGAATGAGTGAGTGTCCTTATTGCCCTGTTAGTTGGGTAACAGGTTCATCGTGACCGTGGCTTCTTCCTTTTCATGTTTTCCTCAGTTCACATCTTCTCCAATGTATGGCACAAGTCACATGTTTCTTTCTGGTATCCAGATCATTTCTTCACCATTTCCTGTGGAAATACAAGCATACCCTCACCCTCACGTTAAGAGTTCATATGGTCTATAGCACAGGTCTGTCTTTGAGTCCTTCCATTTCACCTTCACTTTTTTCCAATCAGTGAGGTGTGTTTTGCCTTTCTGAAACTGTTTTTGAGCAGTCCTTCTCTATCTGGCGACAAAAAATTTATGCTTTTCAGTTCTTAGGGAACCTGCAAACTTAGAAGGTACAGGGAAAGTTTATATAGTATATTCTTGTGTCAAATATGCACAAGTGGGTTGGGATTACGGAGGGGTCAGTTCTTAAAGGAACATGTACTTTTGATATCTATTGCGCAGTTATTTTACCCATAATTCATCGAGAAATAGCCCAAGGAAGGAGATACCTGGAGGTGTGGCTTTAGGCCTGAATGTCACTGACTCAACCAATGGTCAGGGATGACCAGAAAAAAACAGACCTCTCCTCAATGTCTTCTTAGACAAGATTAATGCAAGGGAGTATAGGTATGTCCAAGTTTAGGATACATAAGATTGGTCAGTGAGCAGTGAATGTCATTATGACCCAATACACAGCCCATTAAGCCATTATGCAGCTGGCTAAGCATGATGATTTCAATAGGTGCAATGGGCTACTATAGCAGAAAGGGAGATAACGGTTGTTACTAGGGCAGGCTGTGTCCCTAGGCTGGGGAGAAACTGGGGAGATAGCATTTTGAGGTGAGGCTAGGGAGAAAAGTGATTTTTAAAGAGAAATGTGATTTTAGAATTGGGGCCCAAGTACATGCACCCAAGTACCCCATCAAGAGGAGTCCTTGTTATTCACTACCATTGCACTGAGTCCTGTAGATTGCTCCTCAGTCGTTGGGCATTAATGCTGGCAGCTATGAAACCCAGCAGAAGTCCTATTCATCTTTACAAGACAGACCTAAGCAGTTTTAAATATGGAAGGGGACTCAGTCACAGATATGAGATGAAGTCTCTGTTTACCAATCATATGTTTCACTGAGTTTTATCTGAGTTATCAATGCATCAAGCTTAAGCAAGTGTTAATACCTGATCCTTAACAGAAGTCACATATCCTTTGTTTCTCCAGTCTAGAGATTCAGGGATCTGTTCAAAGAGACGTTCATGAAGCAGATTTCCTTTGGTCTTGCCTTGAAATCTGTCATGTCTAAAATCATTCATCATTTGTCTGAATTCCTCATTGGTCTAAAATGAAGAAAAAGGTGATTTATATTAAGCATATTGAGAATAAAAGATAACTGATTATTCAGTATTAACATCACATTGTGAAAACAGCCCCACCATATCTCCAAACTTGTTCATTTTCATCCGGAAACTATGTTTCCCAGCACTGTACTCCAGATTGTGCATTTCAATCATTCTCAAATTCTTCTCCCATGTTACTCTCCTCCTACTATCTTCTTCATTCTGGAAGCAAGTACAAAAATGTAAGGTTCAATAAACTTCTGTCTATATTATCACAAATTGAAATAAAACTACCCTTAGAACAAACCCACTGCCAGTTAGCTCCCAATTGGGATGGTGACCACATCCGAATGTTGCCATTCCAGAAGAGTTTCCAAGCTCTGTTGTTACATACATCCAAACCCTCTGAACTTTGGTGGGAAAAGCAACAATCTTGAGCAAATGAAGCTCTTGTCTGGATAACCACTGGTTTCTGGGCAAAGGCCATTTCATTTGTCCATGTTGTACTCAACACAGCTGGAGAAAAAAGTTTAAAATTACCCCTCCATACAGCCTTCTGTGTTGTGACTTCCACTGCTCCCATTCAGAGTCTAAAGTCCGGTCAAATTGTGGAGCAGCAGCTGCTATCCCCAAGCACAGGGAAGCTAAACACAAGTAGAAATTCATGTTCTCAACCTTAAATGGAAAAAGGAAAGAAAGGTAAAATATATATGATTAAAAATCAAGTCAAACCAAAAATCCAAGCTCTTGTTTTTTGGGGGAAATAAACACACTCTGCCCACTGGAAAATCAAAATTTCTTTCACCAAATATTCCTTCAGTTAGTAGTTATGTGATAAGCATTGTGTAGGAAGTGAGGAGGGTAAGGGTACACAGAAGAAGTGTAATGCTGATCCTGAGTTTTTCAGGTAGTTTGGAGACAATGCTCCATTAACTGCTAACATTAATAATAAATAATTAAAACTGACACCAGAGGTGAAATGTGCTCCTAAGTTCTATGGCAGTGGTTCCCCAAATGAAAGCTAAGGTCTGACCACAGTGGGTTAGACGCAAGTCAGGAAGATCTAAATTGAAATCCTGCCTCTGATACTTAGTACTAGCTGTGGGGCTGTAGGCAAATCACCTAACCACTCTTAGCCTCAGCTTCTTTATCTGTAAAATGGGGGTAACAGCAGCACCTACCTCAAATGGTTATTTTGAGGATAAAATGACATAATTTTTGGAAAGAGCTTTGGAAACCTTAAAGCACTAGCTATTTTTCATATTATCATTATGGTTAACCATTAGAGGTTGAGGTTAAACCACATCCCACTCCCTGACTGTCAACCTACAAGGCTTGTCTCTAATCCAGTTGTACCAATAATCTACTCAATCTTCTCTCTCATGTTTACAACCTCCCCCAGCTAACAGTAGCTGTGATAAAACTATTACCAAGCATCAGCCATTGGGAAAAATGGGAAAAGGGAGGGCTTGCAGTTGGAGCAGATGAGCAAAAGACACTGTCTTCTTCCTGTGAGTCCCACAGGATGAGATAAGAGGGTATGGGCTACGCAGATTTTATTACATTATCTTTCTCCTCCAACCCACCCCATTTCCAAACCAGGACAGCTATCATGGTCAAGGATACCACCTTCCTTCCAAAGTTCTCAACCTCAGTCTCACCTTCCACTCTCCACCCCACCTATCCAATCACTTGCCAAAGCATCTCTCCCTTTGTCTTCACAATAACCTAGTTGGACCAGCTAGGTAGTGTAGTGGCTGGAGCACCAGTATAGGAGTCAGGAGTTCAAATCTCACCTCAGACACTTGACACTCACTAGCTGTGTGACCTTGGGCAAGTCACTTAACCCCAACTGCTTCATCCTGGGTCATCTCCAGTCATCCTGATGACGGATTGAGATGGCTCTGGAGGAGAAGTAAGGCTGGTGACCTGCACAGTCCTCCCTCATTCAAAACAAAGTCAAGTGCAAGTCATGTCATTATTTCTCTGATGGCATGTTCTTCTGCAATGAAGGACAAACACACAAAAATCTAGTTCAGACCCTATCCATCTTACCAACGGATTTTTCAATAGCCTTCTAACTCATCTGCCTGCCCCAAGTCTTTCTTTACTCCACCCTATCCCCCCACAACAGCCCAAAGCACTTTAAAGTAACCATTTGCTCTTATCATCTCCAGTACCCTCCAGTATTTCTATTGCTCCAGGATCATATTATCTGATACTTTAAAAAATTTTTCTCTGTGTTTATTAGCAAAGTAGCACATGTATAATTTATGGAAATTAAATGTACATATATTTTAGGCAAGTGCTCACAATTTTTTTGTTGTGATGTGCATATGTGTGTGTGTGTGTGTGTGTGTGTGTGTGTGAAGGTACCATAGTATAAGTTTGCAGATTACTGCTATATTGAGGGCAGGGATTATCTTTTGACTCTTTGCAACCCCAGTGCTTAGCACCATGCCTGGCACACAGGTATTAAATGAATGTTTTTCTTAAAGCCACTACAACATTTCTCAGCCTCTCCCTAAACATAATCACCACATGTTCCTTCTCCAGTACTCAAAGCAACTCCATTTCTCAGGAGCATGACCAAGCAACATACTACCCAGAAAAGAGCTAGATTTGACATTAAGGTTCAGTCCTGACCCCTGCTACTTACTATCACATGTCACTTCACCTCAGGGCCTCAGTTTCCCTAAGGTCCCTTCCAGCTCTAAATCTACGATCTTATACAGTCTAAAGATCAGACTTTAGAGTCAACTGCTGAGGAAGGGAGTGGGAGAGGAGGAAAGCCTTTTATTTTTCTTATAAAGCCCAATGAGATAGCCACCTCTAGACTTTCAGATCTTCTCAGCCTTAGATCTAAAGGCCCTGCAGGCCAAAATCCATCTTTTTGAAATAAGAAGATAAGGAAGCAGGTCATACAAACTCTGGGCATCTAAATCTCCTGCATCCAAAACAACTTTTGGTCTGCTTCTCTCCTAACAATTTCCACCTGTCCAACGAGAAAAAGGAGGTCAGGTGGAGATGCCCCTGTGAGTCAGGACCCCCAACAACACCTGCCAGACAGAAGGGACTTGGCTGGAAGTCACAAGCCCCCCATTCAGCACGATCCCCATCCCCCAGCCCCGGGGTATGAGCTGTGGGGAGTTTGAAGGGCGTTATAAGGGACCTTTCAAGTCGAGCCCAGGAGGAGAGTTTTTCTGCCTCCTCTGGAGTAGAACCCACACAGACACAATCAAGTACATTTACATTTTCCTAGCCCCCCACTCACACCTCAGGGAGGTCTGCAGAGTTTGCAACCAGGGAAAATCCAGAAGCACTTCAGGTCATAGGGATGAAGAGACCAGGGAAAGGGAGGGGAAACAGTCCCAGACCAGATCCGGGAAGGAAGTCACAGTTCATCCCGGGGCCGCCACTCCTTATCCCCAAATCTATCCAAAAGCTGACCCTCCTCAGCGCCCCCTCCTGTTTTTCATCTCCTCTCCCTCTAAGTGCGGGCCAGACCGCATAAGGTGCGGGCTCAACTCCCAGTGTTTGCTTAAGAGTAGTGATAAACACAATAAAGGCAAACATCCCTTGAACGCTCCGTAAGGGGTGCAGAGGGCTTTCCAGATGCTCCCCCGTCTGAGCGTCCTAACAACCTTCCTGGGAAGTGGATGCTGGGAACTGGTCCTGGTTTCACCGAGACTCCGGGAAAGGAGACATCCTTACATACGCAACCACTCGCGTTCAGGCAGAACCCACCCCGCTGGCCAGCTCTGCTCACCCAGCCCCATCTGCCGGCAGCAACAGCAACCACAAACTAGAACTCAGCGTCCCCTTCCCAAGCCCAGGCTCGGTCCTCTTTTCTCCCTCCCTTCCCGGAGGTCCCCTGGAGCCTAAGCAGTTGGTCCCTTTCCGACCCCCTCCCTCGGACCCGGGAGCTGCGGCTGTCCAGCCCTCATCTGAGGGTCTCAGCAGCAGGGGAGAGTGGGACCCCGAAGGACACTGGGGGGTCCCGGGGGAGTGACTGCTCTTCCCTAGGTCCTGAATGTCCCGGGCTAAGCCTGGAAGGTCCCCCCTCCCATCCTAGGCACTGGCTGTGCTGGAATGAAGGGAGGGGCCCCACTGGGGGGTCAGAGACTCCGAGACACGTGATCTTTCTGTGTCTTCAACCTGTCCAGCTTTGCTGTTGCCTTAGGGAGAGATGAAAAGGGTTGGGGGAAGGGTGGGGAGGATTTGGTTGATCACCAAGGTTGCTTTATCTTTCTTTCCTTATAGAAAGTGAAAACAATCAGGGCTTCTCCTGAAGGGCCTCTGCTGGGCTGGGATTTCAAGTTGAGAAGTGGGTGGGAGATAGGCAGGAATAACCTTGTCAACACGCGCCGCCGAGAGGACAAGGCTTGGGTGACCCAGATAAAGAAATTGAATATTCACCAATTCCGTGGTTTCAATAGTTTAGAGAAAAATTATAGCGGTAGATCTTCACTTTATGTAGGAAAACACCAAGGTTCAGGGTTCAAGTGACTCGTCCAAGGTCAAACAGCAAAAGGGAGCCCTGTGCTTCAAACCCAGACCCTCTCTATGAGTTTTTTCTCTATGAAGACTCTAAGGCAGGAGATCTTCAAGTTAAAGACCCAAGTCCCCAGGAACTAAATTGTGGAGGCAGATGATAGTTATGGGCAGAAAACATAATATACTCTAACTAATGAGAGATGGGCCAGAAAAGTGTAACCAAATTGACCATTCTGTGAAGTTGAGGTTTGGGTGACAGGTTGGGTCAGAGGTGGGTTTCCTTATAGAGATGGCATTGGAATTGAGGCCAGTGCAAGAGAGGGTTTCAATTGGTCATGTGGTAGGGACGGTAGGGACAGCATGCTAGGCAGAAGAAAAGGTGAGTAAAACCTTGGAGGTGGGAAAGTCACACTTTTGTACTGGGAGCTGCCTTCTCCAGTAGATCTCTCTTCTCTCACTGATGTTCAGTGGCTCCCTGTCTATTAGCTGCCTTTCCTAGTGTCCATAAAAGTGCCTGTGTCTCCATTATCCTCAAAACATCTACACTGTGATTCCTGCTAGCTATCATTCTCTATCTCTCCACCCTGTTGTGGCTAAAAAACTTGAGAAGTCCCTCCACAGTTGGTGCCTCCATTTCCTTTCCTCTCAGTCAGTTCTTACTGCTAGCAGCCTGGCACCAGACCTCATCATCCGACTGAAACTGTTCTCTCCAAAGTTCACGTTGTGAAAGAAGAATCAGAACAAAAGGGAAAAACCACAAGAAAGAAAAAACAAAAAAATAGTTTAAATAGTCTGCTTCTTTCTGCATTCAGGCTCCATAGTTCTTTCTCTGGATGTGCATAGCAGTTTCTATCATGCTTTTTATGGAATTGTCTTAGATCCTTGCATTGCTGAGAAGAACCAAGTCTATCAAAGTTGGTCATCTGAACAATGTTGCTGTTACCGTACACAAAGTTCTCCTGGTTTTGTTCACTTCACTCAGTATTCGTTCATGTAAGTAAAGACAATTTTAACATTAATTAAAAATATTTTCAGTTCCAAATTTTCTCTCTCCCTTCCCTCCCCTCTCCCTCAGACAGTAAGCACTTTGATGTAGATTGTATATATTCAATCATGAGATTTGCCCCCCCCCCCACAAACAAATAACTCCAGTGGTTCCCTATTGCCTCTAGGATAAAATATAAATTACCCTATTTAGCTTTTAAAGCCCTTCAGAACCTGGCTCCAGTCTCCTTTCCAGCCTCACTGGATATTACTCGTCATCCTGTATTCAGATTCAGCCAACCAGACTTTCTCTCTGATTATCTCATACGTCTCTATGACTTTGCAATGGCCTTTCTGCCATACCTGGAATGCAGCCTCTCATCTTGTACCAGGGACTCAGATATGGATTAGATTATTCAGACTTTGAGATTTTACATTTTTGTGCTTCTATAAAAATTTGTGAGGCACTAACTTGGAGGTAAAAATTGAAATCATGGGAAAGAGCTCTACAAGCAAAAGGGTGGAGAGACAGAGAATCAGAGAGAGAGATGCAGAAAGAGATGGAGAGACAGAGAGAAAGGATGGGGGAGGGAGGGAGTGGGGAAAAAGGAGAGAGAAGAAGATGAAGAAGAAGAAGAAAGAGAAAAAAGAGGAGAGGAGAGGAATGAAGGTAAAAGAACCCTTTTCAGCTCACCTCTCCTCCCCCCCTTTCTCTCTCTCTCTCTCTCTCTCTCTCTCTCTCTCTCTCTCTCTCTCTCTCTCTCTCTCTCTCTTTCTTTCTCTCGCTATGTTGAGGCATCCTCAGAAAGAATCCTACAGAAATAATGTAACCTAGAGGGATCCTGGAAGGGAGAGGGAGATGCCCATAATTTCACCAAAAATCCATCCCCACCAAAGATAAAGTCTGATGCCTTCTGGCATCCCTAAATTTCTTCAAGTCTCAGCTGAATTCTGCTTTCTGTAAGAACTTGCCCATTCCTCCTTAATCTTAGTGCCTTCCTTTTAGATTACACCCAAGTTAATCTGCGTGTATATCTTAGTACATAGTTACTTAATACACAGTTGTTTGCATATGGTCTCTTTCATTAGACTGTCATTTCCTTCAGGGCAAGAATTATTTTTCCTAGTGTTTATTTATATCCTCAACACTCAGCTCATTAATATAGAACATAGTAGGTACTTAATAAATACTAAATGACCAACAAACTGACCCTGTCAAAGAAGCCAAGGGAGATGAGGTATGGTCCAGGGGAGTCAAATGCTGGGAGAAGGCCAAGAAGGATAATGAAATGAATCCTCATCTGGCTCATCTGGGAGATGCCTCCAATGACGAATACTGCCACTACCCATCCCTTCCCAGCTTGTGGATATCTTCCCAGCAGTTTAATAGAGAAGGTCGGCCAAAGGTGCTGGAGATACTCCTCACTTTCTGAGACCCTGTCATTCATTCCCTTCCCATGTGACCATCCCAATCTCTCTACCTCTCCTACATTTCTTCACTGACCTCTTTCAAACCTGTTCTTCTTTAGATTTCCTCCTTCGTTATCTGTAGCAGACTGCTCAAACCTACCCTGCTCCTCTCCATTACCCTCTGTGGGATGCTTCTTTTTAAATTTTTGGATCCAGTTATTCCATGTCTCTTTCCCTGCATACAATAACACTAGGAGAATGTTGATATTAAAAGGAATGGCTTTCATTTCCATGGGGAGTTTGGTGGCATCTGAGAAGTTCTGCAATTTCTAAAGCAACAAACACTTAATGAATACTTATTAATAGATTAATACCAGAAATGGAGGAGAGCCAACATAAAGGCACTGAGAAAAGAGGTGTACAAGGAGTGACAAGAAGTGACAAGATGGTCACTTTGCCTGGTTAGAAGGGTATGAAAATAGAAATAATAAGGTATAATAAACCTGAAAAGGTAATTATAGTAACAGCTAAAGTTAATATAATTTTAATGATTGTAAAGCACTTTACTTGTATTATCTAATTTGAATCTCACAGTTTTAACCCCATTTGACAGATGAGGAAACTGAGGCTGAGGGAAGTTAAGTAACTTGTCCATGGTCATGCAGTGAGGTCTTCCTGCCTCCAAGTCTTACACTTTGGCACACCACTAAACTTTATGTCTGAGCCAGATTGTAAGGAACTGGATTTAAATACCACACAGAGAAATATGTATTTAATCTTAGAGGGGATTATAAGGAGTCAATGGAGCTTTTTAAGGAGAAGAGTGACTTGGTCAGGCCTGTGCTTTAGAAATATCACTTTGCTAGTTAGAAAAAAAGAGACTTGTATCAGGGAGACCAAATAGGAAACTATTTGTTGTAGTTTAATTGAGAGGTAACAAAAGACTGCATTATGATTGGGAGACCCATTAGTAGAAAGAAGGGAATTGATTTGGGAAATGTGTGGGTAGAATGGATAAGATTTATTACTCATAGAAGCATATTGATATTACTATTATGAATAATAAAATAAATAGCTTTTATATAGTGCTTTAAGGTTTGCAAAGTGCTTTTGAAATATCTCACTAGAGAGGAGGTGGTATCTCATTTTATAGATAAGGAAACTGAGGCAGAGGGTTTGTGATGATTTGCCTAATGTCACATAGCTAGTAAGGATCTGAGGCAGAATCTGGACTTGGTTCTTCTTGACTCCAGGTCCAGTGCTTTATGCATTGAACCATCTGGCTGTTGCTCTTTTTTAGCTTATCTAGAAAGATTAAGAAAGTTTATTTTTCTCTACAGCCCTTTGCAGGCACCTAAGAAAAGTTCCTTGGAAAATTAGGCAGAATAGATCTGCACCAGGGAAAAAAGACCTTTCCTTAGATGAATGAATGAAGGGTATTAGACAGATACCTAACAAAGATGACTTATTTAAGAACATTGCCTTCCCTCTGCTGCTGCCTCCCATGTGATACCCACATTGACCTAAGGGCAATCTCCTCCCTCTATCTCTTAAAGATATGGTTGCTCAATTCTATAAGGTTACCCTAGGCTTTATTTAAGATATCCTTTCCCTGTTTGAGATTCCTAAAAATTTCTGATATCGTAAGGGAAAGAGTCATCTCAGAAGACATAATGATGATGATGATGAGGGGGAGGATGATGTCAGATTGGATATCTCTGTACAGGCTTGGATAAAGATAATGTTGAATAGATCTTTTTTTACCAGATTGACACCTAAACGCACAGCATTGTATTAGTATCAACTTTTTTTCCTTCACTGTTAATTGGCTATGAAGAGTGAGGGATGACTCTGTGGTTACTACCCTGGATGCCTAGAAGGATGGTGTGTTACCCTCAACAGAAATAGGAAAGTCAGGAGGACTAGTGGGTTTTCAGGGAAGGGCACTGAGTTCTCTTTAACATGGGCTGAGCTTGTGATTGTGAAAGGCACATTTCCTGGAGCCCTCCTCTATAGGCTGTGTATGGTTTTCCTAAGGTCCTATCCTGAAAAAGTCTTGAAATTGTCCTTGAGACTTAACTGACTCAAGGGACTAAGATTGAGTAGAAAAGTCAGTTCATGAGGAAGTGGGAGCTCTCCCTGAGCCTTCTGACTACTAGTATTTCTAACACTAAACAAAATATGCTCAGTTGAATCCACTGTAGACCTGAAAGTTTGGTTAAAAAGGGCATACAGGGTGAATACATATTGTTTATTCCCTTAAAGCTAGCACTTACATGATCATGGAGCCAAAAAAACCTTCTGACTAATACAAGAATCACCAGGCTTAAATCTGTTATAGGACATCCCCAGGATGTCTGTGTCTCACATATTTATGGTCTCCATATATGATTAACTATACCATGAGAAAGCATTTTCTTAATTGGATAGGTTGTAAAAACAGTAAGATAAGAGAGTTGACAAAGTGTTGATTGAAATTACAACTCAGGACATCTGTGTTTTCTTTACCATTAATATGTCATAGCATAGTATGTGTCCACAAAATATTAAGATATGGAAAAAGTTCTATTATTCAAGATAGTGCCTTAAGTTAAGGGTCTCATAAAGTATGTTAAGTCAGCCCCATCTGACCTTGTGGACATCAGAAGAGGTATTCTCTGAGTCTACTTCAGAGAACAAAAAGACTGTTAGGTCCAGGTTCTTCTGATTGATTAATTCAAACTCTAACCCTTATTAAAGTCCAAAAATGATATTAAATATTATGACTACATTGTATCATTGATGAAGATCCTTTCCCTGTACTGACTGGTAAACATTTTATTAACTGTTAGAAGGGATATTAGAGTCAATATCCTAATCCCCTACTCCTATGCAAGTTAGTTTAGTCTTCTCCTTAAAAGATATTAAAAATGTCCTTGACATTTCTTGCCTCAGGGGATGAAAGACTCAAGCTAGTGACACACCTGATTTCCTGGTAACGTGAATACAAACCAAGGAGTAGCTTCACCCCCTCATTCTTGGTCACTAGACAGATTACATCTGTAGCTCAGAGGCAAGGGAGCTCTGTGGAGCTGAATCAGCTTGTGGTGGGGGTATTTGATGCCCCTACAGGGCTGTGCCTCAAGGCCACAGGTTTCCCACCCTTGCCCTAAATTCTGGAGTATCTGTCTCACTTCAGGCATTGCTGGTAATGTTATCTGCCTGCATAGAAGCAAATGATGCATAAGACACATGTAACCAGCCTTTTCCTAGTCTTTGTAGCCATATTTTTATTTAGATCAAATTCAGGAGCAAGTTCAGCTATCTCCTTGTGATGTCAACAGTCCTCTTTGCCAATGGAGGCAGAACACCAACAACAGCTTTCTCAGAACCTCCCCCAATTCTCAGCATCAATCCCAGCAGGCACCTCTTCACCCTGAGTACCCACTCACCTGACCTTATCACCCTTACATCATGGTATTAGACACAAAGACACATCATTAGACATTAGACATATTATGCTCCGGTACTGACCCACCTTCTTCAAACATGCATCCAAAGCTTGGCATGCATTGGCCCCAGCTGGTGTCTGGGTGAGCACCAAGGAGATGATTACTGCCACTGAGGCTTTCTTTCTGAAGCTCTCAGTCAGCCTGGCCCCTTCTCTGCCTCAGGCACCTTCTGTTGTTTTAGGTTCACTCTTGTCTGTCCAACTTAAGTCTCTCAGTGCTATTATCCTGGGGAAAGATGATTGTTGTGCAGAGAAAATGCTAGCCTTGGGTTTTTGGGGTATCAGATCACACAGAGAATGTGAGCTCCACCTTAACCACAGGCAGAGTGATATTTTCAGCCTCAATTGTGACATCTAGTTTTTGTGAGAAAAATTCCTCTTTGTTCTCACTTTTTGTGTGAGGAGCTCTTTCTCAGATGGTAGACCATTACACCTGTTGTGTCAAAAATCTTAGTGTGACTTTAAACTTTAACAACTTAATCTGTACCATGGCTGTTCAGTCATTGTTCAGTCATGTCTGACTCTTCATGACATCTTTTAGGTTTTGTTGGCAGAGATATTTCCTTCCCCAGACCATTTTACAGATGAGGAAACTGAAGCAAACAGTGTTAAGTGTCTTGCCAAGGGTCACACAACTAGTAAGTACCTGAGGCCAGATTTGAACCCATGAAGATGACTGTTGGTACACTGACTGTTGGTATACTGTTCTTTCCCCTGCCTTTCCTAGCAGCCAAAAATAAGATATTTAGTTTCCAGGTAATGCTCTGTCAAAAGGCATCCATAGTCAAATTTCTCAAGTTGCTTCATAATAACCTCCTTTGCTGTCTCTCCTGCCTTTACATTAATGACTTTAACTACACAATTTTCACATTCCTGTTCAGTATTCGTAAAATGACTGCTGTTCTCTGACACTACCCGTAAACTTGTGTCCACCTTCATAACACTTCTTGTGCATATATCCCCCTCTCGCCACTCACAGCCACATCTCTAGTTCAAGCCCTTAGTGTCTCTCCTCAGGGCTATTGCAACAGTCTTTTAACTGTCTTCCTGCCTCATCTCTCTCTGCTTCAATTCACCTTCCTCCCAGTTGCGAAAGTGGGATTTTGCTTTTTTGTCTAAAGCATAGGTCTGACCATATCATGTTCCTGCTCAGTGAGATCCAGTGCCTTCCCATCCCCTCCAAGGTCATTGCATTTAATGCTCCTCATAAACTGGGTTCTCCCTTCCTTTCCACTTATACTCAATTCCCTTCCATGCACTCCATGATCCAGTTACATTGGCCACACTTGCAGTTGCTTATCTCCCATGCTTGAAATGCTCTGTTCCATCACATCCAACACTTATTTTCCCTGACTTCCTTCTACACTCAGCTCAAAATCCACTTTGTACATTCAACAGGACTTCTAGATGCTAATGGCTTCCCTTTTCAGATCCCTTCATCAACTATGTCTGCATCTTTCTAGTTGTTTACATGTTATCTCACTGACTAGGATGTAGCTACCTGGAGAGCAGGGGCTTTCATTGTATCCTTAGGACTTAACAGCTCCTGGCATATATTAAATAATAAATAATAAAATAAATACCTGTTGACTGACTAGGTCTCTCCTAAATATCAGGAAACCTCTAGACTTCTTTCACACTGAAGATACCACAACACAATTAAACTGTTTCAGAGATTGCACCACGTGTGACATCAATGATGAAATAGTAATGCAAGCAAAACTTCATTATATCAGAAAACTGGGCCCTATGCAATTAATACAATGTATATTACAAAACTTGAAAGCAACACATGAACTCAAAACCATGAAAACAATCTCAGTAACTTATTCACATATCAACATATATTACACAATGATGCATATACAAGGTCTTCACAACTTGCTTATAAACACATAGCCCATTAATAAAATTCAGCTATATACATATTGTGCAATAATATTTTTATGCTGACACCAGTTAGGATATGAAGCCAAGTTAATCTGGATAAGCTCATTACGTGTCCAGAAAATAATAGGAAGTATTTTTTAAAAATATAATATTGAGAATAAACAGGGACTACTTGGAATAATGTCTGGGAAACAATTCCAGAAGCTAGTGCAATAAAATTATTTCTGTGCCCTCAAAACTACTGATATTAGAAAAAAGTAAAAGGAAAATTGAGAGAAAATTGCAAACAATCAAACATAGAAACAGCCCCCAACAAAGAGCAAGTTTCCATACAAAAAAATGTATCATTTAGAAAGTTTGTCAGTTCCCCAAAAATCACTATCAAAAAGCAAATTAATAGCAGCTCTTTTTACGGTGGCCAAGAATTGCAAATGAAGGGGATGTCCATCAATTGGGTAATGGCTGAAAATGTTGTGGTATATGAATGCAATGCAATACTATTGTGCTATAAGAAATGATGAACAGGCAGACTTAACAAAAACCAGAAAAGACATATGAACTGATACTGACTGAAGTGAGCAGAACCAGGAGAACACTGTACACAGTAACAGTCACAGTCTATGATTACTGTTTTTGATAGACTTAGCCTTTCTCAGCAATTCAAGGACTTAAAACATTCCCAAGGACTCGTGATGCAAAATGCCATTCACATCCAAGGAAAGAACTGTGGAGTCCAAATACAGAGTGAAGCAGACAACTTCCTTGTTTATTTGATTTTGTCTCTCTTTCTCATCATTTTTCCCATTTGTTATAATTCTTCTCTACAACATGACTAATGTGAAAATATGTTTTATAGGCATGTATATGTAGAGCCTATATCAGCTTGCATGTCATCTTGGGGTAATTGGAAAGACAGGGAAGGGGAGAAAACATAAAACTCAAAGTGTTATGAAAGTGACTTTTAAAAACTAAACATAAATTAACTTTAAAAAAAAAAAGTAAACTGTATCCCACTGCCATCCTAGTTGCCTCCCCTCCACAAATTCTTGGTCCTATAGCTGCAGTTTTTTGACTCACAGCTTCACCCTACTGCCCTCCAGGCCCTGGCCCCTCCTTCATCTCCAGCCTTTGCCAGAGATTTCTCAGAGCTACTTCTGTCATGTGTGGTGTGTGGATATCGGGAACAGATCTCTATAACTTCAGGAGATAAGCTAAGGAACTAATGACTCATCAGAACAAAAAGAAAGAATCTAGGCGCACAAATACCTTCCCAAATATCTGGAGGTTGGGAATTACAAAGACTTAGGGCAGAAGCCAAGTTATTCTAGAAATTCGATGATGGTATAATGGTCCTATTTAATATTAATTAATTAATTAATACCCACAGGATGAATGACCAATGGGTCAAAAACTTAAGAGTAAGAACTCAAACTTTTTATAACTCCTGACTTCGTTGTGGAGATTTTTAAAAAATCTACCATTAAGAAGGAAGAGGAAATACGCCAAGAAGGTAAGCTTTCAGTCCAAGAACAAGTCTGATTAAAAGGACACAAAATGTGCTTAACACAGATTTCTTAGAATGAACCTTTCATGACCACTACTGCCCAACTGAGGGGTAGATGACAGATAGATAGAGAGATGAATTTAAAGCCAACAATCCATGGTTATTCACACTGAAATTGTTACTGGACCAGTCCATCCTTCACTCAACTGTCAAAGTTATCTTACTTTTCAAGTATAGATGTCACCATGTTAACTTCTCTGCTCAATAAATTCCGGCATCACCTATCACTCCAGCATCAAATATAAAATTTTCAGTTCAGCATTTAAAGTTCTTTGTGTTCTTACCATTCTTATCTTTCCAGTCTTCTTATACCATGCTCTCCCAACTTCCCCTCTCCCCCATTTACCCTGTGATCCAGAGGTGTTGGGCTTTTGGCAGTTGCTCACAAAAGACATTATTTCTGACTCCAAGCTGGTTCTTGACCATAGCTGGACTTCTCTTTCTCATCTTTACCTCCTGGATTGTCCCCATCTAAAAGTCCACCTTCTTCAAGAATCCATTGTTTGTTGCTTTCAATGCTAGTGTTTTCCCTCTGTGGGTATCTCCAATTTATCCTGTATGCACTTTCTTTGTATGTGGTGTGCTGCATGTTGTCTCTCCCTGTCCCCATTCAACGATGACTTTGCACTTCTTTGTCTTTCCAGTGCTGATTGACTGTTGACTGATGGACCAGTTTTCAGAAAAAGACAAATGGAAAGTTTGTGGTAGAGTTAACTGTACAATCTTCACATTCCCACTGGATATTCTTAAGATGATTCCTGTTCTCTGACAGTAACCCTAACTCTGTTTCTACCTTTACAACACTGCTTGTGTATATATCTGCTTCTTCCCACTAATATAGCCACAATCTTGGTTCAGGCCCTCATCACCTCTCCTCTACAATAACTTTGTCTTTTCATTTCAGAAGGCAGAGTTAAGTGACTTGCCCAAGGTCACGTAACTGGTAGTGTCAAGTGTCTGTGACTGAAATACAACTCAGGTTCTCCTGACTCCAGGGTGGATATTTTATCTACTGTACCATCTGGAAGCCCTGCAATAACCTTTCTGCTACCGCATCTCTCCATTTCAATCCATCCTCCTCTCAGCTGCTAACGTGGGTTTTTTCTTTTTTCTAGGATTGGCCACCATTATCCTCTGCCTTCCCATCACCTCTAGGGTCATTGCATTTAATACTCCACATAAAATGGGTCCTTCTTCCTCAACTCCCTCCATGTACTCTATGATTCATCTTCACTGGCCATACTTGTAGTTTCTTGGTTATATTAGGGTCATTGGGGTAATGGGGTCAATTGGGGAAAATAGTTCTGTTTCAGACCTGGAAGGTAACAGGTTTAATCTCCACTATCTTGTCTTTCTTTCCACAAAATGATTATTACACAAAAGATAGCTACAAACAAGAAAGCACTTTATAGAAACAAGTAGTAAAAGGGTACAGATTTGTTCAGAGCAGGGATGGGGAACCTTCAGCCTTGAGGCCTCATATGGCCTTCCACACCCTTGTGTGAATCCTTTCGACTGAGTTCAAGTTTTACAGAACAAATCTTTTTGTGTCAGGTTTTTGTTCTGTGAAGTTTGGATTCAGTCAAAGGGTTGTTCTTGAGGACCTAGAGGGCCACATGTGGCCTCTAGGCTGCAGGTTCTCTACCCCTGGTTTAGATGATAAAACATGTAAGGATTTGTGGATATCTTATTAAGAAGTGAAATAAAATTAGTTCAGCTGAGAAAATGATGATCTCCCCCACTTATTACAATCTCAGTGGTTTAGAGTTTGAAATTAATGTGCATGTTGTGGTACGGGCTCCTCTCCACATGCCTATGGCTCTGTGACCTTTCATCAACCATTTAAAGTTCTTAATTACTCTTTCCCTTCTCTGATTCCTCCTAAAAAGATCTCAGTCAATAAAGATTTCCCTCTCTCTACATGTCTACAGTTTCACAGAGTTGTCTTTCCAGGACTCCCTAAACCCACATGAGTTGGGGTATGAAATTTAAAATTTATATTTTACTTAAATATGTAACTATTGCTTTCTTCAACATGATGGAAGACTGTTTTATGGATGGCTTTTCATTTTCTGTTCCTGGAATATAGGAGGTACTTAATAAATATTTGATTCTTTATTTATTGACTCAGTGATGTCCCTTATGCCAATTTTTACATGAAAATCATATTGGTAATATGCTGTAATGCAAACCATTGTTTTTGTGGGTGACATAAAGCTTTGATTACTTTGCTTATGTGATATCCCATGATTTGCAGTAATAGGACATCACCCGGAAAAACTGAGTGTCAGGAGGAGGGGAAACGTACGTGTGAGTAGTGAAGATGGACACAAATGCTCCTTTAATAGAAAGATTTCTTCCCCATATCCTTCCATTGTAATGGTGACACAAAGGGGGAATGGGGGATAACAATTCCTTGGAAAGCATTTGAAAACATCAAGAAGCAAGCAACTGAAAAAAACAAACAAAAAAACAAAAACTAAGCAAGCAGTTGGGGTGGTGTTCTTTATTTTTTGGAGGAGCTAAAGGCTTATTTAAGGGCTCTGAAAATGGATGGAGATGTGGTAGTTGTAATGGGTATATGTTTGTGGCCTGTTAGATGCAAAAGAGACAGGATAATGGGGGAGCTTGAGAGTTTTCAATAACATGGGGCTGATGGTAGAGCTTTTCCCCTATATGACTTTCATGGTATATACATGTAACTAAGGCTTGAGGTCTACATGGTATAGTGGACAGAGTTCTGGAACTGGAGTCAGGAAGACCTGAGTTCAAATCCTTCCTCAGACACTTAGAGCTGTGTGACCCTGAGGTCATTTAATCTCTTTATTCCTCAGCTTCCTTGTCTCTAAAATGGGGTTAATAATAACATCTACATGCCAGGGTTGTTGTGAGGATAGAATTAAATAATATTTAATAAGCACTTGGTAAACCTTTAAGTCCTAGAAAAATGTTAGTTATTGTTATTCCTGTTACCTCTCCATAAAAACATATTCCACATATCAATTTGTTATGAACAATTTACTTTTTAAAAATTCAATTTTGTTTTATTTTATTTTCAGTTCTGAATCTTCTCTTTTCCACCTCCCATTCTACTGTGCAATGAAAAAGGGAGAAAAACAAAATCCATCGCAAATACATAAAGTAAAACAAATTACTGCATTAGCCACATCCAAAATGAAAGGCTTCAGTCTGTACTCACAGCCCATCACTTCTCTGTCTCCACATAGGTAGTATGTTTCACCCTAAGCGATCAGAAACTGTAGCTGACAATGGCGCTGATCAGAGTTCTTAAGTCTTTCAAAGTTGTTTGTCGGTACAATGTTGTTATTGATTTAGATAGTGTAATCTTAAATTCGGGGTTGTGCTGGTCAGCATTTAACAAATGGATCTCTAGTGGAAAAAAGGACACAACATATTTTCTAAGTTTAATCTGCCTGAACATTTTATTTCCTCATGGACAACCAACAAAACAATATGTCAGCCCGACATGTGCAGAATTTGCTGATTTCGGAAGTGTGAAATACACACTGAAAATTTAACGATTCATTCTTGAAAGTCAGTTTGAGCTGGCACCAATGCATCCTCCAAAATTCAACTCTGCTCTCTATTCTCTCTCTTGAATAGCTCATTCATTTTCATGCCTTCTGTGACTATATTTATTTATTTACTCATTTTGGATGCTGAATTATTTTCTTTTTTTTTTATAAATTTATTTATTTAACTTTTTACATTCATTTTCACAAAATTTTGGGTTCCAAATTTTCTCCCCATTTATCCCCTCCACCCACCCTAATACTCCAAGCATTCTAATTTCCCCTATCACCAATCTGCCTTCTCTTCTATCATCCCTCCCTTCTCTTGTCCCCATCTTCTCTTTTGTCCTGTAGGGCCAGATAACTTTCTATTACCCATTACCTGTATTTCTTATTTTCTAGTAGCAAGAACAATACTAAACAGTTGTTCCTAAAACTTTGAGTTCCAACTTCTCCCCATCCCTCCCTCCCCACCCATTCCCTTTGGGAAGGCAGGCAATTCAACATAGGCCATATCTGTGTAGTTTTGCAAGTGACTTCCATAATAGTCATGTTGTGTAAGACTAACTATATTTCCCTCCATCCTATCCTGCCCCACATTGTTGCTCTTCTCTCTTTTGATCCTGTCCCTCCCTGAGTGT
>CM053772.1:120112089-120176530 GCA_028658325.1 Potorous gilbertii | reverse complement strand
GGTCTCCTTTATCAAGCTATGGACCCGTTTTTCATGCTTTTCTTGCATCTCTCTCATTTCTTTTCCCAGTTTTTCCTTCACCTGTCTAACTTGATTTTCAAATTCCTTTTTGAGCTCTTCCATGGCCTGAGTCCATTGCATGTTTATTTCAGATGTTTGGGATACAGAGGCCTTGACTTCTATGTCTTTCCCTGATGGTAAGCATTGTTCTTCCTCATCAGAAACATCTGGTCACCAAGAAAGTAACCTTCTATGGTCTTATTTTTTTTCCCTTTTCTGGGCATTTTCCAGCCAGTTACTTGACTTCAGAGATTCCTCTCCACCCCTGCCTAGATTTGTCCAGCTAGTGCTTGGGGTCTGAGATTCAAATGCTTCTTCCCAGCCTCAGGACTTTCAGTGGCGGCAGGCCTGGCTACTATTCAGGGTAAGATTAAATCAGGTTCTCAGGTGGGGGCAGGGCCTCCACCCAGGCTCAGTTCCCTCAGGGGGTTTATGCAAAGAGCTTCCATAATGGAGCTCCTGCCGAGCTCCTGCCTGGTCCAGGAGCCTCTGGCTATGTGCTGCCTTTGCCACTGCCTCCCTAGGTGGCCTGAGTTATGGAGACTCCCCACTGCTTCTCGGACAGCCCAGAAGTGTCTCTCACTGGCCTGTAGTGCTTGTAGGTGAAGGGACCTTTGTGGTCACCAGAGATTCTGTCCCTGAAGCCTGCTCGGGTCTGTTCCTCTTGGTACCACGTGGCCAGGGAAGGGTTGGGCTCCACTCCTGTCTGGTACACGACGGGCCTTTGGGGTCGGTTTTTCAGGGCTCTCTGGCATGGAAATCTCCTTCACTGTGTTGCTGCGTGGCTTCCACTGCTCCAGAATTTGTTGGGAGTTCTTTTTAGAGGAAATCCATAGGCTGTGGGTTCAGAGCTAGCATATGTGAGCCTTTTTACTCTGCCATCTTGACTCCTCCCCTGTGACTATGTTTATAAAGATGATTCCCAAACTATCTGTACCTCATCAACTGGTCAACAAGCATTTATTATCTACTTTCTCTAAACCAAGCACTGTGATAAACCATTCAACCACTCCCTTAATCCCCATTCCTACACTTCCATCTGCTTGCTAAATATTTTCACTTGAATAGGCTCCAGGTTTTTCAAAGTAAGTACACTGAAAATTGAACTTAGAGGTAGCATGATGGAGGTGGGTGGATGACTGCATTTGATACTAAGGAATCTGCACTCTATCTACTGTTTTTAGGGAAATTACATAACCCTAACCCCTAACCCTAATTTCCTCCATAGTTTCTTCTATGCAACAAAGCAGTTGGACTAGATGATCTCTAAGATATACACAGTACTGTAGAGGAATCCTAGGCCAGTATTTAGGAAGACTTGAGTTGACAGGTGGCCTCAGACACTTACTAACTATGTGACCCTAGGCAAGTTTCCTGCCTCAGCTTCCTCAACTGTAAAATGGGTATAATCCAACAGTTACCTCGCAAGTTTGATGTGAGGATCATATGAGTTAATATTCATAAAGTGTTTAGGACAGTACCTAGCACATAGTTATTGCTTCTCATCCTTTGCACTTGAAGAGGACCAATGACATCATAATGCTGTGGTCAAGACACAGTACATTCCACTGTGGCTGATCAATCCAATATCAGTCCAGAAGGGTCTCCCACAATTTGGACTTAAACAGTTTGACCATTTGAGATGGAGATGTTTCTAGAGTTGTATATCTCATGTTTCCTCTGTGCTTCTGTGATTTTGCTTTGTGTATGGCTCATAGTGCCATCTTTGATGTGGGCACCCTATGCTGGAGCATCCTTGGCTAGCATCTTCCATGTCTCACAATTGATAGTCTGCATCTTTTGGCACATTGATAATGAGGCTTTCCAGATCTTCATAGAATTTTTCTTTAATGATGAGCAGTAGAGAAGTAGAGGAAAAATTGGGAAGAGAAATGAGAATGATGCAAGAAAAATCATGAAAAAAGAGTCAACTGCTTGTTAAAAGGGACCCAAAAATGCTTAAGAAAATAACACCTTAAAAAAATAGTCTTAACTCAAATGGCAAAATAGATCCAAAAAGCCGATGAAGCAAAGAATGCCTTAAAATGCAGAACTGGTCAGATGGAAAAGGAGGTCCAAAATCTCATTGAAGAAAATAATTTCTTAAAGATTGAAATGGAGCAGGTGGAAGCTAATGACTTATGAAAAATCAAGATATTATAAAACAAAGCCAAAGGAATGAAAAATAACAAACAATGTGAAATATCTCTTTGGAAAAACAACTGACCTGGGAAATAGATCCAGTAGAGACAATTTAAAAATTATTGGATTACCTGAAAGTCATGATTAAAAAAAGAGCCTAAACATCATCTTTCAAGAAATTATAAAGGAAAACAGCCCTGTTTTTGTGAAACCAGGGGGTAAAATAGATATTGAAAGAATCCACCAATCATCTCCTGAGATTCCAAAAGGAAAACTCCTAGGAATATTGTAGTCAAATTCCAGAGCTCCCAGATGTAAGTAGCCAGAAAGAAACAATTTGAGCATTTTGGAAACACAATCAGGATAACACAAGATCTAGCAGCTTCTACATTAAGGGATCCAAGAGCTTGGAATGTGATATTCCAGAGGTCAGTGGAATAAGGGTTCCAACCAAGAATCATCTACCCAGCAAAACTGAGCATAATACTTCAAGGGAAAAATTAGTCATTCAATGAAATAGAGAACTTTCATGCATTCTTTTCCTCGAGTGACAATTGCTCACAATAGTGCTTTAAAATGAGTATGGCTTTCCTATATATGTTATAGGAATAATATCTGTAGGTTTTCCTTAAAAGGTGATGAAATGTCCTTGATGCCTAAATGGTGAGGGCATAGAATCCTGTTCTATAAATATCTAGGTGGCACAGTGGATAAAACCTTGAACTTAGAGACAGGAAGACTGGAGTTCAAATTCTCTTTCAGTTGCTTACTAGTTGTGTGACCCTGGGCAAATCACTTAACCTTTGTCTGCTTCAGTTTCCTCAACTGTAAAATGGAGTCTTATAATAGCATTAACCTCCCACGGTTTTTGTGGAGATCAAAAGAGATAATATTTGTCAATACCTTGCATATAGTAGGTGCTTAATAAGTACTTGTCCTCTCCTTCCCCTGATCATTTATGTACAAAAGTTCAGTGAAGGGAAAGACAAAGATGGAATCACTTTCCTTCTTGGGCTGGACACAGACATATCACCTGCATGACACTTTGGAAAAATCAGAGACTATGAGGTCACACCCAAATAAATCAATGTCTTATCCATGATGAATATTTTTTACATGTTCTTGTTAAGAAAACCTTTTGAAAAATGTTAGTTGGTCTGTGAATAAATCCTTTCCTGACCCACAAAACTTGGCTGTAGTTGGATGGATTGCATTGAACTGAACTCATCATGGTTGAAGTGGGAGAAAGGCAATGTGAAGAAAGTGGATACCTGGTTGACTGGATGGTCTAATGCCTTTCACTGCCTCAAGTCATGGAGCTTCTGTCATGCTTATGGCTGAATACCAGAAGGGTCCCTGAAGTGAACCCGGGGAATAGAAAGTAGTCAATCAGTAAGAATTTATTCACTACAGAGAGATGTAAATGCACTCTGAGTCTTTCAGGACTATGCTCTAGAAAATCACATTGATAGACAAAGTGGAGGACTAAACATTTTCTCTGATCCCCTAGACATCTTCACCTTATCCAAAATAGAAACTATGTGCCAATGATAAAGAAACTTCAGTTGTCTCCATAATTTAGGATACCTAGAATCCAAACCAACAAAGAAACCTTGAGCTCACTCATCACCCCTCTCCCACTTTTCAAGATAGTGATCCACATGAGTTCCTAAAAAAACCCAGACCTGCACTTTATCTTTTCTCTCTCCCTTTCCAGGGCCATGGAGATCTGGGTGCCAGGCTAGAGAAGCCAGCTCTGGCCTAGAGCTCAACACCATATTCCTACCCCCACCCACTGCCACCTCCTCCTAGATCCTGACAGACACAAAGTAGTCAAATCAAGCCAACAGCATCAGCTCCATGAATTGCCAGTGCGTGGCCAGATAACTGAGGAGCAGAGGGACTGGACAGTATACCAGAACAGGACATAGTGTGTGTGTGTATGTGTGTGTGTGTGTGCATGCATGCACCTGTGTGCTTGCATGTTTGTGCATGTGTGTGTATGTGAAAATTTTCAGCATCCAGCTGGGGCCGGTTTTGTTTATCCAAAAGTCAGTTGGGGCAGAGACCTAGGCTAGTGCACTATCAAGTGTCCAGTGTGAGAGGAACCTTAGACATTTTGAGAAGGAGCCTACCATCAGAGAAGAGTGAGTGAGAGTCAGAATGTGAACAATAGGGACAAAAAGATTGAAATTACCAAAGCTCTCAGAAAGAGGAAAACTCAGTCCTTGAACATAAACAGAAAAATAACCAGAGAAAATAATAACAATAGAAAGAAATATGACCTTCAAAAATAGGAAACTCATTCAGGCATACAAAAATAAATGTAGCAAAAGAAAGGAAAATGATTCCATTTGATGGAGCAAAAAACCCTGTGGAATTTGAGGAGAACATGGAAATCCAATGCCCTGTTCTTGAGTGATTTAAAAGAGAAATGAGAATCATGGGAGTAGAATTTATGGCCTCCACAGCAAAAATTATAAACAGACTAGAGAAACTAAAATCTGCAATGGCAAATCTCACCAAAAGAAGTAAAAGAGGGAACAATATATAGGAAATGAAAAACACTGAAGTAAAGGACAATCCAGAAGAAGAGATAAATCAATAAGATTTTTAAAAAATATTCTCACTATGCAAGCAAAACGTATTGATCTTGAAGGAAAAAAAACTACATAGAGAAAACATAAGGATCCCAGATTCCAAAGAAGAACATGACAGGATGAAAAAAAATTAACAGTATAATCCCAGAAATAACAGAAGGGAGCAGCCAGAACTTCTGAGTATAGAGAATGAAATGCCAGTTGAAAGAATTCATAGATTGCCTCAAAGAAAAAACAAACAAAAAACCCCAAGGCTCTAAATTTCAAAATACATGATGGATTAATTCAGCAATTCCATTCAGAAACACACTCTTCAAGCAAAAGATGAGAAAATCCTTGAAACGTAAAAGAAAAGAAATCCAAAATGACACAAGACCATTAGAAAATCCTGGAGGGAATGGAATAATGAGTTCCAAAAAAGCAATAGAGATAAGATGCAGCCCAGGGTGGCTTACCCTACATATTTGAGCTTATCTATAGATGGATATTCAATAGTAAGTATTTGACACATTTTTTAGAAAAATAAACTAGACCTAAAGGCGTTATTTCCTTCTTAAACATTCCAAACAACAGAAATTCAGGAGGAATGAGGAAAAGCAGCAGACAGAACTTGGTGATATCCTCCCTACATATAAACTGCTGATTTTTTTTTTGAGGTACTACATTAGAAAATGGGCAGGTAGGTGGTACAGAGGACAGAGCAGTGGACCTGGAGTCAGGAAGATCTAAGTTCAAATTGAACCTCAGATACTTACTAGTTGTGTGACCCTGAGTAAGATCCTTAACTGTGTTTCTTCATCTGTAAAATGAACTAGAGAAGGAAATGGCAAATCACGCGAGTATCTTTGTCAAGAAAACCCCAATGGGTTCACAAAGAGTTGGACAAGATTGAACAACAATATTAAAAAATGAGAAGATAAATGAAAAGGGAGGAGGGGAGTGTGATTTGCACAGGTCAATTTAAATCCAGAGTTGTCAATGAGGAGAAGATAAAGCTGGTGATCTTAGAAAAAGAAGAACCTGCAGGGAGTGAGTGAGCAGTTGAGGAAAAGGATTGAAAAAGGAGAAGGAAAGGAGGAGGGTCTTTGGTAGTGGGAAGGGGTTCCAGTGATGAAGGCTTCTCTGGGTGGAGTGATATTCTGTGAAAGGAGATGGGGACCTTGTACTGAGTGTGATCTATGGTATTTGGTGATTGAAAAGACCACTTATTCTAGCTTGGGAGGGAGAGATTAGGATCTCCTGAGAGCAACTAGCACCTGAGAGAGTGAAGATCTTGAGGCAAATGGAGAAATGAAGGGAACTAGGAGGAAGGTAAATATCAGTGATGAGTCAAAAATTCAGGGAAGCATGTGACATCCCCTACCACGTAGAAGTGTCTTCTCTGTCCCATGTAGGAATTGTCCATGTTCTGGGAGTAAGGCACAATGGAAAAGGGGAATCTTCTGGGTAATCTCTACAAAGTGATGGCTGAAACTATCAAGAGGGGAAAAGCTCAGAATGGATACCTTTGAAGGTCTGATTTCATAAGAAATTCAGAGAATAAAGAAACTAAATAGTTACAGAGCCTGGAAACCAGAGATGAGGGCCTAGAGCAGACAGAGAAGATGGATAGTGAAGAGATTGAGAGAAACTCTCTCTGGAGAGGGATGCCAAAAATGACATATGAAAAAATAACGAGCAGGAGAACTTGATGGGCTGAAGAGGAAGTGGGAATCTATTTGACTGAGAGAAGAATTAAACGGTCATATAAAAGCAGGAAAGAAATTGAAACTAATTAACAAGACCCCAAAGACAGAGAGAGGTAACTAATGGGATGAGAACCATCACCAGGGAAAGGAAGGGAGCCACTGGGTATAGGACTCCTTAAAATGAATAAACCAAAATAACTGAAGGAACATAATATTGTGTCTACAGTAGAAGGTTAAAAAATATATATCTGGATATAACTCAACATTAGAAACAAATGGAGGAAAATATAAATAAATAAATATTATTTTAAATGTGAGTTTAAAAATTAGATAAGAAAACAAAATCCTATAATCCGTTGCTTTAAAAAACACACTTGTGAAACAAAGATATACATAAAAGAAACTGGAAATAATTGACTACTTATCAAATGAATACAAAAAAAGCAGAAGTTGCAATCATTGTCTCTGACAAGGTGAAAGCAATTACTTAGATAATTTAAAGAGATAATAAACCAGAAAACCACATTATGGTGAAAGGAATCATCAACTGCTGTGTAGTTTCTTAACCATGATTAGTAATAAATTTATGTGCTCCAAATGCCTTAGGATCCAAATTCATAAAAGAATCATTAATTGAACTACAAGAAAATTTAGACAATAACACAATACAATTCCATATGGCAACTTGACTCATGGCAGTTTTATATGTCACAGGTAGCCTAAGAAATTAAATGGGAATCTTTAGAGGAGTTTAACAGAAGCTGCTAATGACACGCAAAGACCAGCAGATGACACAGAAAAAGTTTAGAAAGCAGAAATGCATAAAATATATGTATAGTATGGTATAATACCAACATATTTTATGTTTTAATAGCATAATAATTCAGACATTTTCTCTAGTGCAATGGGAGGGTCATATACTTTTACATAGATTCTCCAGATAGAGGTGGCACCACACCCCTAACCCTAGTGATGTGATAGGGATACCTGCAGTGGCAGGAGACTAAGATGTCCTTGCCCTTGGAACCAGAGATTCCATCTGGGATGTCTTTAAAGGCTGTGAACACCCTTGAGATTCTGATACAGGACACTGGGGGAAGCACTGGAGAGGCAGCGTTTGGGTCTCCTTGTTATTCTAGAGACTTTTTGAGAGTTGGGGATATGTGGACAAATACGCCAACTGCACTCTATCTGATTAGCTGAGAACAGGAATGTGTTGGATCAATCAAAAATAGAAAGAATTTTTTCTCTTCTCCCAGAACTCTCAATGGAAATTCTAGAAAGGGGCAAATGAGGAATCCTCGGGGAGTGACCACTGACATGAACCCTGGATGTCTCTCCACCCCAACCCCAACTCTGGCCATCCTTGTCACCTCTTGTTTTGTGTCTCATTCCCTATTTATATTGTAAAAAAGAAAAGCTCAAGAGGTAGATGAGTCACTGAAGGAGGAAGCAAAGACTCCAGTAAAACTGAAGCAAAGAAGGGTTGAACATAATTAAACACTTTTAGTTTTATTATCTAATTACCTAAATGCATACTCAGTTTCATGGCAGTTGCTAATCCAATAACTTTCCATCAATACATGATCTTCAGGTCCTAACAAGTGCTATAAGCTACTAACACTAGGACTGTTTTGTTACAGTCATCCCTTTCACAATGTGATTTTCCTCATCTCAGTTTTGCTAAGTAGTTGGCATTAAAATTCAATGAGAATTTTGGGTAAGTTTTGCAGATGCTTCAGCCTACCTAGGAAAACCAGCAGACTGCACAGAAAAAGCTTAGAATCAGAAATGCATAAAGTATATGTATAGTGTTGTGTAATATGGCCTAGGACCAAGTACTTAACCCAAATTTTACAGTAAGGCAATGTAAACACCCCATAAAAGAAAAGAAAAAGGTTCAGACTTCTTTTCTAGTACAAGGAGAAGACCAAAAACATTTTTACATAGTTTTCCAGACCTTGGAGGCACTATGCCCCTAAGCCCCTTGATGTGGAAGAGATAAGTGTACTAATACGTTGTACAACTGAGTAGCATTACAAGTCTGAACTCTTGTCATGTATTCAGTGTGCAATAATTCATTCCTTCTTGGAGAACATCCAAGTAGTTATTCTGTTTTCCATGTACTGGATTCTGAGCTCAGCACTTTTAAAAGCAAAACAAACTGACCCTCTGGCCTAAGGCACTCTCTGATTCAGAGAAACATCAGGAAGATATGATCAGCTGACTTATCAGATAAAGGTGTAGGAATATGGCTTTTATTCCACTCTATTACCATACTCTGTTTTATGGAAGAGTTTATCTCATGCATATTCATAGTTATGATGGCTATCTGTGTCTTTCTCTCCATCCTATTTTACAACGTTTGTGCTTTTGTCTCACCTTTCTCCCTTTCCCTCCTCACTAGAGTTTTCCTTTTGACCAAGACTCCCTCAATCTTTCCTCCCTTCTATCCCCTGTTCTTTCCTTTTCTTTTCCCTTTCCCTTCCTTCTTCTTATAGGGTAAGTTAGATTTTGATACCTGTGTGTGTTATTCCCCCTTTGAGGAAAAACCTGATGAGAATACATTTCAAATAATGCTCGTCTCCTGCCCTGAGGTCTCTGCTTCTCTTCATTCAATGTAATTTTTCTGTCTCTTCCTTTCCTCTTCTCCAAGTACAATCCCTTTTCACCATTTAGATTTTTTTTTATCATTACATCAAAGTCAATTTATACTCATGCTCTCTCCCTGTGTACACCTCTTCTAAAAGTCAAGATAAAGATACATTTCTCAAGAGTTACAAGTATCATCTTCCCATGGAGGTATGTAAACAGTTTGCTCTTATGTAATAGCATGTTGTTTCTGTTTTACTTTCTTCTTTATTTTTCTTTGCCTCTCTTGAGTCTTGTATTTGGAGAACAAATTTACTGTTGAGCTCTGGCCTTTTCATCAGGAAGGTTTGGAAGTCCCATTTTCCATCTCTTCCCCTGAAAGATTATGCTCAGTTTTGATCCTTGGTTGTAGCTCCTTTACTTTATAGACTATCCTACTCCAAGCCCTCCAGTCTTTTAATGTAGAAGCTGCAAGATCCTGTGTAATCCTGATTGTGGTTCCATGATACTTATGTTTTTTTCTGACAGCTTACAGTAGTGTCTTCTTGACTTGATAATTCTGTCATTTCCAGGAACATAGTAATCAACTTTTATTTAAATGAAGAATTTTATAGAGATGGAAATATTCTGTTAAGTGACACAAGTACTGACTCTAAGCTTTGACAGTATAGTGGAGTTTTTTTAAAAATCTGAACACAACATTAATAAAATTAAAGAAATATCAACTGGAGAAAATATTGGTGGCAAACAGGACAAATATATAAGGAAATATTTAAAATTCACAATAGTAATTCCCAGGTAATAATGGATAGATGATGAAGGGATATAAATGGAATTTTTAAAAGAGAAGACATAAAAATAATTGTATCTCTTGACCTGATAATCACATCTTTGTGATATGATATATGTGATCTTAAATTGTTATCAAAAAGGAGAGAAAAATTTACATGTTCACAGATTTATTTTGCTTTTTATAAAAAAAATTTTTAATTCACAGAATAAACCACAGATTTCCATAACATAAAAAAGATGATTGGGTAGGAAACTGTAAAACTACTATGTACAACTTGCTATTGCTTTCAAGCGGACAACAAAATTAACATGTAAATTTCTTTTCTTCTTCCCTTCTCCCACACTCTACATACGGTTATTAGACACAGTTTTATATATATACATATATATATATATAGTGTAAAATTATTTTATTCACATTTTTATTTATCAGTTCTTTCTCTGGATGCAGACAATATCTTTCTTCATATGTTTTTATCATTAACTTGGGAATTCATAATAGTCAAAATATTTTCTCAGTCATTCTTAAAACAATATTGCTGTAACTGTATACAGTGTTCCCCTGGTTCTGCTCATTTTCTTCTTCATTATTTCATGCAAGTCTTTCCATGTTTTTCTAAAACTAATCTGCCTTTAATTTCTTAAAGCACAGTAATATTCCATCACAATCAAATACCACAGCTTGTTCAGACACTCCCCAGTTGGTAGGTATTCCTGCAAATGCAGTTCTTTGCCACCACAAGGAGATGGTGTAAGCATTTTAGAAACACAAAGGTTCTTGTCCTTTTTCCCTAATTATCTTTGGAAATAGAGCAAGTAGTTATTCATAATTGCAAAGAATAAATGGTAGCAGCTTGCATCTCCAATAGCAAACTAAATAAATTGAGTACATTAATGTGATTGAATATTAAATGTAATTAAGTGTGTTCATCCTTGGTTGCCAAAGAAAAGCATGCCACCAGAGAAATAATGACATGACTTGTACTTGACTGTGTTTTGAGTGAGGGAGGGCTGTGCAGATCACCAGCCTCACTTCTCCTCCAGAGTCATCTGAATCCAGTGACCAGATATTCATCAGAATGACTGGAGAAGACCCAGGATGAGGCAATTGGGGTTAAGTGACTTGCCCAAGGTCACACACCTAGTGAGTGTCAAGTGTCTGAGGTGAGATTTGAAGTCAGGTCCTCCTGACTCCTGCACTGGTGCTTTAGCTACTGCACCACCTAGCGGCCTTAAATGTAATTAAGATGAGAAGTGTGAAAGTATACAAAGAAATGTTTTTGCATTGGGGATATGGAAAAACTTTCATTGAATAAAGCAAAATAAAAAATAGCATAGAAAGAGGAACAGAGTACGAAATATGCTAATTATGACCAAATAATAGGAAAAGTCGATGAGAATGAATGAACAAAAAAAAAGAAAAGATTCCTGATGGAAACTCAGAATTACGAAAAAATGCCATATATTTTTTTTTTACATTCAAAGTGTAACACAGAACAATTTATTTTAAAAAGTATGTAGGACAGTTTTTAGATTAAGTTATTTTAGCTGACGATATCCAGGACTTTTAAAATTACTTTTCTGTTCCTTTATTCAGAGTGAAAGCTGTCTCTTAATTCTTTCTGCCTCCATGAGGCAGCTCAGTGGTTCAGTGGATAGAACTTGAGGCCTGTATTCAGGGAGATCCAAGTACAAACTTGACTTCTGACACTTACTAGTTGTATGACCTTCAGCAAATCACTTAACTTCTGTTTATCTCAGTTTCCTCAACTGGCATATGGATAATAAATAGTAAATAAATAATAAATGGCATAATAATAGTATTTTCCTCCTTGGATTGTTGTGATGAGATAAAGTACTTTGTATAGAGCTTGGCACATAGTAGGTATTATATAAATGTCTATTCTCTCCTGTCTTTTGGGAGTGGTGGGAGTGAGAGAGGAAATATGAGTGAGCGGCAGCAAGCCTGAAATAGACATTTTTGTGAGATCCAGTACTTTACACAGCTTGGTCTTGATGTACCCTGGCACAGTGGGGCAATACTCAGCTCTAACACAGAAGTCACTGGTTTGTCTACCTGCGGGTAGGGTTTCACTGGGCTCTGGCACAGAGGGATAGCACTAAGGCCCCAGTGTAGCAACACTGGAAGTAGAGAGCAGAGTGGCAGCACCGAGGGTCTCAGAGGAATGGGCATCAGAATGGGCAGTGATAGAGACAGGTCCATGCTAGACCATCGCTTACTGTAATATGGAACTGATGAGCCTCTTTGACATTGGTACCAATTCAATATTCAGGGGTCAATAATAGATTCCTTCCCAGGGAGGGCTTAAATATAGGTGTTGGTAATCTGGTTAATCTTAACCATAAATTATATGTGGGTGTGTATACACACAAATAAAATACATGGAATATATCAATTTATATGTATACATATATCCACAGAATAATAAAAACACATGCAAATTATATATTATATTATATAAATTATTTATTACCTTATTATATCCTTTGTGATCTTACATATTATATTTTATTTTATTTTATGCAATTAAAAACATCATTCTGATAAGGAGTCCCACAGACTTCGCTAGGTTGCCAAAGGGCTCCATCACCCAAGCAAGATTCAGAACTTAAAAGAACACTTGTTCTACCTGCTCAGCCCTGAATAAGCCAAGGAGATAATTCCTTCAGAGGCAGCTAAGAGGCAAAGACCAGGTATCCTCCCATCCCTACCCTTAAGTGGGTATTCCCAGGGGCAGTGATACATGTGCTGGGGAAGAGTGAGTGGGTAGTCTAGCATGATACTGGTATTGACTCTTTTTAAAACTTTTTATTTTTAATTTATGGAACAAAACAGTATCTACTTTTCAACCTATACAGTTTATAAGCAAGAGAATGATGGCCTTTCAACTCCCTTACTAAGATGACCCCAGAGCAGTGGCATGCTGGCAATAACTTGTACTGGCTTGGAGAGAGATTCTCAAATATCCAGCATGAGTATCTAGGCTTAGGAAATTGACAAACACTACACGTCAGAGCCTGATTTATTGTTTTGTTGATTTGTACACTTAACAAAGTAGTGTAGAACAAACAATTCAGATTAAATTTTAAAGTGTGTCATACACACTTTGAGGTGCTGTCAGATGAGTGCACAGTGGTCCAGTGAGAGACAGTAAAATAGAAAATCTGCTGTCTTCTTAGGGCATATATCCAAAATATGACAAAACACCTGAAACTTGTCAAACTGCTGCCCACTACTGGTGATTTACATGTGCATAACTATCACGGATAGTTACATGTTAAGTCATTTCCCCACTGACATCAAAATTGCAGTTTCAGAAATATTTCCAGCCTCAGATACTGATGAGATGTGTGACCTGGGGCAAGTTACAATCTCTGTCTCAGTTTCTTGGTCTGTAAAATGGTAATGATAGGAGCAGCTATCTCCCAGGATTGTTGTGAAGTTCACATGAGATAATCTTTGTAAAATGCTTTGCAAACCTCATGATATAAATGCTATGAGGATGATGTTTTCAGAAGGGAAAATCTAAGCATTCCCATGTAATAAAAATCATACCTATTAGTACTTGTGCTTTATCAGAAAAGTTCTAAAGTGATGCTTTAGCTCTTAACTCAGAGAAGAGAAGATTTCTAGGAGACAGGATAAATGTCTATTTGAAGGGATCTTATGAGAAAAAGAGAGTTCTTTTCAGCTCCCAGAGGGTGCAACTAAGAGCTCAGAGTAAATGTTACCAAGAGGTAATTTTCAGTTTGATGTCAGGAAAAAAACCTCCTAATGATTAGAGTCATACAGAAGCAGAATGGCCTGTCCCAGGAGGTGGGAGTCTTCCCTTCCCTGGAGAGAGAAAGGCCAAGGAGAAGGACATTTTAATAATCCAGATGAGACTCAAAATTCTAAATATGAGTAAAGAGAAGGGGATCAAATGAGAGATGCAATGGTCAACAGGGAGGGGCTACATCTCCCTGACATGCACAAAGGCTGACTTGAATGAAGCCGTTTTCACTGAACTGAAGATTTCCTTTGAGATCTTAATTTGTTCAGTGCACTCATAAGGATGAGGTGAATGTTAAGCTAGCTGAGCTATATTCTGAATTAGAATATATATGTTTGTGTATGTGTGTGCATGTGTGTGTTCTGAATTAGAAAATGGTCTAAAAAGCCAGAGGGTAGGATGCAGGAGAAAATTTGTTTTCACCAAGTGTGGTATAATGGAAACACCACTGTACCTGGATGGAAACCTGAATTCAGATCCCGTGTCAGTCGCTAGCTGGGCGGCTCTCGCTGATCTTCTCAATTATCATCACTGCCAATCATAAGCCAGAGTTTTCTTGTGTGTAAGGGGGGAACTCAAATGGCAGAAAGATATAAAAATGCTTTGCAAATCTGAAAGCATTACATAAACATCCATAACAAGTATTAGCGGTAATGATGTCAACTTATTCATAACTTATTCAACGTATTCAACTTTATCCATATAGCAAAACATAATCATAAATATAAATAAATGGTTTGGGGGGAAGTGGAGAAATCATGCAACCAGACAATCAAAGTTGCAAATATTACATACTTAAGACCTAAAGTAACTTGTTCTTTCCAGTGCATTTCCGGCCACCAATTCTTTCTGAAGGAGTTATAGCTGTCAAGACTTGTTCAAGTATTTCAGAACTCACACATATTCATTTATTTAAAAAATAATAATAATTAATTTTAAAAATTCTCATTCTACTACATTGCTTCTTATTTGACAGTTTCTCTGCCACAACATACCATTTCTTTAGTCTCAAGTGTGAGCTCAAGTGATCTGGTCAAAGAGATAACATTTTGCCCAAAGCATCAGCCGCTTTAGCAGCTCAGTGAAAATACTTAGTTTCTGGAGAATGAGGTGAATCCAAGGTCATCAAACATTCAACTACTGAATCTACGACAGTAAAATTATTTAGAGAAGACCAATAGTCTGTATTTTGAGAGCAAGAGGCAGAGACAAGTTCATAACTGGGCAGGGGTACAGGTCAGTATCCACTGAAAGTTGTTCTGCACTACAACAAAGGGAAAAATGAAATTAAAAAGAAAACCACCAGTTCAAGCACTTTAATGTTCCAATGAAGAACTTGCTTAATTTTCTAAAAATCAATTAAGATTATGCCATGTCTGGTGACATAGAATATGTTTATATATGTGTGTGTGTATATATATTCATATATATTTCCAGGGGAAGTTTTCTTTTTATTGACAAGTATCATTTTTATTTATTTACAAAATTATGAATATGTGCAAAATACTTATAACATAAAAATCAAGTACTTCTTAAATATTACTATTATTAAATACAATTTCTATAATGTGAAATACTTTAATAATATTGATGATAAATATATAAATATTATATAAGCAAACATCTATTTTTACATATTACATGTAAAGTGTAGATAGATAAATAGATAGACAGATAGACAGATAGATAGATAGATAATTTCCTCTCTTTGTCTCCCTCCCTGCCTTCTTTATATTCTATCCACCCTCACTGCTATTCATGCTCATTACTCCATCTTCAGGACCTTTTAAAAGACTGTGGACAAATTATCACCTTCCCACACCTACAAGTATGGACTACTCAAGAACAGCAAACAAACATGTCACAGAACAGAAAAGTTAGGGTTTCTTAGACTTTTTTAATCACCGCACTTACTTCTGTGCTGTGGAGCTGCTGAGCAATATGCCTTACATCCTCTTCATTTGCAAGTGGGTTCAGGTGGTCCTGCACATGAACTACAAACTGCTGAAGAGACATCAGCTGATTTTGGCCCATTCAGTTTTTTCCAGCAGGGCAGAGTGAAGATGATCTCACACAAGTGTGTCAATGGAGGGCAAAGGTAATGAACATCCATTTATGTAACTAATTTGTTCTCTACACACTAAACATATACGTCTATTTTAAAGGGTTTTCGTTTTGGGATTTACATTTTATTGCTGTTTACAGTCAAATGTCATTTGGATACATACTCTTGTTACACTTGATCTTTTATTGGAAACAGAAAAAAAATTCTGACAGTTGTTCACAGGATCCACAATAACTTCAGTTCATAAATAGTTAATTAGAGCTTTTCCTTATTGGCTCCAGAAAATTCGTCTCCCTTTGTTCCATTTTTGTAGAACTGAAATAAATGTTGGCAAGCATTTCACTTCACTTCATTTCACTCTACCGCAACATCCTGGCGGTCATCTACCTCTGGGTACTTTTCCCCGTGAATGAAAGAAAGGCTTGATCATTTTGCATGGTCCACCCCATGTGGCCGAGAAATCAACTACTACTGATTTTTCTCCAGCATCTTTCAATCGTGAGTCAAAGTTTTTCTTGGTCTCGATCTGTTTCACCATCTGTATGGGCCATGTGGGCAGCGGTTGGGAGGAGCGGGCTGCTGGCGAGGCGAGGGCAGAGCCGGCCCGCTCGGTTCGGGATGTTGGGGCAGCGCTGAAGGCTCAGGGGGCGCTTATTGGTCGAGGAGTGGGGAGATGGGGATCTGATTGATTTGAAGAGTTTGAGTAACTTGGCTCCCGGTGACTTGAACTTGCTAGATCCGATTGACTTGGAAGCTTGATCTGCTTCTTTCTGTGGGAGACGCAATAAATTCTATTTTAGAGGGTTTTTTTATTTTAAAGTCTATTTTAGAGTTTTTTTAATTTTGAAATTGATCTCTTGTTTTGATATGGCCTAATTCTCCCTTCCCTGATCCCAGAGAGTCTCTCCTTATATCAGAAAATTTTTTGAAAAACAAAATAAGAGGAGAAAAAAAATATCAGAAGAACCAAACAGTACTTGTAAATAAAAAACATTTTCCCCTTCACTGATAATTATTTTTATGCAGTGTTACTTTTGGAGCTGGGGGGGGGGCACAAAAAGGACTTAGGTATTCGGTTTTTTTTAATGACCACTCTGCAGTTTTCAATGGCGTCTCTAATCAGAATCCAATCATCTCTCTTTTTATATCTATCAAAAATTCCACTGAGAATTTTCATTTCTACCACAATGCAAATGAGTAACAGGTCCCTGAATATCTCTAAAGAGCTTACAGGCACAGAAATAGGAAGGCGTGCAAATGTGGGCTTATTCATATGATAAATATTGAGTGAGCAGACAGTCTTCACTTGTTTGCTGATGGACAGAAAAACAGATAACTTTATGGGCGATGAAACAGGAAATGTGAGTGGGTAGATGAGGTTCTCGAAACAATAATGGTAAATTTCTGCCAAATGAAGGCCAGCACTTCTTGTAGGATATTTCAGTTGTATTTGTTTCAAAATACTTGTCATCCGTTGTTCAATCATCCATAGAAAATGAAACTTGTAGAGTTGTATAACTAACATATAAACCACAATGAAAAAAAAAGCAACTCTAATGAATTATGAATTGAACAATCTTCCTGCCTCTACCCCTCCTCCCTCTCATCTGCCTTTCATACTGTTGCCAAAATAATCTTACTCACATACAGATATGGTCACATCAGTCTCCTGTCTCCCATATAAAGTTCAGATACCCTTCCTTGACATCCATGATCTCCTCTAACCTTGCACTACCTTAACTTAACCCTTGTTCTCATACTGCAGTCCTCCACATCTAGATTCAGCCCGTGTTCTCCATAAAGAGAATATCAAACAAAATGAACTATTTTCTTCTTTACTTCCCCTGCACTGGTTGAATTCACATTTTTCAGTTAATGATGAACTAAAATGCAACCTCTTACAAGAATCCCCCCTTAGGTCTCATGTAGCATTTTGTCTTGCCACTTCCTAGCGTCCTTGGCATAATTTTGTGTATTGTTGCTTCTGCCTTTACTTCTCACCCCTACAATACTCCTAGAGATTAAGGACCTTGGAATTTCTAATGCCTTTATCTCCTCCAGTGCTTATACAAATGCTCTGCACACACAGATATGTGTTTATAGAATGCACATGAGGAAAGGAATTTTAATTTTCCTTTGCTCATTTTATGTTTTAGATCTACCAAGGTATGTTCCTTATAAGATACAAACTTTTTTAAAAAATTAAGCAAAAAACCCAAAATTACTAGAGAGTTTGTCAGTTCCTTTGTTGGAATTCACTGAGAAGTTAAATTACTCTTGCCACCTGTATACCCAGAAGGAGATATTATGAATAGTAGGTGAGACTAATATTTAATCATTTTCCTTTATCCCTGCGGACTGAGGTGCCCAGTAGATGAGCCATGAGTTCTTCAGTGTAAGAGTTGGATTGGCTGAGTCAATCAACCCAACCAACTCAACCCCACTTAAAATGAAGGTCAATATGAAATGTCCTGATACCTTCACGAGATAAGAAATGTTCTCTATTAAATCAATGGCTTTAGACTAAGTGTAAAAAAAACCCTTTATCAATTTTAGTTGTTCTTGAAACTTATTCAATGAACTTCCGTGATGGTACACAAGCAGGATGTTTGAATTGAATAAAGAAATTCATACCCGATGACTTTTATGGATTTGAACTCAGATTGTCTTGAGTCCCAGGCTAACCCTCTTATCACAGTATCACCTCACTATCTCATACAGGGTAGAACCAAGATGAAATCCCATGCCACTGAGATGCTAAATCCTGGATTATCCAATTCTCTCATAGTATTTTTGCCCATTCTGTGACAGAAGCAAATGGACAATTAATTGAAAGTCCTAGAATCACAGGGTTAGAGCTCAAAAGGACCTTAAAAGTAGTCTAGCCCAATCCCTTTGATGTGGATATGAACAATGCCCTAAGAGTTAAAAATAATACTTTGTGAAACCCCTAGCTTATTCTGTTACAGTCCTTTCCCCCCTTATCTTGAAAGATTTGCTTTTGTCACCCTTATACTGTGTTCCCCAGGTCCTTTCATCTTTTACCTGGGTACTCCTGCCCTATCCTTAAATCCTTAAACCACAAAACTTCCCCTTTGTCCTGGCCTTGTCTCCCCACATCCTGGATCATAAAATTTCCGTCTCCTTTATTTTGTGTATCCCATCATGGCATCCTTCTTCCTCATCCTGTCCCTGATCTTTAGCCTCCATAAAAATATCTAGAGAGGCATCACTGTTCTGAAACCTTTTTATAAACATAGCTCCCCCAAATATCAGTCTCACTTAGCTTTCTTGCTAAGTGCTCTTGAATCAACAAAGGTCCCAGTGGCTACAGAGAACCTCTAAATGAATTCATTCACATCTGAACCAGCTCTCCCATCTCTCTCCTCAACACATTCTTCACATTCCAGATGAGGTGACTTGAAGCCCAGAGATTTAGTCACTTGTCCAGTCAATCCCTTAGTGCATAGCAGAGGCTGGACTGAAGAGCCCCATTGCCTTTGACTTTATATGGAGCATTCTCTCAACCAAGACCTGTCCTATCTATCAGACAAGTCACTTTGAGTAGTGGCTCTACTGAGTCTCATGAAATTCCTCATCTGAAAAAGAAACAGATTGGAGGTGACCATTTCTAACGACTATCTGAACTCTAAACGCCAAGACCTCCCTTGGCCTCATTTTCCCTCTATAAAATGGGGATAAGAATACTTACCTCACAGGGTGCTGTCGAGTCATTTCAGTCCAGTCCTACTCTATATGGAGAAAGGAGAAAGGAAGAGAACAGGAGAAAATAAAAGAGATGACAAAGAAATGCTGAAATACAGAAACAACTACATGGAGAGGAGAGAATTTTATGGAGTAACACCTCCATCTTATGGCTATTTAGGATATTGCCACTAAAGATTTTTCCTTGCATAATCCCTGCTTAGAATGATCTGCAGCCTAACGTAACTACTCATTTAGAATTTTAAGATTTGCAAAATGGCTTTTTAGCAATTGACATTCTTTGATATTTTTCTCAATGTCTAAATGGAATTAAATTATAGGTCAGAGAGAACCTAAGGATTACCACTTTCTCCAACCTGTTAAATACAAAATTACAAAAGTGAGTTATCCTTCTTTCTTTAATTCTGTCATAGAAAAATTAAAAAGCAAATAAGTTTGAGAGTGGCCAATTTAACAAGATCAGATTGTCTTAATGTTGTTACTGAGGAGAGGGAATGAACTGGAATACAAATCCCTTTTGTTTCTTCATCTAATGGCAGAACCATTCTTCACCAGTAATATCTATGTAAAATCCCATTCTTGCAAGAAAATAGTAAGAAAATTGTAAGTTTAAAAAGCTACAATAGGTTTAAATTTTGAAATGTATGTTTAGTATTATGATGTCATTCATATTGCCATATTGTGTCTTTCTCATTCTTTTTCATGGTATCTTCCAGGCTTTCCTACTTAAATTCCCCCCAAGTGAGAGTTCATTGTCTGTGTAAGTGTAAATTTGTGTAAGTTACATTCATATCAAAGTATGAATGTGGTGGACCATTTATCATCATTGTTGTTTCTGTAGTATTATGAGCTATCCAAAGAATTTTTCATAGATTTTTTTAAAATAAGTGTTTACATCTCTTCCCAAAACGGAAGACCAAAATACTCTCCCCATGACCCTCCCTTCCCTGTCAAAAAATTCCTCCTCAAGGATATGTCCAGAGGTTTCTACCACTAAGTCCCCAGACTCTTTACTCTCTGCTGCCCCTTCATTTTAAGGATAACTCATTGAGTATGATCAAATTTCTTTATTCAATCCAAACATCCTACCTGTGTATCATCACTGAAGTTCATCTAATCATTTTCAAGGACACCTCAAACCGATAAAGGATTTTTTTACAGTCAGCCTAAAGCCTTTGATGCCATAGAGAAATGTTCTTACTTAGTGAAGGTATCAGGGCATTTCATATTGCCCCATATTTTAAGCAGGGTTGAGTTGATTTGATTGACTCGGTCAACCCAACTCTTACACTGAAGAACTCACAGTTCATCCACTGAACATCCCAGTTCATACAGGGATAAGGGGACACCATTAAATATTAATCTCCACCTACTGTTCATAATATCTTCATCTGGGTACATAGGTGGCAAGAGTAATTTAGCCTCTCAGTGAACAAATGAATTGACAAGCTCTCCAATAATTATGGTTTTTTGCTTAATTTTTTTTGAAGTTGTATCTTCTAAGGAATCTATCAGTAGACCTACAACAAAACTAGGGAATGAAAATTGAAATTCCTTTCCCCATGTCCCTCATATCTGTGTAAGCAGAGTATTTGCTTAAGCACTGGAGGAGACAAAGGCTTTAGAAATTCAAAAATCCTTAAACTCTTGGAGTATTGTGGGGTCGAGAAGTAAAGACACAAAATCATGCCAACAACACCAGGAAAAGGAAAAATAGCCACCAATGATAGCCCTGATTTCATGGTGACTTTTACATCTGTTAGCAATGTCTTGTGAACCGAGATGATTGTTTCCTGGCACAGCTCAGCATCATGACCCAAAGAGTGACAGTGCTGTGGTTGATTTCTCAACTTGGTTCTTGGGTGAAGGGGAAATTGAGCTCTGTGATTTGGAATGGGGAGTATTTAGAAAAAACTCCCCAAGTTTCAGGTGGTTAATTTAGAACAACCAAACCTAGAGGATTTGACAAGGGAACTCAAATAAGTTCGTTTTGTTACCTCTGATTTTTGAAAAAAAAATTATTTCAGGAAGGAGGTCAAGTTGAAAATATACTTTGGATTTTCAGGATAAAACAGTACTCTCCAATTGTTAGTAATGAAGATTGAAAGTTGGCCATGTTTCAAAGCTTATTAATTGAGAATTCACAAATCCACCCCCATTTTTAAATGGCAGCATCAATTAAATAAGAAAAAAGAAACATTAGAAAATATCTAAGGATGTTGAATTTCAAATGGTGCTTTTTCAAGAGCTACCAAGAGTTCCGGTGCCATTGTCTACAATATTATAACCTAAGAGATGTATAATTGATTTATCATGAACAGATGACCATAATTTCCATGGATGAGCAATTGAATGACATATATGTGATTGGTCAATATCTGTGTCATGTTGAGTTCATTTCTTAAGAGTCTCAATGCCTGTGCCTGAAAGGTCTTATGGGAGATATTCAGGAAAGTATTATTCAAAGTATTATTAAGCAGTAGAAATAACAATTGCCATGAGAAATTTATGTCAGAAAGAGATGGCAAAAAGGACTTGAACATCATATACAAGCTGCTACAGAAACATCAATTTGTTGTGTCTGTTCATTTTTCTCTAGGCAGCAAAGAACTCTCACAAATGAGTCATTGAAAGGCCATCCAAATGAATATAATAGAGACTAATATCTGTATTCTGGGGGCAAGAGACAAGAGTAAATTGACAAGTGGTGAGAGATCCAGGGCAGTAGCTACCGGAATTTGCTTTATTCCAAAACAAGCCACAAAATGACTTTCTTTTTCTCATTGTTTCCTCTGGCAGATTAACATAATGCAGAGTGAGACTGTACAAAAAGTCAAACTCCTAGACCCAAGATGGCTCTGCACCGATGTTTTGGGAAAGTTCATCTCTGTGGAGACTCCCAAAGCCCTATATTACAGGGGCAGTACACCATGGAGGACATTCAGCATCTAGTACCAGACAGTGACATAGAAGAATTAATTCAGATCCTGGATGCCATGAACATCTGTGCCTCTGACCTGAACAGTGGGACTATGGTAGATACCCCTGCCCTCATCAAGACTGACAACTTGCAAGGGTCCTGGAGTGATGAAGAAGATGAAGTGATGAAATATGAAGGGGTGCAAATTTCCCCCATGGAGCACCTCATCCCTTTCCCCTGTGGGATCTTTCACAAGGTACAGATGAATCTGTGTCAGTGGATTCACCAACAGAGCCCTCAAGAGGATGTGGACCTGGAACTGTGGGTGAATGACTCCAAATCACTTCCTTGGGGGGGCAGAGTTGTTTGCTCTACTGGTCAGCCATAAGCAGGGCATTGAAGTTCAGGTCAGGGGACTGGAAAGTGAGAAGATCAAATATTGCCTGCTTCCGGATTCTGTGTGTAGTACTATTGAGAATGTCATGACCAGCACTTTACCAGGCCTATTGATGGTGAAACATTATCTAAGCCCCCAGCAACTGAAGAACATCACGAGCCTGTCATGATTTACCAGTCATGGGACTTTTTCCAGGCACAGATGCTTAAAGAGACCTCATTGACTAACACCATGAGTGGCTATAAGGAAAATTTTAATAGCATTATGTGCTTTGGGTGTCTTGATGTCTACTCTCAGGGTAGCCTTGGAATGGAAATTCATGTTTCAGATCTGAACTTCCTAACTCAGGAAAAACTGATCCACCTGTTGGACTCAACTAATCCTATGGGGAAGTACTGGTGTCTTCCCTTCATGAACCTGGGTCTCCCTGATCTCATGGGAAAGTATGATCATGGAATTCAAAATGATTTTCTTCCAAACTCAGTCTATACTCTCCTCCAGCTACTCTGAGAGTACTGCTGGCATCCTAAGGTGCAAACTCAAAGAACTAGGCGGCTGTGAAGCGGTCAACTTTTTACTGAGGACAGTCTTTGTTTTCAAAATAAACCTGGATGACAATGGCCAAGAAGTCTATGCCTCAAGCTGTAATAGTAGAACATACTATGATTCAGTTAGCTCAGTTGTATCAGAATGAGGACAGTCATAGGTATGGGTAGACTCTCTTCCCACTGCAGAAGGGAGAGGAGCACAGTATCACAATGGATTCTGGATATATTAATTTACATACTTATGTGCAATCCAATCCCCAAGGTCTCCCTTACCCTTTGCCTCTTCCACTGCCTCCCTCTCTCCTCATGCCTTCTGTTTTATGTGAATCATCTTTCAACCTTCAGAGCAAACTGTTGCTTTTAGTTTAATCATTAAAAAGAGTTGTTCTATTTTCGGTGTTTTCAATTTCGTACCTAGTCGTACCTAGCTTCTTGTTGCTAATTAAATTTAAATGGATAACTTTTCAGTGAAACTTTTAAAAAGCTGTCGTGATGACTTTTTTTAACTCTGCATGTATCAAAAATGTGCAATTCTGGTGGAGTCAAGATGGTGCAGCAGAAAGATGCACATAATCTAGCACTTTCCACACATCCCATAAAATACATGTAGAAAATGACTCTAAACAAATTCTAGAGCAGCAGAAGCCACAAAACAAAAGAGTGAGGGAGATTTCCAGCCCAAGGTAGCCTAGAAGGCCAATAGGAAATGTCTATAGCATAGAGTGGAGCATAGCCCAGCCCAGCCATGGTGGCATGGCCCAGCAGTTCTGGAACAGGTTGTTGGGGTGGAATCCTCAGCAGCAGTGCGGGTTCTCAGATCACTCTACCCACAAATGCCAAAGACACTTCAAAGGAGTGGAGATCCTAGGCAGAAAAGCTTTGGTAGCTCCCAGACAAGAGCACAGGCCAGGAGAGGAGTAAACTCCTCTCCCTTGATTGAGACACCTTGGAGGAACTGAGAACTTACAGGTCCCCAGAGTGTACGCCCCTCTTGACAATGAACTCAAAAGTCAAGTAACTGACTAGAAAAATGCTCAAGAAAGGGAAAAAATAAGACTATAGAAGGTTATTTTCTTGGTGAACAGGTATTTTCCTCCATCCTTTTGGATGAGGTAGAACAATACTTACCATCAGAGGCTTCCAAAATAAATATACAATTGTTTCAGGCCATAGAAGAACTCAAAAAAGATTTTGAAAGTCAAGTAAGAGAGGTGTAGGAAAAATTGGGAAGAGAAATGACAGCAATGCAAGAAAATCATGAAAAGTAAGCCAACTCATTGCTAAAGGAGACCCTGAAAAATGCTGAAGAAAGTAAAACTTGTAAAAACAGGCTAACTCAATTGTCAAAAGAGGTCCAAAAACACAATGAGGGGAAGAATGCTTTGAAAAGCAGAGTTAGTCAAATGGAAAAGGAGGTTCAAAGCTCACTGAAGAAAATAATTCTTTAAAAGTGAGAATGGAGCAGATGGAAGCAAATTACTTTATAAGAAACCAAGAAATCATGAAACAAAAACAAAAGAATGAAAAAAATGAAAGATAATGTGAAATATCTTATTGGAAAAAAAAACTGACCTGGAAAATAGATCCAGTAGAGACAATGTAAAAATTATGGGACTACCTGAAAGCCATGATCAAAAAAAAGAGCTTAAAAATCATCTTTCATGAAATTATCAACGAAAATTGCCCTAATATTATAGAAGCAGAGGGTAAAATAAATATTGAAAGAATCCACCAATCACCTCCTGAAAGAGACCCAAAAAGAGAAACTCTTAGGAATATTGTAGTCAAATTTCAAAGTTTCCAGGTCAAGGAGAAAATATTGCAAGCAGATAGAAAGGAACAATTCGAGTATTGTGGAAATACAATCAGGATAATACAGGTTCTAGCAGCTTCTACATTAAGGGACCTAAGGGCTTGGAATATGATATTCCAGAAGTCGAAGGAACTGAGATTAAAACCAAAAATCATGTACTCAGCAAAACTTAGCATAATACTTCAGGGGAAAAAATGGTCATTCAGTGATTTAGAGGACTTTCAAGCATTGTTGATGAAAAGACCAGAATTGAATAGTTAATTTGACTTTCAAACACAAGAATCAAGAGAAGCATGAAAAGGTAAACAGGAAAGAGAAATCATAAGGGGCTTACTAAAATTGAATTATATTCCTACATGGAAAGATCATATTTGTAACTCGAGACTTTTCTCAGTATTAGGGTAGTTTGAGGGATTATATACATATAGAGAGAGGGCACAAGGTGAGTTGAATAGGTGGGGATAATATCTAAAAATATAAAATTAAGGAGTGAGAGAGGAATATATTGGGAGGAGAAAGGGAGAAGTGGAATAGGGCAAATTATCTCTCATAGAAGAGGCAAGAAAAAGTTTTTCAGTGGAGGAGAAGAGGGAGGAGGTGAGAGAGAAGAAGTGAAGCTTACTCTCATCAGATTTGGCTTAAGAAGGGAATAACATGCATGCTCAATTTGCTATGAAATTCTATCTTATACTACAGGAAAGTAGGGGAGAAAGGGATAACTGAGGTATGGGGGGATGATAGAAGGGAGGGCAAATGAGAGAAGGGAGTAATTAGAAGTAAACATTTTTGGGGAGGGAGAAGCTCAAAAGAGAGAATAGAATAAATGGGGGCAGGATAGGATGGAGGGAAATATAGTAAGTCTTTCACAACATGACTATTAGGCAAGTCTTTCACAAAACTATCTATATATAGTCTATACTGAATTGTTGCCTTCTCAGTGGGGATGGGTGGGGAGGGAGGAAGGAAGAGAAGTTGGAACTCAAAGTTTTAGGAGCAAATGTTGAGAATTGTTTTTACATACAACTGGGAAGTAAGAAATACAGGTAATGGAGTATAGAAATCTATCTTGCCCTACAAGAAAGGGAGAAGATGAGGACAAGGGAAGGAAGAGGTGTGATAGAAGAGAGGGCATATTGAGGGAAGAGGTAATCAGAATGCACGGCATTTGGGGGTGGGAGGAGGGGAGAGATGGGAAGAAACTTTGGAACTCAAAATTTTGTGGAAATGAATGTTGAAAACTAAAAATAAGTAAATGAACATTTTTTAAAAAGAGAGACAACAATTGGGCAAATTGATGCCTTTCGTATGCAAAATTGATTCTGGCTAAATAGCCAATCACAAGACCTTTTCACAGACAGAAACAGTCACAGAATCCTTGTGCATCTTCTGAATTAAGGAGCAGGGCCCTTCCACTACATATCATCTTGAATTTTTTAAATAAACTCCCTTAGTCCTTATGTGGCCCCCAGATACTCCTAGGACTGAGCTTCATTGATCAGTCTGCCATCACAAATGCATATAGCACCCCTCTCCTTGTCTCATTTTTATCAAGAACTTAAATCCCTCTTGCCTTTCCTATTTTAGGGCTTCTTAAACTTTTTCCACTCAGTACCCCTCCAACACTTCTTAAACTGTTTAAGCAGCACTGCATTTCAAAGAGTCTTCATAGCCACTGAGAATGGTGATGAACAGCATGACTCTAAAAAGGTCCAAAGACATATAGTGGGAATCTAAAATCAAGTATATTCTTCCTAGTCATCTCCTTAATAAAAAACTATAAGAAATCACTTCAAAAAAATGAGTTGGCAATTTGATCAAGGATCCACAGCAAAGGAGGACACAAACATTTCCATAAACTGTATATAGAAAAACTATCTTGTCCAACATACTTATTAAATCTCAAGTATGGAAAAAGTGTAATACTCTATAGTTTGGTTATATGATTTACAAACTCTGCATACCTAAGAAGACAGCAAAGGCTCATTCCTCAAACCAGCTTTAAAAAAAAAGAATTCTGTTCACTTGTTTGGTTCTGCCTTGTGAAAGATTAGGGGTTTTGCTTAAGATTTTGCTCCTTTTTTAGCGTCTTTACTTGACTTTGGCAGAATTAAAAATACTTCAAAATCTAAATGAATAAAAGAATGCTTTTTAATTGGAAGGGAAATAACCATTTTATCTCATTAAATACATTGGTTTCCCTGACTTACAGTCATTGATTCTTGCTGACTAAGCCCTGACTTCTCATTTTCCATGAGCAAATAGATGATTGAACCATTTACTGCTATGGTCATGTGCTCCCTTTCCCCGTTCCTGAACCCCAACATGATGAGAGTTTTGCAAAAAGTCTGGTGTTGTTGCTTCATAGGCAGTGTGGAGATTACAGCCATTCAGCACCTCCCAAGGAGTGAAGCACAGTCAGGAGACATGGGAGTGTAGAGTAGAACCGCTTCCTTTTCAATTATTTGACTGATACTGGATCTTTGGGTTTGGAGAAGAGAAATCAGGGTCTTTGTTGGCAAAATCCTATGCTCCTGAACTTTGGCTGGGGACTGTGTTGACTGCTTGTTGATGGGTTCATTAGAGCAGGATGCCTGCTGTTGTGCTGAGACTGACTGTCCTAAAGCAGGTGTCCATTTGCTGCTCTTCAGAGTCACAGTTCACCAGCAGAACCATGGAAGTGGGAGGGATTGGAAGTCAGACAATCTGGTTAAGTCCCGGGATTGACTTCCTGTGTGTTACCTTGCTCAGTCTCAGTTTCCCTCCTGGTGCCTTCCAGCTTGAAATCTGTGTTCCTTTCATCTACTCATGTACATGAACTTCTGCTTTGACTTCCTCATTTGTATAATTGACAAGATGATGTCCAAGATCCCTCCCAGAAATGATCAAGGATGTATCAACCCCCACAAAACCCAAGGGTTTCTTCATTGGAGAGTCAATCAACGCGCATTTATTAAGTGCCTGCTGTATGCCAGGCACTGTGCCAGGCTCTGAAGCTATGAAGAAAGACACAACTAGCTCTGATGAGGGCTAGAAAGATAGACGACCCCAAGACTGGAGTTGCCTACTTGGGCTGTTTAAAAAAGAATTCACAGATTTCAAGCATTCTTGAGGTCAAGGTGGTAAAGATATATTACGCTTTTCAGGGTGCAAGAGTTTGTAAAGAACCAGCAAACTTAGAAGGGTAGAGTCAAAGTTTATAGAGAATAATCTGTAGTAAGACATGTGCCAGACAGGCTACCTCGGCTATTCAAGGTGGTGACTAGGGAGCGATTAAGGAGTGGCTAGTTCTTAAAGGAACATACACTTTTAGTATCTACTGTGCCGGTATTGCACCCAGAGTATAGCCCAATAGGAGGGGGAGGTTACATAGAGGTGTGGTTTTGGGCCTCAGAGGTTCCAAAGTCAACCACCAGTCAGGTCTGACTGAGGAAGACCTAGTCTGCTCTCATCAATGTCTTGTTACACAAGATAAACATAAGGGAATATACATGTGTCTAAGTCTAGGATGCATATGATTGGTCATTGAGTAGTAAGTGTTGTAATGACCCAGTACACAGCCAGTTCAGCCAGTACACAGCTGTTTCAAACTAATACATTCTATAGGTGCAGCTGGCTACTGTATCAGGAAGACAGATAGCAGTTTTTGCTGAGGCAGGCTATCCTTGGACTGGGGAGAAAATAGTGTTTTGAGACTAGAAAGAAATGTGATTTTTAGAGAGAAATGTGATTTTAAGGTTCATGTCTACCTGAGCCCCTCATCAGCTCCTGACCACAAGGAGTTCAAATCTGAATAAAGGAGGCAATGTGTAAATACAACTAGATCCAGATTTGTACCACTAGCACAATAGGCTAATTCACACAGAATATTTCCATTGTTTCCATCTGGCAAGAATCAGTTATCACATTTTATCTAATTATTACCTCACATATTGCTCATTTGGTGCATATAACCAGACCACTTCACAGGAGTCAATATTTGCACTAATGACACCTAGTTCTCAGCAGGGTACATAGAAAATAGATCTCCGAGGGGAATGGAAGTGATTCCTACAGAAGGTGTTGTTGGAATTGACTCATGTTGTTGCTGTTGGTCCTTTGTTCTCAGTGATGGGGTGGTTGGGTGCATGTGCTTGGACCCCAAATCTAAAATTAACATTTCTCTTTAAAAATAACTTTTCTCACTAGTCTCAAAATACTATCCTAGGCAGTTTCTCCCCAGCCCAACAACACAGCCTGCCCCAGCAACAACTATTATCTCCTTTCTTGATACAGTAGCCAGTTGTACCTATAAAATTTATTGGTCTGTGTAACTGACTGAACAGACTGTGCACTGGGTCATAACTACACTTACGACTTACATGTATGACCACTCATATGTGTCTTGGACTTATACATATACTCCCTTACATTTATCTTGTCTAACAAGACATTCATGAGAGCAGCCTGGTATTCCTTCCTCATTCCTGACTGCTAGTTGACTTAGTTACCTTTCAGACCTAAAACCACACTTCTATGTAGCCCTGCCTTGGGCTATTTTCCGATGAACTCTGGGCAAAATACCTGTACAGTACATACCAAAAGTGCATGTTCCTTTAAGAATTGACCAATCCTAGTCCTACCAAATTCTTTATATAATACAAATATAGTTCTGATACCTAAACCAGGAAGAATCAAAACAGAGAAGGAAATTTATAGACCAATTTCTCTAATGAATGCAAAAATTTTAAATAAGATTTTAGCAAGAAGAATACAACAACTTATCATGAGAATAATACATTATAATGAGGCAAGATTCATACCAGGAATGCAGGGCTGGTTCAGTATTAGGAAAACTATTAGCATTGTTGATTATATCACAACAAAACTAACAGAAACCACATGATTATCTCAAAAGATGCAGAAAAAGCTTTTGACAAAATACAACACCCATTTCTATCGAAAACACTGCAAAGCATAGGAATAAATGGAAATTTCTACAAAATAATTAGCAGTATCTACCTAAAACCATCAGTAAGCAGTATATGCAATGGGGATAAGCTCGATGCATTTCCAATAAGATTAGGGGTGAAACAAGGATGTCCATTATCACCACTGTTATTCAGTATGGTACTAGAAATATTAGTTGTAGCAATAAGAGAAGAAAAAAGAAATTGAAGGAATTAGAATAGGCAAAGAACAGACTAAGTTATCATTCTTTGCAGATAATATACTTAGAGAATCTCATAGAATCAAGTAAAACACTATTTGAAATAATAAAAGACTTTGGCAAAGTTGCAGCTTACAAAATAAATCCACATGAATCATCTGCATTTCTATATATTACTAAGAAAGCACAACAGGAAGAGATAGAAAGAGAAATTCCATTTAAAGCTATGGTAGATACCACAAAATATCTGGGAGTCTATCTGCCCAAACAAACCCAGGGACTATATGAACACAATTACAAAACACTTTTTTCTCAAATGAAGTCAGATCTCAGTAAGTGGAAAATCATCAGTTACTTGTGGGGAGGCCCAGCCAATATAATAAAAATGATAATTCTATCTAAATTAATTCACATATTCAGTGCCATACCAATCAAACTACCAGATAATGATTTTCTAGAACCAGAAACCAGATCTTCATCTGGAAGAACAAAAGGTCCAAAATATCAAGGGGACTAATGAAAAGAAATACTAGGGAAAGTGGCCTATCTCTACCAGATCTCAAATTGTATTATAAAGCAGCAGTTATCGAAACCGCTTGGTACTGGCTAAGAAAGAGAGATGTAGACCAGTGGAATAGGTTAGGTACTCAAAACACAGTTGTCAATGAATATTGCAATCTACAGTTTGATAAGGATCCCAGCTTGTGGGATAAGAACTCACTGTTTGACAATAATTCCTGGGAAAAGTGGATAACAGTGTGGTGGAAACTAGGCATAGATCAAAGCCTGACACTGCACACAAGAATAAAGTCCAAAGGGTACATGATCTTGGTATAAAAATTGATACTATAAACAAATGAGTAGAGCAAGGAATAGTGTGTTTATCAATTTTATGGAGAATGGAAAGATTTTTGACCAAACAAGAGATAGAAAACATTATGAAGTGCAAAATGGATAATTTTGATTACATTGAATTGAAAAGTTTTTGCACAAACAAACCCAATACAACCAAGATTAGAAGGGAAGCAGAAAACTGGGAATTTTTCCAACTAGTATCTGTTATAAATACCTCATTTCTAAAATGTATACAGAACTCAGTCAAATGTACAAGAATACAAGTCATTCCCCAATTAATAAATGGTCAAAAGATATGGACAGTTTTCAGAGGAAAAAATTAAAGCTATTTATAGTCATAAGAAAAAATGTTCTAAATCACTCTTGATTAGAGAGATGCTAATCAATAGAACTCTGAGATACCACATCACACCTATCAGATTGGCTAAGATGACAAAACAGGAAGATGATAAATGTTGGCGAAGATATGGGAGGGTTGGAACACTAATTCATTGTTGATGGAGTTTTGAGCTGATCCATCCATTCCGGAGAGTGATTTGGAAGTATGCCCAAAGGGTTACAAAAAATGTGCATACCCTTTGACACAGTAATACTTTTTGCACAAATGAAGTCAGATCTCAGTAAGAGGAAAATCATCTCTAGGACTGTATTCGAAGAGATCATAAAAATGGGCAAGTGTCCCACATGTACAAAAATATTTACAGCAGCTCTCTTTGTGGTGGCCAAATACTGGAAATCAAGGGGATGCTCATCAATTGGTGAATGGCTGAAAAAATTGTGGTATAGGAATGTAATGGAATACTATTGTACTATAAGAAATGATGAACAGGAAGACATCAGAGAGGCCTGGAAAGGCTTATATGAACTGATACTAAGTAAAAGGAGCAGAACCAGGAGAACTTTGTACACAGCAACAACCACAGTGTGCAAGGACTTTTTCTGGTAGTCTTAGTACTTCATTGCAATGCAAGGACTTAAAAAATTCTCAATGGTCTTTTAAGTCAAAATGCCTTCCACATCCAGAGAAAGAACTATGGAATTTGATCGCAGAATGTAGCAGATCATTTTCTTTTGTATTATGTTATGTTTTGTTTTATGATTTCTCCCATTCATGTTTATTCTTCTATGCAACATGACTAAGGTGAAAATGTATTTAATGGGAATGTATATGTAGAACCTATATAAAATTGTTTGCTGTCTCAGGGAGGGAATGGGGAGGGCGGGGGGAGGTAGGAGAAGGGAAAGGGAAAAAATTTCAGATATATGGAAATGATTGTAGCACACTGAAAACAAATAAAGTAATTTTTAAAACAAAATTGACCACTCCTTAACCATTCCTTAATCCCACCCTGAATCACCTAGTTAGCATATTTGATACATGTTTCCTATAGAATATCTTATATAAACTTTACCTGTACCCCTCTAAGATTGCAGGTTCCCTAAGAACTCTTGCCTACTGAAAAGAATAATAAATCTTTACCTTGACCTCAAAGATACTTGAGTCCATTAATTCTTCTCCAGATGGCCCACACAGGGAATTCCAGTCTTGAAGTTCCTCTACTCAGCTGTCCCCCACCACCCTTCCAGCCCTCATCTAGAGGACCACTGATTTCAGGAAGCTGATGTTTTGACTTGAAAATGAATTGGATTTAAGTGAGTTAGGGCTAAAAGATGCTATAGGAACTAAGAAGCAGTGTTGAGGAAGGACAGCATTCCAGGCATGGGGGACAGCTTGCACAAAAATAGGGAGGTGGGAAAATGTTGCTTTTGAGGAACAATAAATCAGCCAGCATATAGCTGGATGGTAGAATTTGGGATGGGAAGTGTAAAAGAATTGGAAAGGTAAGAAGAGACCAGGTCCAGAAGGGCTTTAGATGACAACTTAAGGACTTTGTATTTAAATCTAACTATTGCTTCTTCTAATCTATGTAACCAATCATTCCTCTCATTAGCTGTAGGACCTCCAGATATCCCAAAATCAGACAGTTGCTTCCAATTTTGGATATGTTCACATGGGACACTTGTTTGCTTGTGACCATGAAAAACAAACACAAAAGAGGCAAGGGTAAAATCCAGGTTTCAGCTTGTCTTAACTGCCATGGCAACATGGAGGTGGAAAAGAGGGGCTGACCAAGTCATTCTCTCGCAAGGTGGTCCATTCTAACTCAGAAAGTTCTTCCTTATTTTAAGCTCCCAATAACCTCCCTGCATGAATTCTTCTTCTGTCTCATAGAGCTACACAAAATTCTAACTCTTTATCCACATGATAGATTTTGAAAATTTGGATATTTGAAATATTTGATGATCAATAGTATGTTCTCTGCCGTAACCTATCTTTCTAAGGTTAAACATTCTGACTTCTTTCAATTCATATTGGTGTGACATGGTTTCCAGAGTTCATCATCACCCTTTTCTGAGCTGGCTGCAGTTTGAACAAGTCCCTAAAATGCAACTCCCAGAATTTCACCTAATTCTAGATTATTTGTGTGAATAAGGACAGTCCAAGGAGTTGAGAAGCTGTTCAGGGAATTTTTTTTTCCATATTAGAGTCAACTAGAACCATCTCCTAGAAGAACTGTTCTCAGGGAGCATCTAGGTGGTGCAGTGGATGGAATGTTGGGTCTGGAGCCAGGAAGATTCATCTTCCTGAATTCAAATCTAGCCCCAGACACTTATTAGCTATGTGACCCTGGACAAGTCACTTAACTTTGTTTGCCTCAGTTTCCACATCTGTAAAATGAGCTGAAAAAGGAAACAACAAACCACTCCAGTATCCTGGCCAAGGAAGCCACAAAACAACTGAACAACAACAACTCTGACCTTCCAGAAGAGGGGTAGTTTCCAGAAGAGGGGTATTTGTCAAAGGTTCTGAGAAGTCAAACAACTTGTCTAAAATTATCCCGTGAGCTGAAGAATTGCCAAGGAAACCCCAATGGGAAAAGAAAGAGTCAGACACAACTGAAATGACTCAACAACCACAGCAAGGGAGAAATGGAAGGGATGTGGGATGGGTTTCTAGTCTACCAGTTCAAAGAGAAGAGAGAGAAAGTGTTTCTGAAATGCAACTAATAGAACTGGCCAGTAACCCAGAATTATGGGAGAGTTCAAATAGTGAGAGATCTGCTAGATGCCTAATTTTATTCAGAAAAGTGTATCTGATAAATCTTTGATGTGACTTACTAATAATTTCATTTCTTAAAAGGTAGAGAAAGTAATGAAGAAAACTGCTCTTGACTTAACTGTGACAATATGATAGAAGTAAAAGAAACAAGGTCACCTTGGAATTTACAATGGTAAAGGCAATGAACGGTGGACACAATCAGATGTGGCACTCCTTTTCACTAAGAGAGAAGTTTAGGCTCTAGACTATTAGCAGAGAGAAGCAGTTGGTAGAACCAGTGCATTCTCTTACAGGAAAATGGTAGGTAGCACTCAACTGATCATTGCAGCTGAAGCCCATGAGGAGGCAAGAGCAACAACTGCTTGGGTGGGGGGCAGAGGGGAGGGAGAGGAAGGGAATGATAAGGGAGGGAGAGAGGAAGGTGGAGATGAAGGGAGAGAGGGAGGAAGGGGGGAAAAGGGAGAAGGAGAGATGGAAAGAAGAGTAAGGAGTAGGGAGAAGGAAAGCCAGGGACAGGAGCAAGTGGGAGACAAATGCCAGTGGGCAGCAATGCCAGCATGTAGCCCTCACCAGAAGATACAGTTCTCTCTGCAGCATCAGAAGCTTAAGGGCTCCTACAACAGCTTCATATTACCTAAGTCCCCATTCATTGTGTCTTTGTGTGTTGACTTTCCCCAGTTTTTTGTCTACTTATAGGAGAGTTTGTATCAGGTTTATGGGACAAATGTTCTCATTTTTTTACTCTGTACTAGTTCCCAAATTTTTTGTGCTTTGAAGAAGAAAAATTCAAATCTTAGATTGGATTAATAAATTCATAATAAATCAATAATATTTTAGCATATTGTGTATGATATTTCATTGGACTGATTAGAGTTAAGGGAAGACACAAGGACTATCTTCAAAGAGGGCATCATCTAGATTATTAGTATAAGAACTAGGAATTATTATGCCATAAGCCAAAAATTCAGAGACCTGAACAAAAAGAAGTAGATTTATGATTCACTGAGACAGCATCAGGTTAGTTTAATTCGGTTCAGCAAACATGTCTTAAGTCACTAGGACATGCCAGGGGTTGTGCCAGGTAATGAGCATCCAAAGACAATAAAGAAACAAGCCTACCCCTCAGAGCTTACATTCTCCTTGGGGAGTAGAAGTTGTACACTCACTGGTGGACCTGGATGCTTAAGGCACATGGAGAGGAGGTGGATATAAAACCTTTTGATAAAGTAAATAAACATTCTTTATTTATCTGTCTTTCATGATTGAATTTTTGAATTCTGGCAACCCCCAATAATCTTGCCTTGCTAATGTAGCTTTACCATAATGTAAATAATATATGATCAACAAATCTATAATTACAGGCACAAAAGCTTAGGGCAGGGTAAAGAGCCATGAATCTGGAAGAATGAGACCTAGCTCCTCTAGCTACTTTGGACAAGTGGGACTTTGGACAAGTCACTCAGGCTATGAAGTAAATACAAAATAGCTTCAGTGGGACAGAGGACTAAGAAATGGATGAAGTTCAGCCTGTTTGCTGTTGTTCAAGCCTTTTCATTCCTATACAATGCTCTGTGGGACCTCATTTGGGGTTATCTTGGCAGTGGTTTGCCATTTGCTTCTCCAGCTCATTTTACAGATGAGGAAAATGGGGCATTAAATGACTGACGGTTGTCTGAGACCAGATTTAAACTCAGGACAGTTTATCTTCCTGATTCCAGCTCTAGTGCTCTCTCCCCTGTATCAGCACCACCTAGCGGCCCTGAGGATTACTACCTTTGTGATAATAGTTCATTTAATGTCTCACCAGTGTGGGTTAAAAGAAGTCAGGACATTTAACCTTATGAAGGCAGGCCATAGCAGAGAGCAGACTACTAATTTTCAAATATTTCAAATGTCCAAATGTTTCAAAAGCCATCATGTGGACAAGATTCTGTGTAGCTATATGAGGCAGAAGAAGAATTCATGTAGGCAGATGACTGGGAAACACATTTCAGCTTAAAATAAGGAAGAACTTTGGGATGGGTTAGAATGGACCCCCTTGTGAGAGAATGACTTTGTCAGCCCCTCTTCTCCACCTCCATGTTGCCAGGCAGTTAAGGAGAGTCTAAACCTAGATTTTACCCTTGCCTCTTCGGTGTTTGTTTGTTCTTGGTCACAGGAAAGCAAGTATTCTGAGGTGAACATATCTAAAATTAGAAGCAACATTATAATTCTGGAATATCTGGAAGTCCTGCAACCACTGAGAGGAATGGCTCGGTAAGGTGGAAATCAAGAAAGGCTTTTCACAATCACTTGGACTTAGCTTTGAAAGAAGCTCGGTAACCACTCTAGTATCTTTTGCCAAGAAAATGCCAGGGACAGTATAATTCACCAGGGCAGCTATGTTCCAGGCCTGAAGTCAGAAAGATTCATATTCCTGAGTTCAAATCCAACCTCAGACACTGACTAGCTCTGTGACCCTGGGCAAATCATTTAACCCTGTCTGCCTCTGCTTCCCCATCTGCAAAAAAATGGACTAGAGAAGAAAATGAGCTAGAGAAGCGACTCTAGTATCTTTGCCAAAAATACCTTCAATGGGGTCATAAAGAACCAGAGACGGCAGACATGACTGGAATCACTAATTAACAACAGATGTAATGAAAGGAATGGTTTCGGTAAAACCTGTGATGACACATGAAGATAAAGACAAACAGCTTTGGTGGACCTGGAAACTGATCAATGCAAGGCCCAGCACACAGTTCCAGAAGACCCAAAGATGCCCACCTCTTGGTACAGAGGTGACAGACTCAGAGCATAAACTGAGACCTTTTTTTTTCATGTGATCAATGCAGGACTTTGTATGATTTGTGTATACATTTTAGTAACAGTGTTGTTTGTTTTTTAATCTTGCTTTCTCAGTTGGGAATGAATGAAGATCTAAAAATAAAATAAATTTAACTGAAGGAAGCTGAGGCAAAGAAGAGAGGTCAACAAATATTTATTAATCAGGTACAAGGCATTGTACTTAATTCAAGGAGTAGTTTTCAGATTACATGGATATGTACCTCTCAAATATAGAATCTCATACTTTTAGTTTCCCATTTCTCTTATACTGAGGCAAGAATCAGGCACAACATGATATAGTGGGAAAGGCATTGGAGTTAGCAGACCTGGATGTCAGTCTTGACTTTGTATGATGCTGATGAGGTAAAGTAGAAAGAGGTCTAGACCTGGAGTCAAAGGACTTAGGTAAGAGGATTACATCTTGTTCTTCAACCATTTTCATTCCTGACCAACTCTTTGTGGGACCTCATTTGTGATTTTCTTGGCAGAGATACTACAGTGGTTTGCCATTTCCTTTTGCAGCTCCTTTTATATACGAGGAATTGAAGTTAAACAAGGTTAAATCACTTGCCCAGGGTCACATGGGTACTAAATGCGTGAGGCTAGATTTGAACACAAAAAGATCAATCCAGACATTGTCAGCCACCTGGCTGCTTTGGGGATTACTACCTTTGTGATAATGGTCAATTCATTTAAAGTCTAAGGAATGCTGGAGTCACTTCTAACCATTATATCAGAATGAGCATTTATACCTCTGTGCTACAAATCAGGGCTTCATGTATTGCCTTGTTGATTGTCTAGACTGAGGAGATGGATGGAAAAAAATGTTAACCATGAAAATTATACTTAAAAGTGTATCTGGCATATCTTTGGGAGCTGGCGGGGAGGAGAGATAGCTATTTGGGCGACAGGTAGGTGGTGCCGTGGGTAGGACATTGGGCTTAGAACTTAGAACTAGAAAGATTTGTCTGCATGAGTTCAAATCCAGTCACTGAAACTTTCTAGTTGTGTGACCCTGGACAAGGCCCTGTTTGCCTCAGTTCTTTATCCCTAAAATAAGCCAGAGAAGGAAATTGCAAATCACTCCATTATCTTGGCCAAGAACAACCACCACAAAAAGTAGTTATTAAGTATTTATCAGTACACACTTAGTCTTAATGTCTTTAGTTACAATACAGACATGAAGAGGTTAGATGGATGACTGCTGAGGTCCTCTCCAGCTCCAAATCTGTCATCTCCTATGGCCCTATGATCCCATCACTTCTCCACTCAATGCAGGGTCCAGTACTGTCCGACTCTCTCTGAGCCTGTGAACTGTATTGTCTATAAGGTTTTCTTGGAAAAGAGATTGGAGTGGTTTAACATTTCCCTCTCCGGTGGGTTAAGGCACACAGAAGTTAAGTGACTTGTCCAGGATCACTCAGCCAGTAAGTGCCTGAGGCCACACTGAAGCTCAGGTCTTCCTGACTCCAGGTCCAGAACTCTGTGGTCTGCACCACCTGGTTACCCTTAAGTTACTACCTTTAAAATAGCTCCTTTGTCCCGGATGATTTTCCTCCCTGTGGTCTTCTACCTATGACATACTTGATTCTCAACATTGTCCTTTTCCTCACTAACAGAAACTCTAGATAGAATCTAAAAGCATTGAAAAGGAAAGGAGCTGTTTGGCAGGGAGGAGAGAGACCCAGGACCATTCCAGGAAGGGATATCAGAAATGGAATTTTGCCTGTTCTGCCAAGGGTGGACCCCAATTCAACCATCCTCTGTATTTCTGTGAGAAGTCAGCACTGTTCTAGTCAAACATCTCTGACTGATCAGTTTGCTTGATTGACTTACAAATGAAGGGTAAAAAACCTGGAAAGAAAAATCAATGCCAGACTGACTTTTAAGAGAATGTTCATTGGCTCACATGCCTCAGTCATTGGGGTCATTCTTCAAAAGGGAGACTTAGGATTTCTCTTTGGAGGATGTTTCTTTGCTCATGATAGACTTCATTGGTCTGTATCTCTAGGGAGGACACAAAACATGGGAAAAACATGTAGAAGACTGAAGAAAAAGAGCAGTGACTTCATGGGTCAGTGTGCCAATGCATTTTGTACCATCTCAGAGTTGGAAAATATGCCTGAAAAAGAATGTCTTCTCTATAAGACCTCGCAAATTGTCTTTCTCCTTTAATGAGAGAACTCCAGTGATCTAGAACCTTCTGGAGCAAACTAATTCCACTCTGAATAGAGTATAACAATAATAATAGATAACATTTATTTGTGCCAGAAATTGACAAGTGCCTGAGCTTGGATTTGAACTCAAGCCTTCCTGATCCCAAGCCAAGTGCTCTATCAACTGCATCATTTAGCTGCTTACAAGTTAAACTAGTGAAAAAAGATGATGAATCACACACACACACACACACACACACACACACATATCACTCATTTCTGCCAGACACTGTGCTAAGCACTTTATGATATTGTCTCATTACACCCTGACAGGTGCTATTAATACCCCTATTTTACAGATGATGAAACGGAGGCAAACGGAAGGTCAATTACTTGCCTAGGGTGACACAGCTAGTAAGTATCTGAGGCTTCAGTTGGACTCAGGTCTTCCTGAGTCTAAGCCCGACCCTCAATCCACTGCCCCCGAGCTGCCTATGAAAGGTTTTGCTTGCCTGAAGTCCAGACCTGCCTTCCTGTGTCTTCCTAATTTTACCTTTTGAGACCAATCAAAACAAGATTCTCATCTTTCTTCCACAAGAGAAAAACTAATGAGTCAGTCAGTTATACCCCACTTAAAGCAGAGGACAAGATGCTACACTCAGATACCTTTGGGGTGGGGGCCAACTAGGAGTTGCTAGTGGATAAAGCACCCCAACTGGAGTTAGGAAGACTTGAGGTAAAACCCATCCTCCGAAATTCAGAGGGTCAAAGAGGACTTTATAACTTTCATATGCATCCCCAGAACAGCTAGCACAGTGTCTCCATCAGGAGCCATCAAAAACTTAGACTCACTAAGGAAAGACAGCTTCAAGATTCTACAAGAAAACCAGCAGAAAAACTTACACAATGCATGAGGAGAATTTTATGAGAACTCCAAGGTGAGAAAAAAGACTTCCAGAAACCAGGAAGTTACCCTTTTGCCACATGTATGCTTCTAACTTAAGCCCACTTTTCTTTGCCCAAGAATTTCTGGGTGTGAAAATATGTCAGCCTTTTGGGGTTCTGTTTTGTACCAACTGCTCTTACGATACTATTCTAATAAATACTCCTTTCTAAAAACTACTTAAGTCTAGCAGACTAATTGTCATCAGCCTAGAGCCATGGGTGACAAAGACAAAGCCCTCCCCAGGCACTCAGAGCTACCCCTAGATGCCTAGGCAAGACATAGTAGTAGAACTCTGAGCATGTGACCGGCCAAGTGTGAGTATGAGCTGGGAGAGTGGCTCCAGGAAAGTAATATAGTCATAATAACTGATGTGCAAATAGTCCATTCCAATTCTTTATCTATATCCTCTCCTTTAGCTCTCACAACACTTTAAGACAAGTGCTACAAAGATAATTACACTCATTTTATATTTATGAGGCTCAAATACATGGACTTGCCCCTGGTCTCAGAGCTAGTGTTGGAAGTGGAATATGAATCCACATCTTCATGACCACATAATACTATCTCCCTCTCCTTGAGATGCTGCTTAAGTTTTCTCCCCTCCAGGCTAAATATTCCTAGTTTATTAAATCCTTCAATGGCAGGTTCTCCGGTCCCCTCACCTTTCTAGTCATTCTTCTCTGGATTCTCACCAGCCTGGGTCTACTTCCTCTCTATGTCATACAGGCACTTATGAGCACTGTTTGTGAAGAACAAATTGGCCAAGTTCTACCAAGCTGGAAAAGCTTTGAGTATGGCTCACATGACAAGCTGAGTTTGTTGCCTGATGACTAGACTAGTTGATTACAGAAAGGCTGACCATGAGGTGATGAGTACTTTGGCCATGGCAGCTCCATGACATTTCTGCCCTTTGAAATCTCAAATGATTGGTGATCTCATTGACATGCATGCTCCCTCCAGGGATACAGATCACAGGGCATCTGTGCTTTCTCATCTTCTGTTACTCTGGTTCAGGTCCTCTCAATAAATTCTCCAGAGTATATCCCCACAACCTGGAGTGAGTGAGTCTGCCTCTAGATCTCTTGGCATTGCATAATACCTACAGAACATTCAGCTTTATCTACGTGACTGGTCCTTTCTTGTAACATCTCCTATATGCCTCTTTATTGGCGATACACTGCAGCCTGTCCAATGCTCTATGGCTGATCCGTGACTTTGATTCTTCAAACCTCAGGTTGTTCCATGACTTGAAGTCATACAGCATTGCTAGAAGAATATTGATACTAAAATGATGGGTTCCCTTATTTTAGAAAGAAGCTTAGGATTATTAAAAAGCACTGCCTGTTTCCCGAAGGCAACCCAAACTGTTCTTCTCCTGTTCATTTCAACCCTGCTCACTCTCCATTTGTAATGTCTTTCAAGATATATGAAATATTAGATCATTCTATGGGTTATACATACAACCATCTAAAAGCTGGCAACCAACAAAACAAAAATACGAAAAGGCTCTCAGTTCTGCAGAGCTCTCCTCTCCTGCTATAGTAATAGAAGAAAGAAAAGAAAGAACATTTATTAAGCACCTACTATGGCCAGGTATTGTGCTAACTGTTTTATAAATTTGCTCCTTACAAAAATCTAGGGAAGAAGATGTTACTATTATTCCCATTTTGTACTTGAGACAACTCAAAACAAATAGAGGTTAGATGACTTGCCCAGGGTCACACAGCTAGTAAGTATCTGATGCCAGACATGATTAGGTCTTCCTGACTCCAGGCCCAGCATTCTATCCACTGTACCACCTGACTGCCTAATGGTGTCAGAATGGCAGAAAAGGGGGTAAAGAGTACTAAAAACAACAGATGTTAGAACATCTACAAACATTAAATGTATTCTATGTGTGAGATCTTTGACCAACTAGTCAAGCAGTCTTACTACTAGAGGAACTGAATCCTATCAAAATTGGCATTTCCCTATAAATGAAATCAGAAGACAAGAGGAAATTGCAGCTAAATGGAAGGGTGACTTACAGATTCTCTATGGAAAGAAAAATTTTCAAAGCTAGAAGAGCTGTTTTCATCATCTATACAACTGTAAAAAGTCATCTCATGGTACATCATTTCATGTGATATATTTTATGATCCTTTTGCCAGCAGTATTTACAATGAACACAAGGGAAAACATCACCATGATTACATTCCCAGTATATGAGTCAATATCTGCTACAGAAGATGAGGAGGTAGGCAAATTTTATTGGGAATTTGATGAGATGCTCTCAATGAAATCAACATACACTCACTGACTTCAATGCAAGGGTGTTCATAGGGGAGGAAATGGACAATTTTTTGGAAAATATGACTCAGGATCAAGAAACAAGAGTCTGAAGGTTTTGCAGACTATGGAGAATCTTAAGCCTGTATATCATCAACACCTGATTCAAGAACAGTCAAGAGGTGCTGAACACTCTAAGCACCTAATAACATCACCCAGAAAAATGAAATTGATTATATCTTAATTGACAGGAAATGACTGGTCACTTTTGTGAGTTGTTTCTGAATCAGCCATCTGTAATGTAAACAAACTATCAACTAGTTAGAACAAATATAAAAATCAACACCGAACTAGAAGAAAGGATACAAGTGGGGAAAATATATAACAATTAAAACCACTCTAACATGGCCCATGTTAAACCAGTAACTGATATCCCCCTAAATGGGAAATGAATTGGGAATGATAGAAAGAAAAGATTCATGATGAAACATGATAGAGTGAGGGGAAACAGACATCATCATGGATTTCACCATTTCTTTCGGAAGTTTAACTGATGTAAAGCAATGATCAAAATGAAAGCAGTAAAAGAATCTGGAGCCTACATGAGCCATCAAGCACTCAACCTCTAAGGCTATGGCTGCTAAGGGAAATTATAGGGTAGAATGTGAACTCATTCATAAACTCTTGCAGAGAAATATTTTGAAAGGTTATAAGCAACATCACCTCATAAAAAAGTGAGATGAGATATATATGAAGGAAAAACAAATTTACAGTGAGCTTAATGTTAAACACAATTAAACCATCTCATCCTGAGAAGATTTAGGGATAAAATTCTAATTAGAATATGAGGAAAAAATGTAAAATATCAGTGAACATTTCAGTATAAACTATTCTCTTCATCAAACACAGTAGAGCTGCTTGATTTGGACTTTAACAACATAGTCCCCAGAGTACTATATGAAGAAGTTCAGGAATCACATCAGTGGAAATAAACACAGAAAGATCTACTGACCAGACTCAGTATACACAGTTGATTCACTTTGGGGATGACACGATATTGAGATTACTGATGGCTTGATTCTGAAGAAATCTAAAAGAGGAGGAACATAAAAAATGAGTAAAAAGAAAATCGCCACTGGTATTTCTAACTGCAGAAAGTCAATCATGATCCCCACATGTGCCAACTTGTTCATCTCTACAGAATATTTAAGAGAATAATACACTGGTATAGTGATTAAATTACGAGAATGATGATAGATTTTTACAAATTATATTCTACAACAGACCACATCTTTACAGTCACATAACTGCCTGAAAAGCACAAAAATGCAAGGTCCCTTTTATGTATCATTTGCTGGCTACAAAAGAGCATTTAATTTGGTAAAGCAAGATACTGCCTTAGTGGCCCTCCTCCCACATCAAAACTACACAAAATTCATTTAAAAAATTCAGTGACAGAGATAACTGGTCAATATTTATTTCACTATCAATACCCAATAGAGAATGAGACAGGGAAATATCTGCTCCCTAAAGGTATATTCCATTGTCATGGAGGATGTCCAACGCAGAGTTCAAATGAAAGAGGGATTCCCTATAGATGGTGAGATTCACCCTAATTGCTTCCTTACAAAAGAAGTCAAAATTTCCTAAATGAGGTTTCTAATCACACACCAGAGTTCAACCTAATGATCAACACAGGGAAGTCAAAGTAGATGAAGAATGCCCACTATACCAATTAATGTGTGCCACTAGATTGACAGTCAAGTGCATATATTTGGGCATGTATCATATATATACATATATATGTATATATACAAATATATATAATAGAGATAGATGGAGACATAAAGCATATAAACAAATATGGCAGAGAGATAACAATCTGGGCCCAGAATTAGTTAGGAAAACAAGAGTCGCTCTTGGGAAATTGTGCAGCTCCTTTGATGTCCACAAGCTGCCTCTGAAACAAAGGCCTATATTTTGAAAACCAACATTATTCTAATGATTTCATGAGATTTTATGCCACAGTGTATACAGTAGAAAATGAGACAAGGAATCAAACGTCTCAATCTAAAAGGACCTTAGAGGTTATAGAGTCCAAACTCCTTCAACCCATGCTGCTGTTCAGGAAACAAAGGCCGTCAAATGTTAAGTGACTTCCCCAGGGTCATACAACAAGTAATTATCTGAGGTGGGATTTGAAGTCATATTTTTCAAACTCCAAGCCCAGTTTCATATCCACTACATGGGGATAATCAATTTCCCAGTTTGCAACATTTTTCACAAATTCCTTTCAGCAACAGCAAAAATGGATTGTGAATTCCCAGGGTAATTTAATAGTCCACTCATAACATTTTGCAATTATTTCCTACTTATGGCATAATTTTAAAAAATTTAGCCCAAATCCATTAGACCGTTGTTGTGAACTCCTTAAAAGTTCAAAAACCACTACATGGGAATGAAAGAGCTGCATGTGCTGCATCTGAGGAATGAAAATTATGAGTCATCTAAAGGCAATGGAGAGACCTATCGGTATGCATACATGCTTGGCAGCATACCACTAATGATAAATTACGTGCAAGAAATAAAAGATATTATCAAGAAAATCAAAAATATGTGTGGACAACAGAAATAAGGTAGTCTGATCATTTATCTACAGCATGTACAATGACTACAATATGTAAGGAAAGCAGAGTTCAAAGACTGAAGAACTCCAGTCAATGCAGTGAATGGTCATGACTTCAGAAGACTCCCGATGAAACGTGCCTCCCACCTCTTCAAAGAGAGATGATGGACGAGAAATACAAAATAAGACGTGTTCTCCGACAGGGAAACTATGTGAATATGCTTAGGTTGGCCGTATTTATTGGTTACAATGAAAAAATGTTATAATCATGCATAAGGCAGCTAGGTGGCATGGCAAAGGGAGCACTGGGTCTGGAGTCAAGAATACCCGTGTTCAAATCCTACCTCATTTAACTCTCTCTGTGACCCTCGGTCAGGAAGTCATTTAACCTCTGCCTACTTCAGTTTTCTCGACCGTGAAACAGAAATAATAATAGCAGTGACTTCTTAGGGTTGTGGTAAGGATCCAATGGGATAATATGAGTAAAGTACTTAGCACGGTGCCTGGCACGTAGTAGGTACTTAAAAGCTTGTTACTCTTTAGTAGAAGACAGACTGATGGGCAGTGATAGTGATGACAAATCTAATCTTTTTAGGGAGGATGCAGTTACTACATGGAAGGATAGGATGTTTGGAATGTGTGAGACTCTTGCTCATTAGCCAGCTGGCTGGTTAGATTAAGCTCATTACTACATGTTTAATTAATAATACCTGCACACACCCTTGTTCATTCAGTGAGGGTGGGCCTTCTCCATTAGCTCCCAAGTCTGGATCCTCAAGATCATGAGTGGACACATCTATGCAAATATACCCAATGTGCCCTGGCTGAATGAAAGGGGTAGTCAGCAGTCAAAAAGGAAAAAAATTATCTTGCTAGAGGCAGCTCCTTGTAGTGGAAAGAGTACTAGAGTGAGAATCTAGAGACCTGAGTTCTAGCAATGATTCTGCCAGTGGTTGGTACTATGGCATGGAAGATGCTATCTTACCTTCCTACACCACTGCTGACTCATCTCTAAAGCAGAGAAGCTGAACTACATTTTCAAAGTCTCTTCCTTTTTCTGAAATTCTGATTCATTCTTTCTTCAATCTCCTTGGATTCTTCTCAGACCCAGAAGGCCTGATAGTTACCAGAGCCTTTACAGAAACAAAGGGAGTAGTTGAAGAAATTGTGGTATAGGAATCTAATTGAACACTACTATGTGATAAGAAAAACTGAATATGAAGAATTCAGAGAATCTTGGTAAAACTTGTATGAACTGATGCAAAGTGAAAATAGAACCAGGAGAATAATATGTATGATAATTAGGTAAATGAAAAGAATGCCAAAAGGAAGACCAACTTTGTCGTTATAATGTTCAGTCTTGGTCTTGATGGAGAGATGATGACACATGCTTCCCTCCTCTCAGTAGAAAAGTGAAGGATTACAGAGGCAGCTGTTGCTTATACTCTCACTTGTGATCCCTGCGTTGATTATTTTTAACTTTTTCTTTGCTAAAATCAGACAATTAACATTTATTATTTTGTTTGGTTGTTTTTCAGTCATGTCCAACTCTTCATTACTCTATTTGCAATTTCCTTGGCAAAGATATTGGAGTGATTTGCCGTTTCCCTCTCCAGCTTATTTTACAGATGAGGAAAATGGGACAAATAGGGTTAAGTGACTTGTCCAGGGTCATATAGATAGTAAGTATCTAAAAGTGGATTTGAACTCATGCAGATGAGTTCCTAATTCCAAACCCAGTGTGCCACCTAGATGCCATAACATTTATTAGGGGCTTACTATGTGCCAGGCAATCTGCTAAATCCTGGAAATTCAAAGAGCAGAAAAAGATAGTCCCTGCCCTCAAGGAGTCTATAATCTAATTAGGGAAGAGGAGTATTCAATGTAGTGTGATAAAGGTATAATCTGGAAATGACAGCAATGTAAAGACAAAAGGTCTTTTATTTTAAAAAAAACTTTTTGGTTTTTAAAAACTTCTTTGAAAATCTTACCATGTACCAACCTAGAAAAAAAAAATCTGCCTTCTGGAGGTCGACAGAGAAGGAAGGAGAAGTATTCCAACCACTCAACTTTTTAATTGATTGGTTAACAGTAATCACTGTGTCCACTGAGCCCACATCATTGCAACAGGCTCTTTCATCTGGTCTGGGATCCTGTCCATAATGACATCACTACCTTGCTGCAGACACATCATAAGCTTAATAAATGTTAATTAAGCCAAAGAGCCTAGAAGGCCAAGTATCAACTAAGGATCAGAGAGAACAGGTGGGTAATGGAAGCTCTTCTGTGGTCCAGCTGTGAAAGGAGACTAAGGGCTCTTACCTCTGAGGGGAACTTTCCTGCACAACAGGTTCCAGGCCAAAACAAAGGAGATAAAACCTGACCTTTGGTGCCCTCCTGCAGGTGCTCTCCACTCCCTTCCTACTATTACTTCTGCCTCTCCTCTAGCAGAGGCAACTCCTCCAAAGACTCTTCCCCCATCCCATTTCCCTCCACCTGCTTTAGGAGTCTATACCATCCTCAATTTTTGCTGTCAGGTGTTGAATCATCTATAAATTGATAAATTCTATTAACAAACATTTATTTAGCACCTTCTATAGGCAAGGTACTGGGGAACACAAATGAAACATTCTTAATCCTTAAAGATTTTAATGGAATAACCAAAGAATTTGCTCATTAAGCTTAATGTATGAACTTCCCCACAACAGTTTTATTTTTTAAGGATATGAATATCCTAAACCTTCAAGTCCCAAAGAATGAAGCTATGATGGAATGTCAATGCTCATTTGATTTCTTTAATATGGAAGGTGGGGTCAGGAATGCCTTCAAATCACAGTGAGGGGACAACTGTGTATTAAATGACTGTGACAAACAGACCCCCAAAGTATCTACTGTGCTTCAGCAGCATCCTATTTACCCTTCCCATAAGATACCCCTTCACCAAACTCTACCACAGAAGCTAATTGTTTCAGACCAGGGACACTTCTTTCTACAATAGTAGATAAGACCTATTGTAGGAGCTTTTTATGAAGGACTTGCCTTCTGCATGCCACCTCAACCAGTTTGGTTTATTGCCAAACCTAAACAACATGTTTGCTTTGAAGGGTTCAAACAAACCAAACGCCAAACCTCAAATATGAAATGAAAACTTTCTCCTTGAGAGCCATCCCAGAAACTTCCTTGAAAATCAAATTTCCCTCATGGATAATAGATAATAGTAATTTCTTTTCTTCCTTCATTCCCCCGCAAAAAATACCCCAAACAATTATTTCACTGGCTCCTCTGCCCGACCCACCAGCTTGTCTCGCCTCCTTTCTCGGTAACTACTTTCTGCCTTCACATGAGCCAGGAATACTTCCTTTTCAAATCCTCCATTCCTTTTTCTCACTCCCACTCCCTCAAATTATTTTATCATGTCCTAGATGCCCTTCAGACTACTCATCCTATTAGGATCCCCCATCTTTCGTCCTCCTAATTGATTCGGAAAGTTCAATACTTGATGAAACACTCAGGGTATTACTGAGGCTTCCCTCCCCTCCCCAGCCTTCCCCCTCCTCAATATTCTCAGGCCTGCTATCACCTCTTTTTTTCCTGAGTCTTTTTCCCCCTATCCTTTCTTTGAGTTTGAGTCTAGAAAGACATGACAAACCCTACAGGTAGGCACTGTATAACTTGATTTTCTATATGGTGCAGTGTACACCAGCTATTGGAGTCAGAGTCCTTGCATCTAAAGTGCATCATCTATGTGATCTTAGGCTAATCATTTCACCTTCATTTTTCTGGGCTGTCCATTTCTTGATTTATAAAATGAGGCAATCATCGTAGATCACCTCTGAGAATCCTGCAAACCTATGATCATCAGTTTTCTGTGGAATAAAAAGGACATTCCTAATCTTAGGAGAGATTAGGGGGAATCAAATAGACCTGAGCTTCCAAAGCTATTATCCAAAGGGGAGAATTTGAGTTAAAACAGATAGAGCACAAGACCAGAAACCAAGACACCTAGGTTCTAAGCCCACCTCTGACATTAACACTTTGTAATCGTGGTCAGATCAATTAACTTCTTTGAGGCTCCATTTCCTTAACTGTCAAATGGTGGGACTGACTTAGGTGATTTCCAAAGTCAGCAATCTGGGAATCTATGATGTGAACTATTCTTAGATTTCTATGCAGATTTCTCCATTAATTCTTTATGATCAGATTTCCCAATAATTCCCATTCCCAACTAGGAATTGTGAAGAATATGGAGGATTTCCAAGGAGGTGGTAGGAAGGGATGAATGGGTTCTTTATTAAAATTTTGCGGTAGTTCCACAATGGGACATTACCATCCTGATAGAAAACTCATCATCACAAGGATTTTATTTTTGTTTCATTCACTCCATCCTAAATGACAGGGGCTATATGAGGATTGGGGACTAAGTCCTATTTTAATTCAGAGTCATTAGTTAAGCAATCAGCTAAAACAGTCTTTCCCTAACTCCATTAAACCACATTCCAACTGGGGACACATTTGTAATAGAGATAAAATAAAAATAAAATATATAAATAACTTTTTATTTTAAAAAATTGAGACAAACAATGGAACAGGATGAAACAGGGTCTGGAGTGAACCACATTCTCTTGTTGGTAAAACCTCAGCCTGCTTCTTGACTTGTTGGCGTGCCAGGGTAATCCAGGGTTTTGTTTGTCTATTTCCTCATGTATTAAGAAAATTTCAATATCTCTCTCCAGTAACTAAGCTCAGTATCCTGTCCCAGCTCATTAAATATTGTTTATGTAGTAAACTAAAGAAGGCTATTTTTCCAATAGTTGTTATTAATACCTATGTTAAATCCCTTAATCTCCTAAATATTAGTTACTACATATACAATTTGTTAACAATGAAATAAATAATAAAACAAAGATATGGATAAATTATTTATAATATTTTAGCTGTGAGAAAAATCATAGAGTTATGCCAAACCCTTATTGTAACTTTAAATGACTTCTCTTTATTTCTGGGACACAATCCCACACCAAGTTAGCTTGTTATGGTTCCCAAATGAAGTCTTTTCACAAGAATTCTCTTCCTGTTCTTTACAAGATACGAGTTACAATAAGTTCATCAGAAAAGAAGATTTCTTCATTTTTTTCTCTCAGTTTTCTCCAGCTTCTCTCCAGTTATGACAGAAAAACAGACTCCTTAGATTCTTTCAAGTTATCCTCTTAAGAGCCTCTTTAAATTGAGAATTAAATTTACTATTTCCATGACATTCCATTTGACTGTTTAGATGAATTTATAGTAAGACATGGTCTCTGAGGAAGAGCCCCCAAAAATATTTTTGAGCCTCCTTCCCTAACCAAAAAACAAACAATTAAAAAAACCCAAAAAAACAAACCCAATTAAAAATGAGCCATCTACTGGAAACCATTACTGATGTTCACCAGTTGTGCTTCAGGCAAGTAAGTAGGTTGTGCAATTTTTTTTCTTTTAACTTGTGTAAATAAAGAACTATTATCTTCTCACAATAACAATAACAGATACTAATCTGGAATAACATGCCGAACGATCTCCAGTCACAGGGATAGCTATCCAAACAGACAAAAATAGTGGGAATGATCACCACTATGTAACCTGTCTGACTAATCCTTTAAGTTTACTTTGCAAGAACATCAATCAACGAGCATTTACTAAGCTCCTTGAAATTAGAGATTGTTCTATATTTAGCAGAATTGAAACAGTTCAAAGGAAAAGCAGGATGTGCAAATGTAGAGAATCTATTCCAAATGTTCACATGGACCATTTGCACCTGACCTGTGCTAGAGCATTCTGAGCTCCTATTGTTTGGATCAGCCACAGTTGGACACCTTGAAATTTGACTCTAGCATCATGATGGCATTTTGGTCCTCTTCCAGAATAGAGGACATCCCCAGCACCTAGCACAGTATATGGTACGTAGGTACTCAGTGGATGCTTGTTGAGAGATTGGTTGATTGACTGGCCAAGTGGTAGTCACTGAAGTATTTTATATTCTATTGAGGAATACATATATAATACAAAAAATGCAGAAAATAATTTACAGGGTAATTGGAGAAGGGTAATTCTCCTAGAAGGGCAGCATAGTGGTGTAGTGGATAGAGCACCAGACCATAAGTCAGGAAGACCCATGTTCTTGAGTTCAAATCTGACCTCACACACTGGGCAAGTCACTTAATCCTGTTTGACTCAATTTCTTATCTGGTGAATGAACTGGAGAAGGAAATGGTAAACCACTCCATTCTCTTTGCCAGGAAAACCCCAGAGTCACAAAGAGTAGGACACTACCAAAAAGATTTAACAATAATTCTCCTAGAAGCTAAAAGAATCAGGAATGATCTCTCATAGAAGGTGGGAGCTAAACTAAGGGAAGGGAACCTGAGATTTTAAGAGGCAGAGGGGAAAAGGGAAAGCTTTTTGATATGGAGGAATGACCTGTGCATAGGCTTAGAAGTGAGAGATGGGGCGTGTGTGTGTGTGTGTGTGTGTGTGTGTGTGTGATATCTAACCTCACTCCCACCCCACTGCTCCCTGAAACTTGTTCCCACACATGAAGGATGGGTCCCCAGAGGATGATTGGCACCAAAGATTCTAGGTTACATTGTGGATCTACATTAATAAGAATTTAGTTTTACAAGCCCACTAGTGTGTTCCCATTAAGAATGAGCCAGAAGACTAAATTAGTTCTCATCAAAAACATTTGTTAAGATGGCATTACAAGAACAGTAGCTAGAAAACACTTTCCCCCTCTAATCCTAGGGTTCACTGTCCCACAAAAACGCATCTCATCCATGGAGCTAGTTTATTGTTCAGTCTTATCCAACTCCTCGTGACCCCATAGATCTTAGAACATTAATGCTGTTAATGGGGCTTTCTTGGCAAAAAAAACTGAAGTGATTTGTCATTTCTTTCCCCAGAAGATTAAGGCAAACAATGGATGAGTGCCTTGCCCAGAGTGACACAGCTAGTAAGTGTCTGAGACTGGATTTGAATTCAAGTCTTACTGACTCCAGGCCTAGTGAGCCCACTGCGTGCCTCCAATGGGGTTAGCTAGTACACACAAAATAAAAATACTAAAGTATACATAAAAGGAATACATAGAGCCAAGGCTTGCTATTTTGGTACTGTAGAGCCTGGAAATATTTCCTCTCTCAGTGGAGTTTCATGAGACTTTCCTGTGGCCAAGATCTCTGTTGAGAAGATTGTCCAGTTGGCATCTCAAAATTTGCTCCTCTCTTCCTTTCAACTCTCCATTGCTCAAATGCTTGCACTCTACTCTCTCTTTCTCTCTCTCTCTGTCTCTTCCCCTCTCTCTCTGTCTCTCTCTCTCTGTCTCGCTCTCTCTCTCTCTCTCTCTCTCTCTCTTCCTCTCTCTCTCATCCCTAGCCTTTCTTTTCTGCTCCCTGATGTCTCCCTTGAAGTTCCTTCCTTCCCCAAGTTATGTCCTCTTTGTCAGTCTCTCTGGATGGCAGGCCTCTACCTATGTCTCAACCTCTTCTCTCTCTCGTCTCTGGATGAGGTGTTTCCTTATGGTATCTCCTTATAGCTCCAATGCAAGAAATCCCTTCCTACCCCTTTCTTCTGATTTATTGAGAGAAAAATGTTCATACTTTCTGAAGTGTGAACACTTTTTTAGTGCATTAACACCTTTAATTAACATCATTATCTTTGTTACCTACTTTTTGCTTCCTGTGATTCTATCACCTATGGCAGGGGGAAGATATGATTCTCTGCTACCACCTTATACAGGAATTACAAGAAACTCCATTTGGCTGGACCATAGAGTGCAGGAACAGAAACAATGAAAAATGAACACCTGTTAATGCCAAACTGAGAATTTTTTATTTAGTCCTAGGGAAATAGGGAGTTATGGAGATTTTTAAAAAGAGGGGTGACATGGTCAGGCCCATGCCTTGGAAACTTCTCATTGGTTGCTGTGTGGAAGATGGTTTGGATGGAGAGAGACTTGAGGCAAGAAAGCCAAGTAAGGAGGCATTACAAGAGTTGAGGTAGGTAGGTGATGATGAGGTCTTGAGCTAGAGTAGTAGATGTGTGAATGGAGGGTGGGAATAGATATAAGAGATATTGAGAGGGGAGGATTGACGAAACTTGGCAACCACTTGGATATGTGGCATGACTAAGAAGAACTTGCAGCCAAGGATGACTCAAAGTTTGAAACTGAGGTGAATGGAAGGATGATGATGACTGAGAGAGGGATGTTTGGGAAAGGGGTGGGGCTGGGGAAATGGGTAATGAGTTTTAGTTTAGATATCTTGAGTCTGAGATGCCTTTTGGACATGCAGTACAAAATGGCTAATAGGGCAGTCAATGACATTGGTCTGGACCTCAGAAGAAAGACTACGCTGGATAATAAATAAATAAATAAATTTTAAAGGCCATCTTGGAGTCATCAGCATAGAACTGATAAGTAGAGGAGCAACTAGGTAGTACAATGAATAGAATACCCCCTGGAGTCAGGAGGACCTGAGGTCAAATCTGATCTTAGACTCTTACTAGCTATGTGACCGTGGGCAAGTTATTAAACCCTGACTGCCATGAAAAAGAAAAAAAAAGAAATGTATAAAAAGAAAGAAAGACATGATAAGTAGAATCATTGGATCTCATGAGACCATACAAGATAAAGAATATAGTGAAAAAAAGAACCAGGACAGTGCCTTGGGGTTATACCCATAGGTAGAGAATGTGAAATGAAAAATGATTCAATAAAGCAGTTGAATAGGTAGGAGGACACCCAAGAGAGGAGTCTCACAAAAACCCAGAAAGGAGACAGAGTGACCTTCAGTTTCCAATGATATTGAGAGATCAAAAAGGATAAGAATTGAAAAAAAAGTCATCAGATTTGGCAATTAAAAAATCAAGAGACCATGTTCAGTTGAATGATGCCATCAGAAGTCAGATTGCAAAGGGCTGAAAGGAGAGGAAATGTCAGTAGTAGCAGCTTTATCTAGGAATTTGGCTTTTAAAAAAAGCACAGATAGGAGACAATACCTTGAAGGAGTTAGAGGCTAGTCCCAGTTTTTTAAAGAGGAGTTGGGAAAACCAGGGTATGTTTGTAGACAACAGATAATGAACTAGTAAATAAGAAAAAATTGATGATTAGAAGGGAAATCAAGGGAGTAACCTTCTGGAGAAAATGGAATTGAGGGCTCTTGTAGACACACTGGATTTGGCAAGAAGGTTCACCTTTCCAAAAAGCCTGAGGTGACAGAGAAGAGAGTAGGAGGATGGTATCAGGGGGCTTTGGGATGGAGAACAGCAAAGAAGGGAAATCATGGCAAATGGCCCCTCTTCTCAGCAAAGTACAAAGAAGAGCACTCTGCCAGGAGAGTGGGGAAAGGGGTATTATGGGAAACTTGAAGAGAGAGAAAAGGCTTGAAACAGAATTAGGGAGGACTGAAAGAACAGCCTTGTTTCAATAAAGACAGCTGAGATAAGGTTAAAAAATGTATAAGAGTCTTCATCATCTAGAACTTCCCTGCTACGTATGGGAGTACTCCAGGTCTTACTTCTAGGCCATTTTCTTCTTTCTTTATGCTCTATCTCTTGATGAGCTCATCAATTCCCATGGATTCTACTAGCTTCCAAGGATGACTCTAAAATCTAAGGTATATCTCTCTCCCAACTTGGACATCTCCAAATGACTTCAGGGCATCTCCAGTTGGACTTCAAAAGCACATGTCATGTTCAACATGTCCAGGATAGATCTTACTATCTTCCCTCCTGCTTTCTCAGTTTTTCCTTTTTCTGTCCAGGTACCATGATAATTCCAGTCATCCAGATTTGTAACTTGGAAAACATCCTTCACTCTTCACTCCTCCCTTCTCATAGTTTGCCAGTCACTAAGTCTTGACATTTCCACCTCCTTAACCTCTCTTACATCTGTCCCTCAGTCTTTGCTCAAACATAACTGCTCTTGGTAAGACCTTCATAAACTCTTCTCTGGACTATTACAATAGACTCTTTCTATTTCAACCATTCTCCTCTTGCAAGTTCATCCTCCACACAACTGCTAAGCTGATACTCTTCAAGCAAAGCTCTGATTATATCTTTCAAGACACATCAGTGGTTGACCAATACCTTACAATGGAATAGAAATTCCTGAAATTGACATTTCAAGTCCTTCACAATCTGGTTACAACCTAGATTTATAGAATGAATAAAGCATTTATTAAATGCTTACCAAGTGCTCAGCACCTTGCCAAGTGTTGGGAATACAAAGAGAGAAGTAAGATAACTATAATAAAGTAGCTCAAGGAGCTCATGTTCTAATGGGAAAGAAAACAGATTCAGAAGGTTTCAATGGCAACTCAGACGGCAAGGTCTAATGATCCTTAGGGTAAAGCAGCAAAACAGATAATAATGCTTCTTCTTTCATGTTATTTCCACTGACAAAATAATCTCATTTTCTGAACCATGTCATAAGGCCATAAACTTTGGTGACAAGAACTTTCTTGCATCTTTAGTAGCTGTCACACTACTTCTCCATGGATGTTGTTCCCCAGGATGATGCCAGAGGGCGCTAGGCTACAGTCTCAAAGTTCTGGGATTGAGCCTTCTGGGCTGTCTCCATCAGGATCTGTCAGAAGATGGTGGTCAGAGTGTCGGCAGTGATTTGACTTATCTGGCACATGTTTCCTCCCAGCTCTTCATGAGAGTGTCTTGCAACCTCAACTAGCCTAGTGTGCCTAGTTGGCAATTGATGGCAGTAACTGGCCCCTTTTTCCAAGGAGTTGCTTCTCTGGATGACAGCTGTGAGGACTGGATGAGAAGTAGAACAAGTGGTGTGGCAGGGGCTACCACTCCCAGATACCTGTTCATATTTGACTTTGGGGGATAGTTCTGCACTTGATGGTGGTGAGGATGAGAAAGGTAGACCACAATATAACAAGGAAAAAGGACAAAGCCAAATGATCTGATTCAACTGCCTTTAACAATGCTTAATGGTATTCTGGTCCCTCTCTGTCATGAATTGGGGAGGTATGCTCCTTTATCTAATACCTTCTTTGTTTTTAAGCTTGTTTTTAGTGATCTTGTCACTAAATTTGTGATTATTGGAATCACAATTTACATCATTCTTTTGGCTCTACTTATTTCTTTCTCATCTGTTCATACAGATCTTCTTGGTGACTGGGAGCATTCTTTCGTGTAGACATCCATAGTTTATTCTTTTTCATTTTATTATTTAAATTTTTCTGACTTTTAATTTTAATTAAATAGTTAAATTATTGATTATTAAAATTTTATTTTAATTTTATTTTTTATTTATTTTTATTTCAAAATATTTTATTTCAAAATATAAATTATAAATATAATTTATAATTCATATTGTATTATTTGAATTATTCTTATTTTTAAAATAGTTCTTAGAATTACATATTTGTGTCAATTCCTTGTATATTTTGGAAATCAGACTTTTACCAGTGACATCTGATGAAAATATTTTCCCACTCTACAGTTTCTCTTCTAATTCACTCTGTTGTTTTTCTGCATGAAAAGCCTTTTAAGTTTTATGTAGTCAGAATTATCTATTTTAAGTTTTGTGATCTTCTTTATCTCTTGTCTAGTTAAGAATTCTCCCCCAGAATAGCACTTCCAGACCTCAAAATATATCATGAAGCAGCAGCCATCAAAACCATTTGGTGCTGGATAAAAATAGAAAAGTAGATCAACTGAATATACTAGATGAAAGAGACACAGAAATAATGTTGCTCAATAACCCAGTACTCTATAAACCTGAAAACATGAATTACTTAGAAAAGAACTTCCTATTTAATAAGAGCTGCTACGAAAACTAAAAAGCAGCTTAGAAGAGATTAAACTTAAACCAAAATCTTGTGTCATATTCTACAATAATAAAAATGAATATATGATCTGAATATTAAAGATTGGATCATAAAAAAATTAGAAGAGAAACAGATTATATATTTTTCGTAATAGATGAATTCTTTATAAAATGAGTAATAGAGGTAGTTACAAAAGATACTATTGATTATATGAAACTGAAAAGATTTCACATAAACCAAATTAATGCAACTAGAATATCTATCTCTGATAAAGGTAATCAAAGATAATGAGCAAAAATATATAAAACCAAAAGCCATTCCCCAATTGATCAAAGGATATGAACAAACAGGTCTGAAGTGAAGACTTGCAAAAAAGTAGCAATCATAGAGGAAATCACCTTGTATCACTAATTTGAAAAAAATGGGAAGGAAAAAAGCTTGAGGTTTTGACTCACAACCAGTTAATTAGTAAAAATGACAAAAGGTGAAAGTAGTCAATGTTGGAATACATAAGAAAAGATTGACACACTGATGAATTGTTAGTGGAACTGTGAATTAGTATGACCATATATAAATGGATATTTAATTAATTGTCAGCTTTTTAAAATTTTTTTTAGAAAAAGAAAGGCCTGAACTTGATAGAAGGTTTGACATGCAAGAGCCAAGAGAAATATAAGATACATACCAAAGACTAATTTTACAAGGGACTCAATAAAGACAGACTGTTTGCCTTTTATGTATATAAAATGTATGTATAAGATTGTTATTAGTAACTGGGTAGCTCATAAAAAAAGATTGGTGTACACCTGAGCATCATATGATTTTAAAACCACTTAGGAACAGCTAAAAAGATTAATTATCTTATACAAATGAGGTGCAAGAGGAAGTATTTACACAGAGGAATTACATGGGGGAGGAGAGCTGATAGTTCTGGAAAGCTACTTGCATCAGGAATGGGTTCAAGAAGGACCGATATATAATGTATCCAGAAAAGTATTAAAGTATTCTGAATTCAGAAAGAAAACACTAAGGGGATGGGGAGGGGATAAGGGAGGGATCATTAGAGGGAAAGGTGAGGGAAAAGGTTAAAGGGGGTTATAGAATGGTATTCAGTTAATGGGAATGAGAGGGTAAGGGAGAGATCTCTGAAGGAAGGGTAGGTTAAGTAATAGGAGGGCAAAGTAGTGAGCAGAAGTTTGTAATGCTTTAGTAAGTATATAATAGTTATTGTTTTAATGATGTATTTAAGTTTTAGTATTTGTTTAAAATAAAAGAAATTTCAAAAAAAATCAGCTTTTTAATAATGCCATGTTCTTGCTAACATTTCACACTTAAAATTGTAACATTTACACAGCTTTAAGGTTTACAAAGCCTTTAATATGTCATCTCCTTTGACCTTGAAAATAATAATCCTGTGAAGTAGGTTGGAGAAGTACCATTTAATATTTCATTTGTCGTTAAGGAAACAGCATTAGAAAAATGGAGTGACCCATCCTAGCTCAAACAACTAGTCAGCACAAGAGCCAGAACTCAACCAAGTTCTCAGACTCTACTTCCATGTATTACACAATAAAGACCAAAGTCTGTGCCTTGAATAAGGTTATTAAGGAAAACACGAGTAATACTGAAAGCAGAGAGGAAGAGTCATGCCGGGGAAATGAACGGTTTAGGTGGACAGAGAGTATCCACGATGATCTTACCCCAAAGGTAGCTCAGTGTGGATTCCACAGTGTCCTTGTTGCATTGATCTCAGTTTAATTCAACTCAATGCAACAAGCATTTATAAGTACCTACTATGTGCCTGTCAAAGAGCTAGACATTGGACATAAAAATGGCAGGGTATAGGCCCAGGAAACCCCTAATTCTACTCTTTCCAGCAGGAAGTTCTACGAGGATTTCCCTAATTCCTCCATGATTCATAGGATCAATGCTCAGCAGTAACCTTGGAAATTCATAATAATGTCTTGCTGCTCATTTAGTGAATAGGCCTCTTCAAGAGAGTCAAGGGATGGCCCCTTTAATAAAAAAAAAAAAATCAAACTGGGAGGGGAAGACCCTCAGGACTGCTGGCCAAAAGAGAAACAATAACTGTTTACATTCCCTCTGAGCCAGGAGGGTCCAAAAAAGGGCCATGAAGTGGTGCTTGGTCAGGGACCTACTGTTTGTCCAATCCATGAGAATCAGAGTGGATTGGGTTTGAGGCTTGGTCTTTGAGAAAGGAATCTAGCCTGTAAACCCCAAGTTAACTAGGCAACTTTTGGCGTCACAATTTACCATCCTTTGGGCAGGATGCCCTCAGGTAAGGGCAGAGGAGAGAGGAGGGAAGGACAAGCTGAGTTGCCCAACTGGAACTGGTACTGGGACTATTCCCAGGTTGTGTCTAAGACAAAGGGGAAGTTAGTATTTGGTGTGACAGACAGAAGAGTAGGAAGTAACTTTGCATTTGTGAGGGAGAAGGGGACATGGGTTGGGGGGTCTCTAAGGGCCTCCTGCGAAGGCTTTAGAGCTGGTATCTTAGAGTCACAGAACTTCTGGAAACAATAGATCTTCATAAGCTTAAAATTCTGTTCAAGGAGAGACTGAAGCATAGACAGAGAGAACATGGGATGCCTACTAGGAGATTCTGAGACCTTCCAAGGGGGAACAAACCTTCTCCTAAGAAGAATTTGGGTTTGTCTTCGTCTTTTATACATCTAGTACTTGGCATCTGGTAAGCATAATGGCAGTTAGGTGGTACAGCGTATAGAAGGTTGGACTTGAAGTCACAAAACTCATCTTCCTGAGTTCAAATCTGAATTCAGGTAGTTACTAATTGGGTGACCATGGGCAAGTTACTTAACCCTGTTTGCCTCAGTTTCCTTATCTGGAAAATGAGCTGGAAAAGGAAATGGCAAACTCTCCAGTATCTTTGCCAAATAAGGTCACCAAAAGTCAGACACAACTGAACAACAACCTCTATGGCCACATGGTAAGATAGACTTTAAATCCAAGACCTAGGATAGATTCCTGACTCTGACACATTTTGACAATTTGACTTTGGGTAACAATGAAGGGGTGATATTATATATTATATAATATTATTATATTATTATATAATATTATATAAGCTCTCATCAACCAACCAGCATTTATTAAGAGCCTACTATGTGCCAGGTACTGTGCTAAGCACTGAAGATACAAAAAACCAAGACAGTCCCTGCCTTAAAGAGACTACAATCTAATTGCAGAGATAACATGCAAAGAAACAGACAAAAAAGCAAGCTTTGTGCCGAATAAATAGGAAACAGTCAACAGGTAGAAAGTACTGGAATTACAAGGGGTTGAGAAAGACTTCCTTTAAAAGATGGGTTTTTTCTTAGGACTTAAAGAAGGAAGGAGAACATTCTAGGCATGAGCAACTGTCAGAGAAAATTCCCAGAGCCAAGAAATGAAGTGTCTTGTTTGAGAAATAACAAGGAAGCCAGTATACTGGACAAGGTGGGGAAGGAGATGTGAGAAGACCAGAAAGGGGAATAGGTAATGCAGGGCTTTTAATGGCAAACATAGCATTTTGTATTTGATTCTGGAGGCAATAAAGAGCCAATGGAGTTTATTGAGCAGGGGGATAACAGGGTTGGACCTACATTTTTGAATGGAGGATGGATTGGAGTGGGGAGAGACCGGAGGGAGGCAGATCCACCCACAGACTACTGTATAATCCAAGTGTGAGGTGAGAGGAAGGAAGGAAGGAAGGAAGGAAGGAAGGAAGGAAGGAAGGAAGGAGGGAGGGAGGGAAGGAGGGAGGGAGGAAGAAAATCATTTATAAACTCCTTACTATGTGCCAAGCACAAATTAGAAGTATACGTCTTTTTTTTTAATGTTATTTTTAATTTATGGAATAAAACAAATATTTCCACAACATAGTACAATTTAAAGAAAAAGATTTATACATGAAACAGCAAATCTACTATGCCCAGCTTGCTGTTCCCTTGAAAATTTTGATAGTACCTTGAAAGATACCACAGTAGATAGAATATTGAACTTGTGGTCAGGATAGACCCAAGTTTCAGAGCACACTAACTCATTGTGTGGCCCTGACCTATGGCACTAGTCCAAGAAAGAATTCAAATAATCTATGCAGATCCTGAGAAGTGGGCCTAGTTGAGTTATATTATAGGGGTAGAACTGATATTACTTGGAAACTGATTGGATGTGAGGGGTAAGAGAGAGAGAATAGTCAAAGATCTTTCCTATTGGGCAAACCTGAGTAAGTGAAAGCATGACAGTTCCGTTGACAGAAATAGAGAAGATAGGAAGAAGGCGTGTCTGGGGAGGGGGAGATAATGGATTTGGTTTGGGGAGCACTAAATTTGAGTTGCCTCTGAAACTCTACTTCTGACTTTCATGAGAAAAGAGTGAGGGAAGAGGAGAAGAGAAGATTTGTGCTAAATAAGAAGAAATTGTGCAGAGGATTTGGAGGGGCTGGGACTAGCAAAGAAGGCCCCAGATTAAACTGGGGGAGTAGGAATTTGTGCGAATGGAGAAAATTTGAAAGACAACAAACTCCAAGTAGAAACACTGGTCAAGATTCGACTTGTGGTTTCTTTAAGAAAAGGCTGAAGGAGAAGGAGCAGATTTTAGGAACATTATGCAGGAAAGAATTATAAAGGGATATTCAACAAGAAAAATGAGAAAGTAGTTGGCAAGACCAGGCAAGATAAGAAAGTAAGGGCTAACAGCTGGAAGCTAAAATAAAAGGAGAGTGAATTGGTGGGTGGAGCAAATCGGTTTCAGGAACTGGAGACTGGTCCCTGGGGGAAGAAGATGTGGTTGTGGAACTGTTATCAAGAAAGGAATTTGGGTGGGGTTGCCATGGTATTTAAGAACGGCTGGGTAGCTGAGTGTTGTATAGATGCCTGTCTCTGTGACTCCCTTTGGGGTTTGCTTGTCAAGGATACTGGAGTGGTTTTGCCATTTCCTTCTCCAGCTTATTTTACAGGTGAGGAAACTGAGACAAACAGGATTATGTGACTTGCCCAGAGACACAAAGCTAGTAAGTGTCTGAGGCCAGATTTGAACTCAAAAATTCCTGACTCCAGACTCAGTGCTACACCAACTGAGTTCAAATCCAGCCTCAGTCACTTATTAGCTGTGTGACCCTGGGCAACTCACTTAGCCCTGTTTGCCTCAGTTTCCTCATCTGTAAAATGAACAGAAGAAGGAAACAGCAAATCATTTCAGTATCCTTGCCAAGAAAACCCTAGATGGAGTTACAAAGAGTTGGACATGACTGAAACAACTGAACATCAAGGTATTAAAAGTTGATTATGGGCAGCCAAAGCTCAATGTTGAGATATCACACAAATACTCATAAGCAGTTTAAAAATAAGAACCAGACTAAAAATCTCAACCACTATGGAGGGTGGAGAACATTTGAAAGTGTGAGTAATGCTGTCCTGCCACAGCTGAGTGGCTAGTATCCAAAAGCTGGCCAATCTGGCTCCTCATGGAGAAAGTGAAGGAATTCAAATGAAATATTTCTTTTCCCAAGATTTGAAATGAGATGAAGACCTTCTGGACAAGGAAGAGAAATCCTCTGCCTTGTTTGATTCTCCCTACGACAATAGGGCATGTAGTTGTTTCTAGGATAAGTGTTCCTCTCTCTTTATCCAAAAAGAGGAGAAAGAACTGAAGTCTCCTCAGAAATGAAAAGTGAGCAAATTCACTGAGAGGATGGAAGGTACTTTTTGGCAAGACCGAGGGAGAATTTGAGAGGACAGAGCATCAGTTACGGTGGGAGGCTACTCCGTCCTGCTGCTACTACCATTATGACTGCTCTGACCAGAAGCAAGCTACTGAGAAAACACTGTAGCTGAACTTACACAAAAGCCACAGGGAGATGGAAAATGGACACAGGTGTCCCTGTTACTGAGAATGGAACTGATGGCAACCCTACCTCATGGTTCTTTACATGGTTTTTGACTCTCACACTGAACCTGTATCCCCAATCCTCATTGCTTTGAAGAATTTATTACTTTCTACATTTGTCACATCAGTTTCCCTAAAACAGCATTCATCATTTTTATGTGTCACGAGGGATTTAATACAAACAAGGAAGGATATAGATAGCCAGATACACACAGAAGAAAGAGCGATGGATTCTCTTTCAAATAGCTGAGACTACCAATAGGAAGGAGAACTGAACAGAGCAGGTGCCATTGACATCTTATAGCTCCTCAAAGCAAAGAAGATAAAATAAATACAGACTATTTGGAATAAGGATAAGCCAGTAGTTTTTGGTGAAAGGAGCTTTGATAACCAGTAGGAATCAAGGGCCAGAACCAGTCTCCTCAGACAATCTTTCTTCCCATTATCTCTCCTTTTCTCATTGTTCAGTCATAATAGACACCTTGTGACCCCATGAATCATAGCATGCCAATAGTGCCAGGAGATTTTCATAGGAAAGATAGTGGAGTAGTTTGCCATTTCTTTCTCTAATGGAGTTAAGGCAGAGGCTAAGTGACTTGCCCAGGATCACACATTTAATAAGTGTCTGATTTGACGTTTGAACACAGGTCTTCCAGACTCCAGGACCAGTGCTCTCTATCCATTGATTCACCTGGCTGCCTCCTTTTTCTCCCTAGATGGAGTCAAAAGAACCTCCTTGACCCAAGGGATAGAATGAGGCAGGTGTTAGGAAAATCCCCATAAGGGAAAAATGATACACACAAGAAAACTAATAAGGAGAATCAGGGGAAAATTAGAGCCAGTGAACACAGGCTGAGTGACTAAAGAGATAGCACTGAAGTCAAACAACTACCCCCAATCCCTGCTAGTTAAGCAATGACACCCCCTAGGCTTCAGCTTGTTAAGAAAACTAAATATCACTAAATGAAACAAAGCTGAGACTACTATGGAGGAAGAAGGGGATTTAGGGAGATGAAGAAGAGGTCTGACTCTTCTTGGGGAGTCAGAGATGGATGAGTGTCACACAAAAGGCGAATGGAAATAAAAACAGATTTGAGGCTTTTGCTTAAGAGGGAGCCAGGTGCTCTGAGGAAGGAGCGGCTTCTTGTCCTCCAAAGACTGACAAAATAGCATCCCAGAAACTATCATGTGAGATGTCATCCAGTAAGGGGCAGAGTAAGAATAGACAGGAATGTCAGCCCATAAATGTTTGTTGACTGACTGCTGGGAGTTGCTGATTCCCTGCACAGGGTTACTGAGGTCACAATTTGTAGACCTGATAACAGATAAAGACAAGAAAAAAAAGGTCCCTAATCTCTCCTGACCATGTAGTCAAAATAAAACTGAAGAACTTTATAAAACAAGGGCCCACAATCCACATCTGGTGAGTCAGTTGGGCACACGTGATGTTGCAAAACCAAAAAATTGTTGTCAAAATCGTTATGAAGTCTTGGACAAGATATGGAAGCAGAATTAGCCAAGTGGAAAAAGAGGTGCAAAAGCTCACTGAAGAAAATAGTTCTCTCAAAATTAGAGTGGAACAGATGGAGGCCAATGACTTTCTGAGAAACCAAGAAATCACAAAACAAAACCAA
>CM053772.1:119960142-120111589 GCA_028658325.1 Potorous gilbertii | reverse complement strand
GGAAATAAGAAATACAGGTAATGGGGAATAGGAAGTTATCTGGCCCTACGGGACAAAAGAGAAAATGGGGTAAGGGAAGGGAGGGATGATAGAAGAGAGGGCAGATTGGTGATATGGGTAATTAGAATGTCCAGTGTATCGGGGAGGGGGGAGGAGACAAATGGGGAGAAAATTTTGAAACCCAAAATCTTGTGAAAATGAATGTAAAAAGCTAAATAAATTTATTTAATTAAAAAAAAGTGATGGGTGGAAAACAAGATAGTGTATGTATATCTTATTATAAATTATTTATATTATATAATATAATATATATTATAAATTATATATTATTATAAATCATATTAGATACCATAAAAAGTAGCTATAATAATGAAGGAACAAGAGGAAGACTTGAGACATTCATAAGTTCCCAAGAAAGAATACCCAAGAAATCCAATAGTCCTTTTGGCTAAAATATTGGTAAACACAATCCTGATGGTTAAGTAGCAAGCAAAAGGGACCAGAGGTTCTGTTTCAAGAAGGCAAATTAGAACTCATTGAGACTTGGTGAAATGAAAACCGTGACTGGAATAAGGTTCTGGATAGTTATATTTTATCCAAAAGAAATGGGACAGAGGATGCATCGTATAATTTAAAAAATAATAATAATATGAGAAAATCCAAGAACATGAACCTTTCAGTGATGACTAAAGAAGGGAGAAATAGGCGTGATTTTTGTCATTACACCATACTAGCCTTCTTAGACAGAGAGAGGAAATAGATCAGGATTTGGAGAAATAGTAGGCTGCCGCAAAAGCATGATATAGTAGCAATGGAAAACTTGGATTATCTAGACATCTGCTGGAGCTTTCTCTATGCTAAAGAGAAACCAACTAATAATTTTTCAACTTGCATTAATGATAATTTCATCCTTCACTAGGTAGAGGAACCAGCTAGGAAGAAATTCTATTCTGGATCCGATTTTCACAAACAAGAAGAACTAGTTGCTGGGGTGGAATTGGTGGAAACTATGATGGGAAGTGACCATTCCATCTTCAAATCTGCATTATCTAAGGGAGGAAATCCCAGGTATTATTTATCATGAGCCCTAGACTTTAGGAGAACAAATTTTAAAAGTTCAGAGAAAGGACATGTAGGATCCTATGTACTAAAATTCTTCAGAGGAAGTCAGTTCAAGATGAATGGGAAGATCTAAAAGCTGAAATTCCAAAGATAAAAAGAGAAATAATTCCATTGAAGAAGAAAAGAGGAAATTGTCTAAAGAGACCCATGTGGATGCACAGAGCTTATCAGACAATGTAGCCTTTAAAAATACAGCTACATAGAGTAGTTTCTCAGGACTCCTAAAGTTGAGCCAGTTTCTACTAAGGACTTGGAATCACTAGACCTCTGAAACTCACTAGAGCACCTCCAAACTTGGACATTTCGACCTCAAAATCAATAGTCATCTAAGATCAGACCACAATACACCGTTCAGAAAAGGCGTCCAAAGACCCAGGCTCAAAGTTGCCTAGCTGAGGCCCTGGCCTGTACCTAACATGTGGAACCATCAACATCCTTGACAGCTAGAATGAAGAAGAGCTATCCATCCTTCACCACTCATGGTTGGTATATGGTACCACCCAGAAGATCTAAGAAAGAGAAATCAGAATTGAGTTACTCCCTTTTTGTGGAGCAACTCAGTGGCTCGGTGGATAGAGTGCTGAGACTGGAGCCAGGAAGACTCATCTTTGTGAGTTCAATCCTGACCTCCTATTAGCTGTGTGACCCTGGGCGAGTCACTTAACCCTGTTTGCTTCATTTTCTTCATCTGTAAAATGAACTAGAGAAGGAAAGGGCAAACCACTCAGTATCTCTGGCAAGAAAATCTCAAATGAAATCATGAAGAGTCTGATACAACTGAACAATACTCCCCTTTTTAAAAGTCTGCTAAGTCATCAAAATTTTCCTTCTCAATGGTCAGTAAGCTCCTGAGTTCTTTAGTGCCAAACTGCATAAGGCCAGCAGGAAGCAGCCAAACATCCCGGAAGCACCTAATTGTTGAACTAACATGAACAGTCTGCTGAAATCAGGCTGGAAAGCTCTGTGCATGCTCTGTTGTACACGTTTTCTTCCTCTTCAAATTACCTTCTTTGCATGTGGTCTGTTGTCCTTCTTGGTTGGTTGTTGTCCTTCATTCTCAAAGAGGACCAAAATGACATCACCATGATAAGGTGAAGTTTCATTTTGTCCGACTGTAACTGACCAGACCAATACAAGCTCAGAATGTGCTACCACAGGTTGGGCACAGATAGTCCATGTGAATATTTAGGGTGGATATCCCAAGTTTGCGCATCCTGCGTTTACCTTGTGCTGTCTCAATTCTGCTTTGTTCATAGAGCACAGTACTTTTTCTGATATGGGCATGCCATGCTGAGTGGTCCTGTGCCAATATCTCCCATGTCGCACAGTCAAATCCAAAGTTCTTGAGAGTGTCCCTGTGTTGCTACTTCTGACCACCACGTGATTACCTGCCCCATGTGAGTTGTCCATAAAATAGTGTTTTGGCAAGCACACATTTTGCATTCGAACTACATGACTGGTCTAGCAGAGTTGCCCTCTCTGAAGCATAGTTTGAATGCTTGGCAATTCAGCTAGAACAAGGACTTCAGTGTCTGGTAACTTATCCTGCCAGGTGATCCTCAGAATCTTCCTAAGACAATTCAAATGGAAGCAATTCAGTTTCCTGGCCTGGCACTGGTAGACTGTTCATGTTTCACAGGCATGCAACAACGAGGTCAGCACAACGGCTCTGTAGACCTTCAGTGTAAGTTATTAAATAATTTTGTCTTTGTAACCTCAGCACCTAGCACAGTGTCTTTTACAATAGTAGGCACTTGAGAAATATTTACTGAATTGAAGAAAGATAGATTATAGATAGATAGAGAAGATGGGAGTTTAAAAGATTATTACAGAGAAGGGAGTTCAGTTGGAACCTCTAGGGACAGTCAAAGGTATAGCCTGTGTCCCCAGATATCAATTCTGTTGGTCTCAAGCATCCTTAAGGAACATCCCCAGCCAGGGTCCTTCAGGAAAGGTCAGACAGCATCCCATCCTTCAGCTGCCCAATCTTTGATAACTGATGTCCTTATAAGGAGAAAAGATCTTGCTGGACACAGGAGACTTGTGGTAACTTCAGAGATGATTAGTGAAGTTCTCTAAACTAAGGGAATTTCAACACTGAAGACTTTTTCTATTTTCTATTGTTTTTAATTAAATGTTATTTTTTATTCATGGAAATGTATTTTCTCTCATTTCCTACCCTCCACTCCAATGGAAAAACAAGGCAAATTCCTTTTAATAAATATACATGCAAATCAAATTCCCTCATTGTCTGTGTCCAAAAGAATATCACATTCTGCATCATGAGTGCATCACCTCTATGTCAAGAGATGGATATCATGCTTTATCACTGGTCATTTGGAATCATGGGCATAGCATTGAACAGAGTTCTTATAGTTTTCAAAGTTGTTTGTGTTTACAACGTTTTTGTTATTGTATAAGTTTTCTTCAGACTCATTTAACCAACCAGTATTTATTAAGTGCCTACTATGTCAGGCACTGGGCTAAGTATTAGTGGTATAAAGAAAACAGGCCCTTCCCTCAAGGTGGCCACAATCCAATGCAGAGAACCATAGACAGAGAAGATATAGGTAGGGTAAAATGGGGAGAGTCTCAAAGGGAAGATATTAAAATTATAGAGGATTGGGAAAAGTTTCCTGAAAAGGTGGGACCTTGTTGGGCTTAAAGGAATCCAAGGAAGTTAGGAGGTGGAGATGAGGAGGGAGAACATTCCAGGCACGTGGGGACAGCCATTGAGAATGCTCTACATACAGAGTGGAGAAAGGAATGAATTCTCAGAACATGTGGACGCTAAGGGGATTTGGATACTGTTGGATTTTGGTCGGACAGGGGCATAAACCTAAGGCAAGCTATGAGTTTGTGATTCATCATCATGGAGAAAAGCAGCAACTGCCCTTACCCAAATATCTTTCAAGGTAGAATCGTCACTCTTAGCACTGAGGAACCCCATGAGACCCTTAGTACAAACATGAGAAAAAAAGCAAGGCACAGACTGTTGAAAAAAAATAGTGTCTCAAATGACACTAGTCACAGAAAGGGACAGCTAGGTGGTGCAGTGGATAGAGCACCAGTGCAGGAGCCAAGAGGACCTGAGTTCAAATCTCATCTCAGACGCTGGACACTCACTTGCTGTATGAAGTCACTTAACCCCAACTGCCTCCTCCTGGGTCATCTCCAGTCATCCTGATGAATATCTGGTCACTGGATCCAGATGACTCTGGAGAAGAAGTGAGGCTGGTGACCTGCACAGCCCTCCCTCACTCAAAACAAGTCAAGTGCAAGTCATATCATCATGTCTCTGATGGCATGGTCTTCTTTGGCAACGAAGGACAAATACATTATCAGAATTTTCTAAAGAAAACTAAAAATATTTTTAAAGGGTTTATTTGTGTCTAAGTTCCCCTAGAGCAAAGAATAGGATCTTTGAAGGGAGATTACCGCTCTAGAGAGATAGGATATGAAAATAATAGATCACAGAGAGGCGGCCGAGGGACTCAGCTATTGTTTTTCACTGTTTTTGCTTCCAGGGAGAATAATCTGCAGGTTGATAAAGACAAAACAAAATGACTAATAAGGCATTTACACCCAAGATACGCATGGAGAAAAAGAGATAAAAAACAGAAAGGATAAGGACCTATATGTACAACCCCTTTTATAACAACTCTTTTCCGGGGGTAAAGAATTGGAAATTGAGGGGATGGACATCACTTAGGGAATAACTGAATAAGCTGCAGTGTGCAATTGTGATGGAATACTATTGTACTGTAAGAAATGATGAGCATCTCAGAAAAACCTGGAAAGACTTTTACATGGGTTGATGCAAAGTGAGATGTAGTGGCTACAAAGTAACATCAATATGGTAGGATAATCAGTGATGAATGGTTTGGATATTTTCAGTAATACAACCATCTATGACAATTCTGAAGGACTTAGAATGAAAAATGCTATCTGTCTTCAGAGAAAGAACTGATGATGTCTGAATGCATTTTGAAGGAACTTTTGGTTTTTTTCCCCATTTCCTTTATTTTTCTTGAGGTTTTTATTTTGTTTATGTTTTCTTTCACAACATGATTGTGATGGATATGTTTCACATGACTACACATGTATAATCTATATTAAATTGCTTGCCTTCTCAATGAGGGGATGGGAAGAAGGAAGGGAGAGGATTTGGAACTCAAAAGTTTTCAAAATACTTGTTAAAAATTGTTGTTTGCAAGTAACTGGGAAAAAAATTAAATAATAAATACCCCAAAAAAGGTAAGCATAGAGAGAGTAAGAATGAGTTCAGGTTATTAGGTCCAAAGGAACTATAGCTCAGGATTCTGAAAGCGCTGACAGGTATGGCTGCTAAGCCACCATCTTCATTCATTACCCATTAATTGTTTCAAAAGAAGAAATATAAAGTATAAATGACCATTTGAAAACATGACCAAAATATGGAATATCAGTGCTAGAGGCACTGTGAAAAGACAGGTCATACTAAGACACTGGGAAAGCCATTGTGGATATCAATTTGGCATTATTAAAAGAAAAATGACAAATGTTCATACTCTTTGACCCAATGAAGCTACTACTTACTAGGCACTTCCTCTCTGACTAATCAGAGCCAAAGTAGACACCCCAGTGGCATCTCATGAGCTTTAGGATTGCCAATCCATAGAATATCTTGAACCTGGGGAAATCATCCCCCTAGTGGAACCCAATTTGCAAGTGCAATTTGGGCTATGAGGGCAACCCAAAGGTGTGTTACACATCTCTTTGATAAAATATTTTATGCTGTTTTTCCTGTAAAATTCTTGGTTGGTAACACAACCAAGACTATTCATGACTACCATATGTCTTTTTCCTTTTGGGTGGCCTGAAACTTTTCTTCTTTGGAATATCACACAGTCAATTCAAATTTTTGTGTCATAGAGTAGGCAAAGCCCTAGAATTGGAATCTGGAAGACAGAAATGCAATCTTGCCACTGAACATGGGCAAATTTCTTCACCTCTCAGTCTCAGATTTGTGATTTGTAAAATGGGATAATTCCTGTAGTGCCTACCTCACAGGCCTCACAGGAAGCTTAAATTTATAAACGTTAAAAGAAATTTACAAGCATACAATTTACATACATTAGATAAGGAAAAAACTTGATCACATTATTAAAAATCTACTATCTTGTTCATGGCCAGTGTCACTGGATTGAAGAGTACATGTTGGGGAGTAAAGTACAAGGAGACTGGAAAGGTAGGATGGAGCTAAGTTACAAAAGGCTTTGAATGCCAAAAAGACCATGTTGTACTTGCTTCTGGAGGCCATTGGAAGAGGAAGCCACTGGAGTTTACTGAGTAGAGGGGGTGACATGAGGAAGCTCCTGGAGTTGGTTAAGTGACTTAGCCAGGGTCACACAGTTAGTGAGTATCTGAAACCAGATCTGAACTCAGGTCTTCCTGACTCCAAGCCCAGCATTCTATTCATTGAACCATCTTGCTACACATGATTACCAAAAATAAAACAGAAAACTTAATACTTCTGCACAAACAAAATTAATGCAACTAGCATAAGAAGGGAAGTAGTTTGACTAAAAAAAAAGAAATCTTTTTATCAAATGCTCTGATAAGATTCTGATGACCAAATTATAAAAGCGAGTAACAGAAATATATAGGAGAAAACCATTCTCTAATTTATATGAACAAATAGTTCTCAAAAGAATTGCAAAGTATGAATAACCATGTGAAAGAATGCTCCAGACAACTTATAATAAGAGAAACACCATTTTTTTAAAAAAAGCAACAATACTTTATTCACACCCTGAACAATGGCAAATATGACAAAAGTTGATCAAAATTATAAGTGGGCTTGTGGAAAAATTTGAGGACAAATGTTCAACTTTTCCATCCTTCATCATCTTTCATCATATTCCTTACCCTCCCAAACTTTCCAAAAGATCTCACTTTATAATTCACTGAAAAAATTGAGACCTTTTTCCAAGAGCTCCCTCATCTCCTTTTCTCTTGATCTCACATCCATCAGACATTTATTTTCTTCCAGTTAACCCATCTTCATCCCTATCTCTGATAAAGAGGTGGCCCTTGTCCTTGCTAAAGTAAACCTCTGGACATGTAACTTCTCCAGCACATTGCCCCAATCATCATCCACTATTACCCTCTTTCATTTACATTCTTTACATATATATTGGTATCTTTCATCCCACCTACAAACACATCCACATGTCTCCTACTTGATCTCAATATTTCCCCAATAACTGTCCTTCAATATCTCTCCACTTTTTAAGGTAATTTCCTTGTGAGAGTCATCTATACTAAACAGATCTCGCTTAACCCTTTGCCATCTGTTTTCTACCTTAGTCATTTAACTAAAACTACCGTCTTCAAAGTCACCAATAATATATTACTTGCCAAATTAATTATACCTGTTCTAAGTCTTTATCTTTCTTGACCTATCTGCAGCATTGATTACTATTCCACTGGGATGGTGCTCTACTCAGTTTTCTTGGTCCTTTTTTCTTCTGGTTCTTTGATTACCCATCTTACTACTCCTCTGCTGGATCTTCTTCCAAATCATGTTCACTAACCATGGGTATCTCTTCTTTTTAATTAGCACAATGCTTCTTTATTAAGTCTGGCAATTTCCACGATATTTTGCAACATTTTCAACATGTAAAAAAGTCAAATCTCACTAGAAATGGATTATTGTTATTTTACATAATTAGGAATAACAAGTTTATATTTAATATCCTGCAAAGCTAGCAAAAAATAAAGTTGCCTGGATTTTGAACAAACTGTATCATGAAAACCAAACAAAAAAATCAATATAATTTATTCATTTTTCTTTACAAAATTAGAGCCAAGTAGTATAAAAGAAAGATGTTAATAATGAAGATACCATATATATTGTTGACATATAGATCTTATACGCTGAAATGTTACATCTTATACCCTGAAACAGCACATATCAAGATATAAGCCAGGTTAATTTAGCTTGTCACTCAGGTTTGAAAAAATGTTTTTGGAAGTCTCTCATAATATTTAACACATTCAATTAAAAGACTTTCTACTAATTCATAACAATAGACTCCACTACTCATTTAAAGAGTTATCTTCTTTGTTGCAATATAAAATTTTTGTCTAATATCAAAATTCTGGTGAAGCACAAAGTTGAAGTCATTTTCTAGTGTATGTATACATTACTTACAGGGGTACTGAGGCGGTATGGGTGGAACAGCTTAAATTTCACACTAAGTTTCTGCTGAACTTTTGTCAAAGCAAATAGCTATAATGGCAAGTAAAGTAGGATCTTTTGTTGCTTTTGTTTTAGTATAATCAGGAAATGTTAATGCCTTTTTGTTCCGTGATCCATAGCCATTTAGATTGAAAAGTCAAGGATCCTGGAAGGGTAGATTATAATCACAAGTAAAGTAGATCTTTTGCAGTTTTTATTGATACCAAGAAGTATAATGCCTCTGAATAATGTGATTAAGGTGAATCTTACCCACCCATTGTTGGAGCTGGGAAGATTTGTTGGAAGGCCCACACTTTTTGTTAATGAGGCACTGGTTCTCAAGGGATGTGATGCTCTCTGGCTCTAAGAAGTGTATAAAGATTCTTCTGGCGTGGTTTTACCTTGAGGTTTAGTTTTTGGAAGAAGGTTTGTGTGCCAGATGAGACTCTGGGAAGCAACTAAGCAGCCCCCTGGCTTTGAAAACCCAGCTGTTGTTGCTTCCCTCTCTGGAAACTATAGTCAGATAGTTAGACCTGTCTGTTGATTTATGATTTATGTATTGCTTATGTCAGACAGTTTGGAAGCTCTGTCTGTTGACTTGATTTCTCTGTATTTTCTCTGAAGTTCAGGATGCTGACTTTTTCCCCTGAACTAACTAAATGACACATGGGCTTGATTAAAGTGATTGCTTAACCCTCAAAAGTTGCCTTTCCTTTTACAAATGTAGATCTAAGAACTTGTGACAGTATGTACCCCTGTGAATGTTGGGGTGCTTTCTGATATAAAAACTAAGCTATAAAGCAGTAAAAATCACCCCCACAGCATTCTGATGAGTTTCTACTTGGCCATCTTTTCTGGGTAAACCTCAAGAATATAATCTTGATATAATAATTAAGTAAAAGCTCTCTAAATAATTTTATACATTTATAGAGGGAGCATGAGCTGAAAGGACATATAAACATGACCTAACAATGGAACTTTTACTAGTTCAGAATCTTCTCAAACAATACCAAATGACTTTGGGGGATCACCCTAAGTTCTTAATTTCAACATAAAACATCTCCTTTTTGTGCCTTTCTAACAACTACAATCAGTATAAAAAAATTTCTTACTCAAATGATTAAGTTGTACATTTCTGTGTATACAAGGCAGCAACTTGTGTACTTGCGCTTCTGTTCTGGGGCACTTGGTCAAAGAGGAATTCATTTCTACAGGATTACATTCTTTAGCATGGTTCCACACTTCAATTTCCTTTTGCACATAATCTGCATAACTGCATAGCTTATGAAAGCCTCCTTTAATTCATGATTCTTTTGCTGTTTGAAGCATTCATTATCTGACCAAGCAGCTTTCACAAATTATCTGCCTTCCAAATTTTTAGATTTCTGTTGTTCTTCTCCTTCATTTATTTATTTCTCTAGCACTTTTATTCTGGCTTCTCTTTGCTCTGGAGTTTCTTGACCTTTACTTGTCAATGGTTTACTGGTCATTCCCTTCAGGGAGAATGTCCTCACAGTCCCTGTTGTGTGTTCCTCACACTGCTGCTTTTTGGATGCCACATCCTGAGTGGTCATATCCAAGTCATATCATATTAGTTCATGTTTCCTACAAACTGCTCTTAATGCTTCACCATAGAAAAGATATTCCTTTGGTCAATCTGCAAATGTTTCTCTTCTTTTAAAATATCATTAATAGAAGCTGCATATCCATCGATATGATGTTGTGCACTCTGTAGTTCATCTCCCATTTCTTTTTCTATGGCACTCCATTCACTGAAAACTCTTCCATAATTTCCATAAACTTTATAGGCATCATAGATTCAATCTGCCACTGGCTCTGACTCGAAGAAAGTGTGAGATGACAGATTGTAGTTCATCACCATGGTGTTTTCATTCAGTAAATCTGTTGTCTGGGTTTTTCACTCTGAATGTTGCATTAAGAGCTTTTATCTTGGAGTCTGCCTTTAGCTGGAACCCTGTTTCATTCAATGTCTCCTTCCAGTTATTTTCCTGTGTCAAAAACAAATAGATTTTGTCTTCAGAAAAGATAGAATGTGAAGCCACCTTCCAATTAATCTACCTGTCTCACATCTCTACCTCTTCCAACCCATCTAATCAACTAATAAAGCTTAAGTCTAATCATGTCACCTCCTTATTCAATGAACTTCGGTGGCTTCCTATTTTAATCAAGATGAAATTGAAAAGTCCTCTCTCAGTCATTGAAAGCCCTTCATAGCCTGGCCCCATCATACTTCTCCAGTCTTCTTACATCTTACTCTCTTGTAATCACTCTATAATCCAGATGCACTGGCCTTCTTCATCCCCCAACTCTTTTGCACTGACAATTTTCCATACATGGAATACTCTCCTTTCCCCATATGCTCCTCAGATTCCTTTAAGACTGAGCTCAAATCCTGCCTTCAGCAGGAAACCTTTCCCAGCACCCTCTACCTCTCAGCTCTTTCAGTCTTCCCTTTGGAATCACCTCCCATCCTCTCTGAGTACATCTTGTATGTTCATAGTTGTTTATATGATGTCTCCCCAGTTCCTCTGTGAGCTCCTTGAGGGCAGGGACAGTGTCTTTGCCTTTCTTTCTATCACTGGTTTTTAAATAAATGCTTGACTGAGTAAATGACTGATTAGTGTATTGTAAGTGGTTCGAGTTGATCCAACCATCCTGAAAAGCAATTGGAATTATACTACGTAATTATAAGTCCCATATTCTTTGACCCAGAGATTCTACTGCTAGACGTTCAAGATATGACAAAAAGAAAAGATCCAATGGACATCCCCAATATTTCTAGCCACATTTTTTTATAGTAGCAAATAACTGGAAATTCCATGGATTGGGGTTGGCTAAACAAGTAACATAATAGGATATTATGCCATCTCATCATCATGTCAAAAGTCAAATGTTTCATGAGAATGAAAATATCTGTGGCATCTATCCCCGCTACAACTCTCTTTTGTTTAGTCATTTTTCAATTGTGTCTGAATCTTCATCACCACATTTGGAATTTTCTTGGCAAAGATACTGAAATAATTTGCCATTTCCTTCTCCAACTCATTTTTACAGGTGAGGAACTGAGGTAAACAGGATGAAGTCTTGCCCAGAGTCACACAGATGGTCAATGTCTTAGATCAGATTTGAACTGAGAAAGATGAATCTTCCTAACTCCAGGCCCAGCACTCTATCCACTGTACCACCTATCTGTCTGTCCAGAGCTTTGATGCTTAGCAAATTGTATAACAAGTTCTTTTTATTCCTAACTGAATTGACACAACTCAGGAGCAATTTTAACTTCTGCAATGTATTCCACAGAACTACCTAGATGTAGCTTTGAACACTGAGGATAACTGACTCAACATATACAATTTATCTTCATTTGTTTCTGATGTAGAAAAGGCCATCCCAGATCACTGGGAAATTCAATTATAGAACACTTTGTAAAGCATGCTGGGATCACAGACAGACATGAGGGACTTCAGTGGTCATCTGGGCCAGTCTGTACATTTTACAGACAAGGAACTTGAGGTTACAAAGAATTAAATGCCCTATCCAAGAACATACAGGTAATGAGTGACAAATTTGAACCTAAAACTTTTGTCTCTAAATACAGCACTTTCCACTCCTTGGTACTGATTCTTGTCATTATATTACTTTTAAGTTGCTTGACCTTTGTTGAAGATGACAGGGACAGGAAGTGGATCTATGGTATGAGGAATCTGTGCAGGAAGAAACTCCTTCTGGCAATGCAGATTGGCATCTCAACGACTCCTAGTTTGGGGATAGTGGACAGACCATGAGCTCTGGGGTCAAGAGGTTGTTGTTCAGTTGTTTTTCAGTCATGTCCACCTCTTTGTCACCCTATTTGGGATTTTCTTGGAGTGGTTTGCCATTTCCTTCTCCAGATCATTTTATAGATGAGGTACTGAGTCAAACAGGGCCAGGTGACTCACTCAAGGTCATACAGCTAGGAAGCTAGGCTAGATTGAAACTCAGAAAAATGAATCTTCCTGACTCCAAGCCTGGCACTATACTCACTGTGCCACTTAGCTTCCTCCAGATTACATAGTCTAGACTCCATGTGAGTGAAGTTTTACTGGATTTAAATTTGAAAATCAACACCTCAGTTTTCCCATCTTTAATATGCTCAGAATGCAGAGAGAACTTAGGGGATGAACATTCTCATTAACCAGAAACACTAGGGTCCAAACTTTGGGTGGTTTAGTTCTGCTATTGCTCTATATTAAACCTGTATTCCCTAAGTATTCAATTCAATAGAATACAGTTCAAGTATCATTAGGTCCTGCATCCTGCAAGGATCTCTGCTTGGTTATAGGGATATAAAGAAGGAAAAGGAAATAAAAACCATAGCTACCTCAAGTTGTAATGATGTAAAATATGTTCATTGGTCCCAGTCTAATGAAAACATGCAGTGAGAATTCAACAATGAAACCACTTTAGGGGATTGACTGTTCACTCTTACTGGGATCTGGCTAAATTTAATCTGAGGAACAAAACCATGAGCACAAGCTAAGAAATCAAATGTGAAATCCCTTTCCCTTCAGCTGTGTAAAAACAGCACTCTTGGGAGGGAGGAGCACCTCCAAGTTGGTTTATTCCTTTGGATTTTGATTGGTGTTCAACTTTCTCTGAATACATCAATTATACATACAATATTTCGAGAATGGAGTACAAGTTAAATCTTTCAATTAACCAATGTGTTTGTGAGGTGGATGAGTCCTTGAAGAAAGCCTGCGGGATGCCTGAGGAGTACTTACAGAAATATTCCAGCTCTTTGAAAGCACAGGTATAACACTGGCAAGTCCTATGGGGGAGAAGATCCATCACAACCTTCTGTAGCATTGTGGAAGTCCAAAGTGGGAATAAAGGGACATTGGTTTAGTCTGCCTTCTTTTGTTTTTTTAATGACACAGAAAAAGACTATTTTAAGAGCTTATATTTTCATAATGTTTTATAGTTTGTAAAATGTGATCATATATACCAACTCATTTGAGCCTCATAACAACACTGCGAAGTTAATAGTACAGGTATTATTGTTTCCATTTTCTAGTTGAGGGAAGAGAGGCTGAAAGGTTCCATGACTTGCCAGTTTCACGTAGCTAGTAAATAGTCCAGCCTGAACTTGGAAAACCAGGTTTTCTGACTCTAGATCCAGTCCTCTTTGTATTATATGTGGTTATAATAGTTTAAATAGCTGAGAAGTTTAATTCAAAGTTATAATTAGTGTCTTCCTTGCTATGAATGGATTCATCCACCCTTTTAAACAACTTCAAAACCAAAGGAGTTAAAATTTAAAAATAAAATCCCCTTTATATGCCTTTCTTGGAGTAGGAGAAAATGACTAGTTCCAGAATTCCTATCCTCCTTTATATTTTTGAAAAGGAACACTACATGACGTGTAGATAGCTGTTTAAGCAGAACAATGTGGCAGTATGTGTATCTGGGTTGACAGTATTTTCTCAACCCCATTATCCATCCAACCTGAAAAACAGGTCTGTCCCATAGATGCGAGTGGGAAGAAAGAAATGTAACATACCAAACCAAAATGATTTCTGTAAGAACTTAAGTGGGTACAATGAGAATGGATCTCTAATTTCATCAGTGTAGGGAACTCCAGGATGAAGAAACTTCCTCTACCAACGCACATTGGCATTCAGTCAAAGGGCCACACTTGAAGATCTAAAGGGCCACACATGATCTTGAAGCACCACTGGACCATGGGCAAAAAAACATAGACTAAAACTGAGCATAAATCAATACATCATGAAAGGCAAAGGAAGAGATGTTCAGGCCAATTCATTTCCCTTTGTAACCATTTTCTGGAATTCTTGGTGACTTTGCCACTAGTACTGGAGATTTGATTCATCATTCACCATGTTTACAATAATTAACCCTGCTTTCAGGAAACAGAACAAAATGATGGTTTTATTTGAAAGTGTCTATAATCTCCACCAAGTAACTTCTTTCTAATTTATATAGCTTGTAACACTGGGCTATGAATTAGAATATATAACTTTGAAGACTCTCTTCCTTTTCACCAAAGGAGGACAAAACATTTTTTAATATGGACAATAGAAGATCCTTTAGCACAGGCAGCCCCATTTCACCTAGAAAGCATGATTTTTAGAAAAAAATGCTAAAGGATCTAGGTTCAAATCTAGGCTCTGTTACTTGCTACCTGTCTGATTTGGGACAAGTAATTTCACTTCTCTGGGCCTTGGTTTCATTTCCATTTGCTCAATAAGCATTTATCAAGGGATGAAGAATCCCCAACCTCCAAGAATTTATATTCTGTTTGGAAAAAAACAAGTACCCAGATATGGGAAATAAGTGCAAAGTTATTTAGGGGAGGGGAGGACACCAGCATCTCAAGGATTAGAATATGCCCCATCCAACTTGAGCAGAAACTTGAAGAAACCTTAGAAGTGAGGAGTGAGTGTATTCCAGGCCTTTGGACAGATGATGCAAAGACCCTGAGACCCGCAGTAAATAACTGACATCATGGAACACAAAGTAAGTCAGTTTGACTAGAACATGTCCAGAAGACTGTCAAGAATTCATCAAACATGTGGACTCACTGATTCAACAAGAGATGGATGTGGTATATAGGGAGAACAGATAGGTCGGGTTGACTGTAACACAAAATGTGTGAAGGGGAGCATTGTGCCATAAGCCTGGAAAAGAAAACTGGCACCAGATGATGAATGTTTTTTAATGTCAAACAGAGAAGTTTTATATTTAATCCAAAAGGTAATGAGGAATCCCAGACACTTCCCAGGTAGGGAAGTGACCTGGTCAAACATGTAGTTGAGAAATGTCAATTTGGCAGCTCTGTGTAGGAAGGATTGGAGGACAGAGAGGCTTGGGAGAGTAAAGCCAATTAGAAGCTTAATGTAATTGTGAGGGAGAGCAGTGATGAAGGCCTGAACCATGTGAGTAGGTATGTAAATATATAGAAGGGGGTAAGGGAGAAAGAAGGATACTTCTGAGGTTTCCACCTTGGGAGACTTTCTAGTGGCACCCTTGACAAATAGGAGAAGCTACCATGAACTTTGGGGCTTTTTCCAACCCCTGAGGTTCTGTGGAGGTTGAGGTCAACTTCACTAATTTCAGTTTAATTCAACAACTATTTACAATAATATATGTGAGCTATATCTAAGTAGGCAGCTAGGTGGACCATTGAATAGATCACCAGACCCGAAGTCAAGAAGACTCTGAGTTCAAATCCTGCTTCACACCCTTACTAGCTGTGTGACCCTGGGCAAGTCACTAAACCCAGTTTACCTCAGTTTCTTCATCGCAAAATGAGCTGGAGAGGGAAATGGCAAATTTCTCCAGTATCTGTCAAGAAAACGCCAAATGGGGTAGTTAAGAGTGGTGCATGACTGAAGACTGAACCACAAACAACTGTTCTGGGTACTTGGGACTGCAAAGGCAAAAAATAAATAAATAAAGGCACATCACTTCATTCTCTAGGCTCCAGGGTTTTCATCTACAACATGACAGGATTAGACTAGAGGGCCTTTAAGGTTCCTTTCAGCTCTAAATCTATGATCCTGTGCTATCTCCTTGTTTCTTTCAACATTCCTATTGAACATGTCACTTCATAAAGGTGAGGAAAACTCAACAAAGTTAAAGGATAAGGTCCTTGCCTGAGACTTTGTTTCATCCAATGCATTAGGATTCTGTGACATAGAGATTATTTTCTGGTTTGGGGTTTTTTTCCCCCAAGAAAAGTGTAAACTAAATGAAGTTTCGCTTTCAAGACATAGTAAAGGTTTAAAGAGATGTAGACCATATCCTGAAAAGTTGTAACCTTCATTTTAGAGATAATGAAACTGATGCCCAGTGAAGACTTGACTTCACAACAACTATGGTTTTCTGATAGCATGGTCTTGGTCACACACAGATCTAAGAATCTGGAAGATGAGGAGAAAGGATAGAGGGAGAAATGTTGCATGGGTCCTTTTTATAAAATACTTCTCTGGAGAGAATAACTGATTCTCATTATCAGTATTGGAAAAGGGTATTAGAAAGGGTAGGCATGCAGCATGGGAGCTGGGCTGGAGAGTAGGGAGTGAAATGAAGCATTGTTGGGTCCTTCCTGAAACAGCAGGCTAAGAGAGGAAGTTCCCCATCAAGACAGTGAAGTTCCAGGGGATAAGAATTCAGTTGAACTCATTTTCATAAGAAGTACAAGTATTTATTTGTACATACATTTGTACTGTAGCTCCCACTTCACCTAGTCCCCTACTGAACATCTACCAAAAAAAGAAGAAAAATAAAACCTTCCTTACAAATATACATGATTCAGCAAAACAAATTCTCAAGTCAGTCATGTCCAAAAATGTATTTTTCTCTCTCTCTGCATTTTAAGTTCATCACTTCTCTGGGAAGAGCTGTGTAGCATATTCTTTTTCAGTCTTCTGAATGCATGATACATTACTGTGTAGATCAAAATTCTTAAATCTTTTAATGTTTTTCTCTATAATATTGTTGTCATACATATCAGTTCAGTTCACTCCACTCTGAATCAGTTCATAGGGGTCTTGTTATTTTCTGGAACTGTTCATTTCATCAGTTCTTATTGAAGAATAATATTCCATTATATCCATCATACTCCATAATTTGTTGATCCCTTTCCCTATAGAAAAATACCCCATTAGTTTCCACTGGGGAGCTACTATGGAAAGAGCTACTATAAATACTTTTGTATACATTGATCCTCTTCCTGTCTCTTTGATCTCTTTGGGTTATAAGTCTGGTCATTGCATAGCTAGGTCAAAAGGTATACAAGATTAGTAACTTTGGGGCAGAGTTCCAAATTACTTTCCAGAAAGTAAAGACCAGTTCATAGCTCCACCAACAATGCACTAGTATGCCTTTTTACTGAGGGAGATAATGTATTCAACACTGAAAGGAATCCTGGGTCAGAGCTAATCAAGTAGAAGATTAGAGAGAAAGGATATTAAATACATTGCATCTCTTCAAGCAACACCAAGGCCCTAAAATACAACTGGTGCCTGTTTTGACCTTTATGTAGGACAAGGGACTCTACCTCAAAGGCTCATAGGCATTATTGCAAGATTGTTGAATCTTATTAAGGGATTGATAAATCAACATTAAACAAAACACTTGCGTAGATTCAATTACAAAGTGTTCCCTAAAGAAATAAAGAAGAATTTGTACTCATGTTTATTCATGTAGTACAATTCAATATAGTAAAAATGACAATACTATCCAAGTTAATTTACATTTTTAATACTATGCCAAAAAAATCATCAAAGGGATATATTATAGGACTCTACAAAATTATAACAAAATTTATTCAGAAAAATAAAAAAATCTAGAACATCAAGGGAAATAAAGACAAGAAGTAGGGAATGAAGGAAGCTCTATTATGACCCAACAATCCTCAAAACCACCTGTTGGCAGCTTAAAAATAGATTAATCATTGGAAGAGAGAAGCAGAAACAATGGAACTCATTAACTCAGGGTTTGATAAATTGGAAAACATAAATTACTTTGGAAAGAACTCTCTATTTGATAAATACAGGAAAGAATCTGGCAAAAAATAGACTTAAATCTTATACTACATACTACAATATATTCTCAATGGATATGTGACTTTAATATTAAAGATCAAACCATTAAAAACTTAGTAGATAAATCAAAATTGGTGTTGCTGATCTAGTCCCCACTGCTTGAATTCAGAGTCCCTGTAATTTTTATGAATAAATTGCCCAGACTGAATCCTAACCAATCAATCAGCAAACATATATTAACTCACTATATTAATTTACTATGTGACAGAAACTTTGCTAAGTTGTCGGGATACATGTGTAATGGGGAGGCATGAGGAGGTCCCTGGAAACCACATCAATTACAAGGAATTGTATATATTTTGCTCATCTTATGAGGCAAAGAAATATCACATGGTTTTTGAAATTCTAGTGGGACTTGAAGAGCCCTTGGGGGGGAGGAGGAGGAGGAGGAGGAAGAAGAAGAGGAAGGGGAAGAGGAAGGGGAAGGAGGAGCAGGAGGAGAAGGAGAAGGAGAAGGTGAAGGAGGAGGAGGAGGATGAGAAGGAGGAAGAAAATAAGAAGGAGAAGAAGAAGAACAAGAAGAAGAAGAAGAAAAAAGAAGAAGAAATGAGAAAGAGCCGGAGAGATGACTCCCTTACACACACAGTGAAATGGATAAGAAGCAGCTAAAAAATGTGTGCAGGCTCACTCTGGCTTGCTCCTTCTTCCATCCTTCTCTTCCTTCCTTCCCTCTCCCTCTCATTTTCCCCTTTCCTCTCCTCTCCTTTCTCTTCCTATTCCTCCCTCTTTCTCTTTTGTTCCTCTCTCTCTCTCTCTCTCTCTCTCTCTCTCTCTCTCTCTCTCTCTCTCCCCACCCCTCCCCTCCACTCTCTCCCTCCCACTCCTTCCTCCCCTTGCTTTTTCCAACTCTTTTTCAACAGTTCTCCAAGTCCCGCTCCCATCCCTAAAAGTCACAAGATAGTCCCTGCCCTCAGCAGATGAGCAAAACTCACAGTTCCAGCAATTTGACTGTCCTGCAGGGCAGAGAAGGTGTTATGCTTTGAAAGGCAAAGACGCAAAAACAGTTCCTCCCCTCAGACTAAGGGACATACTCCATCATATAAGTTCCATTCCTCCCTTCCCTCTATGCAATTCTACTTTGCCCTTCCATCATACCTTCTGGAATTCCCTTTATATTGTTAACAAACTGCCCTTCATTTTAGATCTATACTCTCCTCTTGGTTACTTCGTTTTATCTATTTTTTATTTAATTTTGGGGACTTGAGCTCTGTAATGACTAAACTATATGTTAGCTCTTCCTTTCTTCACAGGGGAGCAGGACACGAAGCTACACAATAACCAATCAAATAGAATTATTTCTGAGGCTCAAGGCTGCTTGACATACCAGTGATCCTTTGGGAAGTGAACTTTAGATGAACTGGGAGATGGCTACAGAGATTGGAGCAGCCTTGAATGACTCAAGGTGGCCTTGGGCAGCAGGTGCAGACTCTGGACCTTCCAAACTCCTTACTCTTTGGCTTACCCATCTACAGATGTCTTCTCCCTTAAGCCCCAGCCCCATTCCAAGCTTCTAGAAACTATATTATCTCCCTACCTTCCCTCTCCCCTTTAAGCAGATGAAGAACTGTCTCTACCTCTTTGCACCTTTATAAAATTTCCTCTCTCCCCCAAGTCTTTGTCTTGGACAATAAATGCGTTTAATTGGTATGTGAGACTGTTTCATTTCAGACTTTCTTTATAGGAGTGGGAGTTATTTGTTAACAACTTTCTGTTCATAAGCTGTTCCTTCAATAGAAAGTAAGCTTCTTGAGAGCAGGGACTGTTTCATTTTTTGTTTTGTATTCCCAGTAACTAGTAACAATGCTTAGAATGTAGCAGGTACATAATAAAATCTTGTCAAATTGAACTAGTAGGTTGCTTTTATTTTGTGATGACTGGTCTCTTACCCTTACCACTCTTGTATATGCAGTCAGGTTGAAAAAAAAACATTTCGTCCCTTGTTTTCTAAGCCTACTCTGTTCTGGTTCAGCAGCTAATCAAAGAAGTAAGCAGTAAGAAGGCCATAAACAGTCATAAAATTTCTACCCACGCTCTCAGTGGAGAGGTAGGACCAGGGGGAGTCACTAGGGAAGTTCAAATTCTGCAAGAGTCAATTGTTAAATTTTCAGTGGAATCATTTACACCTCAGAAATAAGTAAAGATTACAAATCAAGGTTTAACATTCTTCAGTTGATTATCTAGACTTTTAAAAATGATAGAGACAATGTAAACCATGCAAATTAAAAGCAGGTCTTGTGTGCAGTTTTTTCCCCAAATGTAGTTGTTCAACATTATCAGTCTATGTAGGCCCTTTTATTCTGTATCATAGGCACTTCCAGGAGGAGGCTTACCAAGTGTTCATGACCCCAGACTCATTGACTTGGACCACATTACAGAAAATTCTTACATTTACAACTGTATTTTACCTATATTATCTCATTGGTCCTTACAACAGACCTCTGAGGTAGGTGCTATTAAACCAGTTTTACAATTGGGGCAACTGAGTTGAAGTGATTTGCCCAGAGTCACAGAGCTAATGTGTGAGACCAGACTTGAAACTGGTTCTTTTTTGACTCCCAGTTCAGTTCTCTCTCTACTCTGCCTCTTAGTTTCCTCTATAAGATGCTAAATGACTTGTCCAAAGTCATTTGGTAGTAATTGGTCCAACTAGGATTTGAACTCGATTCCTCTGATTCTAGACAGAATTCACCATTTTCTGATAAGTCATTTATCCTTTCATCATACCCCTGCTTCTTAGTGGTGGATGATAGCAGGACTTTGGGGGATATTGTGAATGTATATGCAGGTGGGGTGGTAATGGACTAAGTAGAAAGATTTTCTGATTAGGAATCTGTGGACCTGCGCCATGACCCAGAGATGCACCTTCCTCCACAAACATAATTTTGTGCCCAGACATCTCTAGAAAAGGGTGGCAACCACATCATCTTGTGTTAGGACACAAGGATGAGTTGATTTGTTTGTGTTTTTGTTTGATTCAATCTGCTTGCTTCCACCCTTTATTTATTCAATTGCTAAGTGGGGAATGGAGCCAAGATTTTGCTGAAGCGTGAATGGAAGGAAGCAGCAATATCTCTTGTGGTAATGAGCACCGCCCAAAGCCTCAGGGTTTCCCCCAAGTTTAGGATGGTTCTAAAAAACCATTTCAGCACTGAACGGAAGTCGTGACTGCCCCCACTGCTATGCCCACATAGGCCTATGGTATGAAGTTCAATGCTTGTTGTGTGACATCATTTCACTATTCCATCCAAGGAATAGATGCATTAGCTTCTGGGGACCATCATTCAACATCCTTATCACCATCACCAACAACTGACATTAATAGAGCACCCACACACGTGTGGATGACAATGCATTTGGTGTTTTACAAATATAATACAAAGAAGACATAGAGAATAACTTCCCAGATTCGTATTTTATATTTGATTATGATGATAAGGATGAGAGGAAGTATGTCACGGTGCATAAAGGTAAGGCAAGGCAACAAGCTATTGTTAGGTGCTTCCCGCATGCAGACACTGTGCTAAGCACTGGGAATACAAATTCCAACAAAAAGAAAGAGTCTTGGCCTAAGGGAGCTTACAAGCCACAAAAGGAAGTGAGAAGAAAGAGGTGAAAATACTCAGGCCCCTAGTGTGGAAGTCCAAGACATTGTCCTCATCCTCACTATTGTAACTAACACTTATATAACACTTACTATGTGCTAGGCATTGTGCTAAATATATTAAGAATATGATTTCAACAACCCTGAGAGGAGGGACTGTTACTATCCCTATTGTGTCTTTGAGAAAACTGAGAAACATAGATTGAAAGGGTTATCCAAGGGCATGACTAGTAAGTACCTGAGGTCAGGCTTGAACTCAGGTCATCCTGACTCCAAACCCAGCACTCTGTCCACTACACCATCTTGTTTCCTAGGGAGACAATGAAGCACAGACAGGAAGAGAATGAAGGCTGACCCACCTGGACCCCTCTACCAAATGGTGGGTCCAGGAAGTACTCATCAATGGAAGAAGGTCAAAATTGTAGAGGCATGGGGGGAATGGAGCCAAAATGGTGGATACAAGCAGGGACCTGCCTGAGTTCTCCACCCAAACCCCTCAAAATACCTGTAAAAAAAATGACACTAAACAAATTCTAGAGAAGCAGAAGCCACAAAATGACAGATTTTAGCCCAAGACCATCTGGAAGGCCAGCAAAAGGGGTCTATTGCACCCAGATCTGAGCAGAGCAAAGCCCTGCATGGGCCTTGAGAGCACAGATAGGACTGGAGCAGGCCTCAGGGCCCTCAGTCACTGCACCATTGTTTCCAGACTTCTCAACCCACAAACTCCAAAGACAGCTTCAAAGGTCAGTGAGAAAGTTCTCTCTCTCCTCTGGGTGAGAGTGGAAGGCAGTCTATCAAAGTTTTAAAAATGAATGTTAAAAATTGTTTTTGCATGCCACTGGTAAATAAATTGTACAGGCAATGGGGTATAGACATCTATCTTGTCCCACAGGAAAATAGAGGGGAGAGGGAGGGGAGAAGGGGGTGATAGACTAAGGAAGGGCAGATTGGTGAAAGGGGTGGTTAGAGTAAATGCTGTCGGGAGAAAATTTGTAATTCAAAATCTTGTAGAAGTGAATGTTGAAAACCAAAAATAAATTATTTTTAAAAAGAATATTAAAAGGCTAGCACAGGCATGTTCTGAGTTTCAAAGGCCCCAGATGGATGTTCCAGGTAAAATTTCAGATAAGTCATCATGCTAAAGTCCAGAAAGAAATGTAGTGTGCAGAGAGCTGGGCCTGCAGTCAAGGAGACTCATCTTCCTGAGTCCAAATCAAACCTCAAATACTTAGTAGCTGTGTGACCCTGGGCATGTCACTTAACCCTGTCTGCCTCAATTTTCTCTTCTGTTAAAATGAGCAAGAGAAAGAAATGGCAAATCAATCTGGTATCTTTTCCAGAAAAACCCCAAATGGGGTCATGATGGGCTGGACCGGGATGAAAACAACTAAATAGCAACAAAAGTTGAATTTCAGAAAGTCAGAAGCATAGATAGAAGGCTGACTTTGGTGTTGGAAAAATTACCACTCACATATAATGGTTGCATGACCCTAAACAAATTGCTTAACCTCTCAGAACTCCAGGCCAAAAGTGTCCAACATGCAGGTCACAAGCAGCTGAAAATAGATCAAAAAATTAATGGGAAATATTTAACAAATTTATAAAATTCTAAATTTATAAGTGAAAGTATAAAAATCAACAAATTTAACAAATAAAAATGTAGTAGAACATAGGTGGAGTTAACCTATAGTTTTCCAAGTCAATGTGCAGCCCATCAGGTTCTTTATGTATGGTTTAGTGGCTCCCCATTTCTATTTGTTTGATACTACTGCTCTAGACAATCCCCTAGAGGTGCCTATACCAATGATATCAATGAACCAGTTCTTATCCCTACACATAATCAGGATGACAATGAAGATGACAGCTCTGGAACTTCTTGGAACCCTTCATTTACACCAAGGTTCAGAACAAGCACTAGCATCTATGTGAAGCCTTTCCTGACTGTCAATGTCTTCCCTCATACAAAAAAATAATTAATCATCTTCTATTCAATTTGTATGCAGTGCCCCTTCTGGGACTACTTTCTAATTCCATCAATAGACCAGGTGCCCAGCCAGTGACTAACTACTGCTCTTTTCGTAGTTCTAAGAGTAACTTTGAAGGGTTGGGGTTTCTGGTATTGTTGTTCATAAGCCCCTAACTGCTGTGCTCCTAGTTGAGTATCAGATATGCTTAGTTTTCTTTTAGAAAAAAAGATGGTTACTTAGGTAATATTGTGAGAACAGTTGATCAACTACACATAGAGTCCAGAGAAAGAGTAAACTTAAACTTAATGACTTAGTGAAATTGACCCTGTCACTAAAAGTCCTTCTTTCTTTAGTCCATAGTCACTATTATTTTCTGATTTAAGGGTTTTTATACCTCCAAGTTGTTTGGTCTCCTGGTGAGACCTTGCTGTATCCTTCTGTGTCTATGTTTGTCCTTAGTAAATCAACATCTCTCTCTCTCTCTCTCTCTCTCTCTCTCTCTCTCTCTCTCTCTCTCTCTCTCTCTCTCTCTCTCTCTCTCTCTCTTGGATGAGATTTCTCCTTTTAGTTCTTTCTCTCTGATGACAAGATCATTGAATAAGGAGGTGAGAGAGAGGGAGAAAGTCTCTCTTCCCTATGCCCAAAATGGTTCCTTCCCTGGAACTTGGCTCCAACTGGAATCCTTAACTCCAAATATGAAATGATCCATTGGTAGATTGGACATCTCTGGACTGAACTCCTTAATGAACTGGCTACTATTGTTTACATCGGTCCAATGGATAAATACGATCCCTTCAGCCAATTTTAGAAAGCCATTGCTTTCTTTCTGGACTCAAAGATATTGACACCTCTGAGTATAAACCATCTTTTTAATATTTAGAAACTTCATCAGCAGCAGTTGATTGATTTATTAATTGGGGTAGGAAAGAACCCTACCCATCCACGTATGTATTTTGTATTAAATACTTTTATGTATAGATACCCCCTCCAACGGGAATCAAGATCCTTGAGGTCAGGGACTGTTTCACTTTTATCTTTGTATCCTTAAGTGTCTTGGACACAAAGTGTTTAACAGAGCAAGAACTTAATACATAAATGACTGAAAGAATAAATCATAGAAAAATTACCATATGGCAGAGAAAGATAAAATGATGAGACAAAACTTTGTCACGCAGCAAAAACAGTATCAGAGGAAAAAAATATATTTATGAAAATATGTTAAGCTAGCAAGAAGATTAATGGATTAATGCATTAAAATACAAAGAAAGGAAAATAAAACAAAAGAGGGATTGAATATTGCAAGAGAATAAAATTACTTAAAAAGGAAACTCATTGGCTCACCCGCTGCCATCACCATCTGACTCACCTTCCAGTCTGCTTAACCTCAGCCACAGCAGTGCAGCTGCCTAGTCCTTGGCAACAAGATGAAGATCGAGGAGATGAAAAGAACCACGAAGACGCAGCGCATTGCCTGGAACAGCCATATGAAGGGGATGGGGTTGGACAAGAGAGGCCTGGTCAAGCAGGCAGTCTCTAGGCTGGTGGGGCAGGAGAACACCCACGAGGCATGTGGTGTGATAGCAGAATTAATCAAAAGCAAGGAAATGACAGGGAAAGCTGTTTTGTTGGCAAGTCCTCCTGGAACTGGCAGGCAGCCCTAGCCCTGGCTATTGCTCAGGAGTTGAGTAGGAAGGTCTCCTTCTGTTCCATGGTAGGAAGTGAAGTCTACTCTGTGGAAATTAAGAAGACAGAAGTTCTGATGGAAAACTTCAGAAGAGCAACTAATCTGAGCATAAAGGGAGACCAAGGAAGTTTACAAAGGTGAAGTCACAGAGTTAACTCCATGTGAGATGGAAAACCCATGGGTGGATATGGCAAAACCATCAGCCATGTAATCATAGGACTTAAAAATGGCAAAAGGAACCAACCAGCTGAAACTGGACCCCAGCGTCTTTGAAAGTTTGCAGAAAAAGTGAGTGGAAGCTGGAGACATGATATATAGATAGAAGCAAACAGTGGTGCAGTGAAGAGGCAAGGTACGTGTGATACCTATGCTAGCGAATTCGATCTTGATGTGGAAGAGTATGTTCCCTTGTCAAAGGGTGATGTGCACAAAAAGAAGGAAATTATTTAGGATGTGACCCTCCATGACTTGAATGTTGCCAATACTAGGCCCCAAGGAGGGCAGGACATCCTTTCCATGATGGGCCAGTCAATAAAGCCAAAGAAGAAGAAAATCATAGACAAGTTTCTAGGGGAGACCAACAAGGTGGTTAACAAGTACATCGACCAGGGTGTAGCAGAGTTGGTTCCAGGCATGCTGTTTGTTGACAAGGTGCACAGACTGGACATTGAATGCTTCACCTACCTGCACCATGCCCTGGACTCTTCCATAGCCCCCATCATCATCATGGTTTCCAGTCAGGGCAACTGTGTCATCAGGGGTAAAGAGGATGTGATCTCTCCTCATGGAATTCCCCTTGACCTTCTGAACCGAGTGATGATCATCCACACCATGCTGTACATCCCACAAGAAATGAAACAGATTGTAGAAATCTGAGCCCAGACAAGAGGCATTAACATCAGTGCGGAAGCATTGAACCACTTGGGAGAGATTGGTACCAGGACAACATTAAAATACCCAGTGCAGCTCCTGCCTCCAGCCAACCTGCTGACCAAGATCAATGGGAAAGACAGTATTGAGAAGGAACATAGGGAAGAAATTAATGAACTCTTCTATGATGCCAAGTCTTCAGCCAAAATCCTAGTTGATCAACATATGAGGTAAAATGATGGTTGCATCCTAATCTTTCTGAGTTGAAAAGAAAAGACACCCAAAATGTGCCCTGGCCTGCTAAAACAGCAAAGATGCGAGGATGGATATTTCTGGAGCAGAGAAACCTCTGGACTTAATGTCTGTGTTCACTTAGTTATATTATCAGTTTTGTGTGAAGCAATGAATTTAAAATGATCATTTCTGCTCCCATAGTTGCTCTGTTTCAGATCTCACCTGGAATATCTTCTAATAAATCTTTTTAGTTTAAAAAAAAAAGAAACTCATCAATTATGACAAAAATTTCAATTTTATGACCATTATTTACCTTTCTAAAATAAGTTTAACAAAGAAATAGTGGACAAGAACCAAACTAAGATCATAGATTTAAAAGCTAGAAAGTAACTTAGCTTCAAAGTGTGGTCTGTGAACCCCTGAGAGTCCCTTTCTTTCAGGACGAGGTCAAAACTTTTCATAATCATTATAAGACCTATGAAAATATTCCTCCTTTTTCCCACTCTCTCTCTGAGAGCCAGATTTTCTTCAACTAAAATAACATCGCAACAGGTTGAATGCAGAAATGGATATGAGAACTGAGCAGTCTTCTATTAAGCCAGGTATTAAAAAGATTTGAAAATATCTTATTTATTTATTTATCAGTCTTAATTGATAGTATAGTAAATATTGATACATATAATCCACATAAACAACAGCTCCTTGAGGTCCTCAATATTTTTAAGAGTTCAAAGTATTTAAAAGTATAAGTATATTCTTCACAAAAAGTATAAAGTTCCTGAGACCCATAGAATTAAGGGGCCAGATCTGGAAAGGCTTCCTGTAGAAGGTAGGATTTTTTTCTGGAACTCAAAGGAAACCAAGGAAAGCAGGGAGCAGAGAGGGGAGAGGAGGTTCTAGGAATGGAGGACAGGAAGGAAAACACCTGGGAGTCAGGAGATGGTGTGCCATTTGTGAGGAAAAGCAACAAGGCCAGTGTTACTGGCTGGAAGAATAGTGGGTAGTAGAGATGCTCACACATAAGGTGTAAGAAAACTAGAAAGATTGGGGGAGGGGGAGGAAGGAGGAGGAGGACAGGCTATGAAAGCAAACAATGCCCTGAACATTCCAGTACGGGGAAGGGCCTAAGCTACCAACCAACAGCCCACCTACTCAGAAAATCCTCAGGAATAGGAGGATGGGTATTAAAGCTTCAGGATACTATTACTGAACCTTCCCAAGGCAAGGTAATAGCATTGCTTTTGACTATAAATACCTTTGAAAATATTTATATATTTCATGCAAACTAAATGTTCATCAGTCAGGGTCAGAAGCAAAGGAGAAGATGAATTTCATGATTTAAGTTAAGCTAACAATTTGTAAACTATAGAAGGAGTTGGGAGGGGAAGGTGAGGCAAGGGAATAGAAAACTGTGCTTAGACTCAGGTCTGGTTATAGACTGAGCTCTCCCTCCAGTGCCCTGCATGTTCAGGTGCAGGATGAAAGAGGCATCTGAAAGTCACTGAACCTTGGGCAAAAAGAATACAAGGGCACTTAACTTTGTCCTGGTCCCTTTCTTCTCAATCTGAAAACCTTTCTGGTCATCAGGACACAGCCCCTCCCATGATCTCATCGGGAGAGACCCAGACACAACTCACCTGTGACTTTTGATGCCTCTTGACCAGGAAAAGGTGGGAAAGTCAGGGAAGTGGAGGTCAGTCAGATGGGGGTGAGGTAATGAGAACAGGGATGGGAGGGAGAGGGGAAGTTATCAAGGAATGTAGGGCCTTTCAGGGAAGCTGGGACCTGAAGGAACACTAGTGCTGTTCCAAGTAACTAACATTCACTTCTAATTCGTAAAATAGAAGTCATCAGTTTCGGAATTATTGTATATGGTTTTGCCCTAGAGTTGTATCTAGAATGGATGTGAAAAAAATCTAAAGGAGTCCTGGAGGGAGAGGGAGAATTACATTTCCTTTGTCCCCATTTGTTTTTAAGTCATTTCACTTGTGCACAATTCTTCACAACCCTATTGGGTGTTTTCTTGGCAAAGACACTGAAGTAGTTTGCCATTCCCTTCTCCAACTCATTTTACAGATGAGGAAACTGAGGCAAACAGAGTTAAGTGACTTGCCCAGGGTCATACAGCTGTCTGAGACTATATTTGAACTTAGGCCTTCTTGACTTCAGACTTTGTGCTATAGCCACTGTGCCCCTTCAGTTGTCTCTCTATCCCCCTGCATTGCCTCATGTTGTTGGTTGACCCTAGAGGCATCATGACCCAACCCCACCTCTCCAGGCCCAGGATCTCATTTCAAGGAATACTATATCCCAACACAATCCCACAAATTTAGTGGTCAAATTGTCCACTGACCCCAATCCACTTGCCCCCTCCCCTGCCTTCATGGTTTTAGCTCCCCATGAAAAAATCCTCTTACAGCCCTGCTTTCCCCTCTCTTTATGCCCCCACACAGGATGATTTTGGTTCCATTGATGTGATTGGTGGAGCAGTTACAAGTTTCAGGATTTTGAAATATCCAGTGGACCGCTGATCAGGTTTGGATATCTGTCATAAGCATACTGAAAACAGGAAGGATGAATTAGGAAACACCTCCTACAAACTAAAAGGGAGATACATACCCCTTCTTGCTCTACTAAAACTCATTAGGCAATAACTAAGCCTATGACTTGGGCAGAAATTATGTCATTGTGATACTGATGTGTCCAGGCCTTCACAGGTTTATCTTCTGTGTATGACAGTGACTAAAACAATGCAAAGGAAAACAACAGTAGAAGGTGGTGAAATTTCTGATTAATGATCAGGACCAATCTCTGCCCACCAGCAAGACTGATGGGGAAACACACCTCCCACCTCTTAGTGGAGATGAGAAATATAGTATATACTATCAAACATACTTAACTTTAATTTTTGATACAAGGGAAAGCGGGTACTTCACGAAAGCAAAAAACATCAGTAAAACTTTTAAAACTTATTTTAATTTATTTTAATTTAATTTAAATTAAATAATTTCAATTTTTTACTAAAATTAATTAAATTTAAATTAAATAATTTTAAAATTATAAAATTCAATTTTATTTAATTTTCAGTTCCAAATTTTCTCCCTCCCTCCAGCCCCTCTCATACCCATTGAAAAGGCAAGAACTACAATACCTTAAACTTATGAAGTCATTTGAAACATATTTCCACATCAGCCATGTTCCAGAAGAAAAGAAATATCTGAATTTATCATTCTCTGTGTGGAGATTGACAGTATTTTTCATCATGAGTCCTTCTCCAGATGGCTGGATCATTGGCTTGATCAGAGTTACTGAGTCTTTCCCAGCTGACTCTCCTTACAATAAAACTTTTAAGATAACAAATTTCTTATTTATGTTTCCCAGATAACATTTATATTTCCCTAATTTCATAATGAACATTTCAGTTTTCGAAGGGGATCATAACACCTATACTCATGTTCATCTAATGATGTAAATACAGAATTTACACTAGGGATGAGGATAGATAATAGTAAAGTACTGGGGCAGGGGAGAAGTGAGAAAGCTATGAGCAGCCCAGTGTACTGGGGGTGATCAGGGGACCCTTGATCAATTTAGTGAGTCTCCCAATCAATTTGATGAGTTAATTAGCCCTGAAAATTTTCTTGAAGATCACCTCTGACAGATCGAAAAAGGAGTGATATCAGCTGCTTTTGTTTGAATTTTTGTTTTCCATCTCTCCCACATGACCACCTTGTTTTCTCTCTGACTGAGCAGAAAGAATGGAAGCCTTCATTGGTTAGAATTTTTTGATGATTAGCTTTCAACATTTATAGCCATCTTGTCCACTCTAGTTAATTTCATTAAAAATCAAAAATTCATTTCTCTCCCTTCTTATCCAACCCAGTCCAGAATTAAAGAAAATATAAACTTACGTAAACCATAGATACACATATAGATAAAAATTTTTACTACCCACCCACCACTTATTTGAAAAAAGACTGTGCTATTACTTTTAAAAATTTCTTTTTTAAAAATTAATGAACTTTTTTTTCTGTTCTTTCCTCCTCTTCCCTTCCTAAATTGAAAAATAAAAACCACAAACAAACATCTGTATCCACTGGGGGTAAGTTTTGTTCTTATGTGTGAATTACTTCCACATACATCCTGGAAATTCGACTTAATTACTTGAGAAATTTTCTGCAGAGATTTCTTTTCCAGTTGACTTGTTTCTCTTCCAAATTCCATTCCAATATTCTCCCATAGATTGTCCCTATTACCCCCCTCTCTTGTCATTTAGTTCTAATCTGTCTCTGTCTACCCACTCTCTCCCAACTGCCTAAAGATGTGCTCATGTCTCCACCATCCTCCAAAATCCTTTACTTGAGCCCACTATCGTCTTATGTCTCTTCTGCCTTTTGTAGCTAAACTCCTTGAAAAGACCATCTATAATAGGTGCCTTTCAAACATTTAAAATTGTTCAGTAGACATTTTGAACCTAACATGACCAAAACCAAATTAATTCCTTCCCCCAAACCCTCTCCCCTACTCACTTCCCTATTACTGTCCAGGCTAACTCCATCCTCCCAATCTCTTAAGATTACAACCTAGGTGTTCTCCTTGACCCCTCACTGTCTCTCACCGCCCCCCCTACTCCTCACTAACCTGTTGTCGATCTCATCTTTGAAACATCTCTCCAACACCTCCTCTTCCCTCCCCTGACAGAGCTACCACTCTGATTCAGGCCCTCATCATCTCACACCTGGGGTATTGCAATAGCCTGTCAGGGGGTCTGTTTGCTTCGTCTGTCCCCTCCATTCTAACCTCCATTCAGCCCTTAAAGTGATTTTCCTAAAGCATAAGCCCAACCTTGTCACTCTCCTATTCAATAATCTTCAGTGTCTCTACCATCTCCAGGATCAAATAGAAATCCTCTCTGGGCTCCAGGTATTTTCTCTAGCTGTCACCTATGCCTGGAATGATCCTCTTCCTCTTATCCTCTTTCTGGCTTTCCAACCTTCCTTTCAATCTCAGCTGAAGTCCTGTCTTCTACAGGAAGGCTTTCCCATTTCCCCTTAATTCAACTGTCTCCCCTTAATTCAACTGTCTCCCCTCTCTTATGTCTTATTTCTATTCAGCTTGTTTGTATAGACTTCTTTGTTGTCTCCCCCATTCAACTGTGAGCACTTTGAGGGGAGGGATGTTCTTTGGCCTCTTCTTGCATTCCCACCCCTGAGACAGTGCTTAGCACACAGTGCATGCTTAATAAATATTTATTTACTGACTAATATTAACCACATTGGCTTTGTTTGTCTCACTGTTACTTTTCAAGGAAAAACATTTAAAAAGAGTTTTCAAGTAGACTGCAGAGGGGTAAGAAAATAGTGACAGTAAGTGAAAGCATTAAGTGAAGGTGTTAATTTTAGTAATTTTGACTGAGAAGTAGAGGAGAGATACAGGAAGATTGTTTGAGGGGATGGTAGGATCTAATGAGAGTGGTTCTTTAGTGCAAGAGAATCTGTTGTTTAGTGGTTTCACTCCCAAATAGGGAGGAGAGTTGGCAAAGATATTGGAGTAGACCAGCTTCAGCAAGCTGGCCTTCACTTATTTGGCAGACTTGTTTCGCTCAGAGCTTCTATTTGGGTGTGTTACCTGCTGAGTTTTCTTGCAACAACAGCTGTTTGTCTTTGAGCTCTACTTGATTTTGTGTTGTCCATGAGCACACACACATTCCGTATACTAATGGTGAGTGGGGTCATCTTCTCCAAAACTTTTTGTGGTTTTTTTTACTCCTCTGTGTATTTATTGTTTTATAGAAGAATGCCCAACCCAGATCATCGTAACTGCCAAATAGTCAGTTATGCAAAATAGTGTATATATGGAGCTTAAGTACAAATGGGAGTCACAATTTCTTTAAATACATACTTAATCACAAATTTATGGTCCTACAAAAGAGCATTTAAACTAGATGATCTAAGCTGATCTGCCTCCTTGGACCCGCAGTAACTGGTATCTTCCTAAAAACCAATAGAATCAATGGGCTGAATCATTGTCAGTTCCACTATGTGAATCTATTGATCACAATAAATGAGTCACTTTTTAATGAGAGCTTTTCCTGGCTCCCCTACAAACATGACCTGGCCTGAATAAAAAAACAAGAGGAATTCTTGAAGGTCAACGGTCCAAAATGCTGTGTACTTAGGTATTCTACACAGTCTGTATTCACTGGTTCCCTTTTTAGTTACGTTGTACTTAGATTATTTTCTTTAATTCATCATACAGGATAGGCACAAAAGCTCCACCCATGCCTTTAAGAATATTGGACCAGGCACCCTTGAAGAAAACTTTGCCACCCTCATCTGTAGCAATCTTCCAGCAGTCAATTGTCCCAGCGTACATCATACATCTCAACTCCTTTACACCCAGACTGTGTCATTATTCTCCACCTTCCTGTATCAAAGGGATAGGAGATGACACCCGCTACAGCAGCCACTGATTGCGCAATCACAATATGAGTGTTGTTTGGATCTGGGAGCATGCTTTTTGCTGTATCATAGATTCCAAAGGAAGCATTATCTATAGATAATGATACCCTGAACTGAGACATTGACACCTTGATACAAACCACCAATTCCATCAGACATGGTGATTTTCACCAGGCAATCTCCCAGGCCTTTGAATTCTCTCTCAGTGCCAGACTTCCCCACATCAGATGCCAAGAGAGTTCTTGAAAAATCCAAGGGGTAGACAAAGCAGAGAGAAGTAGCATCAGCTGCACCACCAGAGGCAAGCTTGCCAGCAAAATTCCTCCCAAACTGTGTGTCCTTGTCCATTCTTTAAACACTGGCTTATTTTTATCCTTAAAGGCAAAGTTAAGGGCCTGGGTGGGGAAATATCTGATGACATTTGCCAAGTGACCCCACACCAGCATGAAAGCACCCCTTGTTCCTTTGGAATTCAGACTACATAATCCATTATGCCCTTGTATTGCTTATCTGCAGCCATTTGTTTACTTGAATGCTGCACATAAAACAGTAGCCTAACTCTCTCTATGGGAGCCACAGAAGTATTAGAGATAGCAGCAGCGATGCCCCAGGCCAGGAAGCCCTTGGTGAAGGAGATGGCTTGTTCTATCATGTTCCCTGAGCGGGTAGGTGTTGGAGAGTTGGAGAAAAAAAGCAATGAAAGAGGGCAGATAGCTGGGGAAGTCATTGCTACATACACAGCCCCTTGCTATAGCTTGGACCCTATTTTTTTGTGTTTTGACCTCAAGGTGGGATCCCTAGCTACTGATGTAATAAGGCCAGAGTTGGCAGGTAATTTTCAGGAAATCTTTTCTAGCCCATTCCTCACACCAGGAGGCGAGCAGAGTGGTCCTTAAAAAAAGGTGCATAGATTTTACACTCAGATCTAACCTAGTCAGTGAGCTCATATGCCTCCCAAAAGGAGTGAATGATGGGCTCCTAGCAATGCAACTGCCACTTGCAGAAAAGCAACAGGCCACCATAATCAGTGCATAGGCTCCTACCATGATAAACCCTGATTAAGTCAAAGAAAAATTATTTATTTTTATTTTATTTTTAAAATTTTTTATATATTTATGTTTAGTTTTCAACAATCATTTCCATAAGATTTGGGGTTCCAAATTTCCTCCCCCTGCCTCCCCCACCCCAAGACAGTATGCAATCTGGTATCAGCTCCACATATACATTAATATTAAGCATATTTTCACATTCTTAGGGCATAGGCTCCTACCATGATGAACCCTGATGAGGTCAAAGAAAAATTCTTTTAAAAAATATCTATTTATCTTTAATTTTCAACAGTTCCATAAGATTCTGAGTTCCAAAGGCTCTCAAACAGTATGCTTCCATCTGCATTCAGACTCACAATTCATTTTCTGGGTGTGGACAGCACTTTCCATCATGAATCTTTTAGAGTTGTCTTAGATCCTTTCATCTAAGAAGAGGCAAGTCTATCAAATTTAGAATCACAAATTCTTACCCTATACAATGTATTCCTGATTCTGTTCACTTCACTTTGCATCAATTCAGGAAAGGTTTCCCAGGTTTTTTCTGAAGTCCATCTGCTCATCATTAAAGAAAAATTCTATGAAGACCTGGAAAGCCTCATCATCAATGTGCCAAAAGAGGCAGACTCACAACTGTGACACATGGAAGATGTTGGCCCAGAACTACCTAGCATGACATGCCCAGATCAAAGAAGGCACTGTGCTCCATGACCAAAGCAGAATCAAAGTAGTAGAAAGGAAATATGAAATGTACAACTCTAAAGATATCTCTATCTCAAATATTCAAATGTACTAGTTAAACCCAACCTATAGGAGAGCCTTCTGGGATGGTATTGGACTGATCATTCACAGTGGAACACATTGTACCTTAACCCCAACATCATGATGTTACTGGACTTCTTCAAGTACAAAGAATGAGCAACAACAACCATGTGATCGGCATTGTGCTAACCATTTTATAGATATGAATTCATTTGATCCTTATATCACACTTGTGAGGTTTCTGCTAGGATTATACCATTTTACAGTTGTGGAAACTGAATCAGGCAACTTGCCCAGGGTTACACAGGTAGCAAGTGTCTGAGGCCACATTTTAACTCAAGTCTTCCTAACTCCTGGCCTAGGGCTCTTCTCCAGCACTATCTAGACCTCAGAGACATCTAGTCTAACTGCTTTCTTGCATAGATGAAACTATGGAGAAAACTCAAGACCTTAGGAGTTAGGGTTAAATAATTTCCACAAGAAAATAGTACATTGAACCTAAATTCTGTAGCATCAAATGCAGTCATGTTCCCCCTATGTCATGCTATCTTGCTGCTAAATTTTTGTGTACTTACTTTGACAAACCTGGAGACTATTTGAGTAAAATATTTAGCAAGCAGATGGAAATGTAGAAATGGAGATTAGGGGGTGAAAGATGGTAGAGTAGAAAGATACAAATACTCTAACTCTTCCCCCACAGTCCATAAAATATCTGCAAAAAATGACTCTAAACAAATTCTAGAGCACCAGAAACCACAAAACAACAGAGTGAGACAGATTTCCAGCCCATGGTAGCCTGGAAGGCTGACAGGAAAGGTCTGTTGCACAGGACTCAGAGCAGAGTGAAATCCACAGAGCCCAGGCCAGCATTGACTGTGGCACCAAAAGGAACAGGAGCCAAGCAAGTCTTGGTGGGTGAAATCACAGGGAACATCTGCAGTTCCCAGTTCCCTCAACCCACAAATGCCAAAGACACCTTCAAAGGTCAATGAGAAAGATTTTTCACCTGGGTGAGAAGGGAGTAGAGTCCTCCCCTAGCCCCAGCCCCAGGTGGTGACAGCAGCTGCAGAAATATCTATTTATGGAGCCCTAGACTTAAAGCCCCTGGAAGAATTGAGCTGCTGCTCTGGGTCTCAGGCCAGAGCAGTAGCCCTGGGGTGAAGAAGAGTGCTGGCTGACATGGTGGAGGTGGTAGAGTCTCTGGAAAGGGAATTCTACTTGCAGATCTTGGGCAAAAAAGCCTTGGTAGCTCCCAGACCAGAGCACAGGCCAGTAGAGTAAACTCCTCTCCCCTGATTATGTCACCTTGGAGGAACTGAGAACTTACAGGTCCCCAGAGTATACCACCCTCTTGACAAAGGATTCAAAAGTCCAGTAATTGGCTGGAAAAATGCCCAAGAAAGGGGGAAAAAATAAGACTAGAGAAGATGACTTTCTTGAGGAACAGGTATTTTCTTTCATCCTTTCAGATGAGGAAGAACAATGCTTACCATCAGAGGAAGACATAAAGTCAAGGCTTCTGCATCCAAAACCTCCAAAATAAATAGGCAATTGTCTCAGGCCATGGAAGAGCTCAAAAAGGATTTTGAAAAACAAGTAAGAGAGGTGGAGAAAAAATTGAGAAGAAAAATGAGAGTGATGTAAGAAAATCATGAAAAGCAAGTAAACAGCTTGCTAAAGGAGAACCAAAGAAATGCTGAAGAAAATAACACCTTTAAAATAGGCTAATTCACTTGGAAAAAGGTCCAAAAAGCCAATGAGGAGAAGAATGCTTTAAAGAGTAGAAATTGGCCAAATGGAAAAGGAGGTTAGAAAGCTCACTGAAGAAAATAGTTCCTTAAAAATTAGAATGGAGCTGGTGGAAGCCAATGACTTTATGAGAAACCAAGAAATTACAAAACAAAACCAAAAGAATGAAAAATGGAAGATAATGTGAAATATCTCATTGGAAAAACAACTGACCTGGAAAATAGATCCAGAAAAGACAATTTAAAAATTATTGGACTACCTGAAAGCCATGATCAAAAGAAGAGCCTAGACATCATCTTTCATGAAGTTATCAAGGAAAACTGCCCTGAGATTCCAGAAACAGAGGGCAAAATAAATATTGAAAGAATCCATCGATCCTCCTGAAAGAGATCCCCAAAGGGAAAACTCCTAGGAATATTGTAACCAAATTCCAGAGTCTCCAGGTCAAGGAGAAAATATTGCAAACAGCTAGAAAGAAACAATTCAAGTTTTATGGAAATACAATCAGGATAACACAAGATCTAGCAGCTTCTACATTAAGGGATTAAAGGACATGGAATAGGATATTCCAGAAGTCAAAGGAGCGAGAATTAAAACCAAGAATCACCTACCCAGCAAAACTGATATAACACTTCAGGGTGAAAAAAATGGTCATTCAATGAAATAGAAGGTTTTCAAGCATTCTTGATGAAAAGACCAGAGCTGAATAGAAAATGTGACTTTCAAACACAAGAATCAAGAGAAGCACGAAAAGGTAAACAGGAAAGAGAGATCATAAGGGACTTACTAAAATTGAATTGTTTACATTGCTACGTGGAAAAAAAATATTTGTAACTCTTGAAACTTTTCTCAGTATTTAGGTAGTTGGAGGGATTATACATGTATATAAATATGGAGAGAGACCACAGGGTGAATTGAATAGGAAGGGATGATATCTAAAAAAATAAAATTAAGGAATAAGAGAGGAATATATTGAGAGAAGAAGGGGAGAAATAGAATGGAGCGAATTATCTCTCATAAATGAAGGAAGAGAAAGCTTTTTCAATGGAGGGAAAAAAGAGGGAGGTGAGAGGGAAAAAGTGAAGCTTACTCTCATCACATTTGGTTTAAGGAAGGAATAACATGCACTCTCAATGTGATATGAAAATCTATCTTGCTCTACAGGAAAGTAGGGAACAAGGGACAAGTGGGGTGAGGGGATGATAGAAGGGAGGGCAAATGAAAGGAGAGGGTAAATAGAAGTAAACACCTTAAGAGGGGGGACAAGGTCAAAAGAGACAATTAAATAAATGGGAGGGCAGGATGGAAGGAAATATAGGTAGTCTTTCACAATATGACTTTTATGGAAGTCTTTTCCATAACTACACATGTATAGCCTACATTGAATTGCTTGCTTTCTCAGTGGGGATGGGTGAGGAGGGAGGAAGGGAGAGAAGCTGGAACTCAAAGTTTTAAGAATGAATGTTGAGAATTGTTTTTGCATGTAACTGGGAAATAAGAAATACGGATAATAGGGTATAGAAATTTATCTTGCCCTACAAGGCAAGAGAGAAGATGGGCATAAAGGAAGGGAGGGGTGTGATAGAAAGGAAGGCAGATTGAGGGAAGGGATAATCAGAATGCACAGCATTTGGGAGTGGGAGGAAGGGAGAGATGGGGAGAAAATTTGGAACTCAAAATTTTGTGAAAATGAATGCTGAAAACTAAAAATAAATAAACATTTTTTAAAAAGGAATGGAGATTTGAGGAGTGGTTGGATTGCTTTGTACAATGCTTGGCAACAGCAAGCAGATAATCAATGCTTGTTGCCTGATTGATAAGGTACAAAGAGATTTAGGAATCATCTTTGTAAATCTAGTCATAGAAGCCATGAAAATGAATGAGATACCCAAGGGAGAGAATAGTGAGAGAGTAGAATTGAATTTTGGAAGAATGCATTGGCACCAACCCAAACTGGCTTTCAGGAGCCTAATGTTAAATTTTCAGCATGAGAATTTTACACCTCTGAAATCAGCAAACTCCACACATCAGGGGTTGACGTATTGTTTTGTTGGTTGTCCATGAGGAGATAAAACATTAATGGATATTAAACTTAAAAATATATTGTGTCCTCTTTCTACTAGAGGTTCATTTGTTAAACATTTACAAGCATTTAAGAACACACTACCTAAAATTAGGGTGAGAAAGGGAACAAACAAAAGGAAACTTAGAAGGATCATTCAGATACAAGGAAAGGGAACCAGGAATGTGTCATGTCCTGGAAAACCAAAGGAGCAGAAAATGGGAAGAACAAGAAGATGATTGGTCATTTCCAATGCAGCATAAAGGTCAAAGAGAGCTAATCAACAGCTGAGAAAGGAACTGTGGTCTAGTAGTTTTTAGATTAATAATGACCATGCTGAAAAGTGGTTTCCATTGAGTATTGGGCATGGAGGCCAAAATGCAAGAGATTAAGAAGTGAGAGACTAGTAAAGAAACAGAAGCAGATTGTACAATACTTTTTCTTGACCTACTGACACTTCAAATAGGTTTATATCCCAAAGAGATCAAAGAAAGAGGAAAAGAACCCTTCATACAAAATGATTTATAGTTGCTCTTTTCCTGAAGCAAAGTATTTGTGACTTAAGGGTAAGGGTGGGGCAATCTCATAGGGGTAACCAGTTGGGGAATGGTTAAACAAGTTATAGTGTATGTATGTGATGAAGTACTACTGTGCTAGAAGAGATAATGAAGGGAATCCTTTCAAAGAACCCTCTGAAGACATGTATGAACTGATGTTAAATGAAATAGAATAAGAAGAAAATTTATTTAAAATGCAACAACAACATTGTAATGACATACAACTTTGAAAGACTTAGGAACTCTGATCAACACCACCATGAACCACATTCCTGAACACTCATCATGAAACATACTATCTACTTCCAGACAGACAAGTGACGGACTGTGCGTGCAGACTGAAGTATTTTCTTTGACATGTTTTTTACATGCAACAACTTGTTTTCTTTGACTCTACATATTTGTAATGGATTTTGTTTTTCTCACTTTCTCAGTGGAAAGGAGAATGGGAGGTGGAAGAGAGAAGATTCAAAAATGAAAATAAAATAAAGTTGAATTCTTAAAAAGTAAATTGTTCATACCAAATTTATATATGCTATATATGTTTTTGTGGAGAGGTAACAAGAAAAATAATAACTTTTTAATTTTTATATTTTATGTATAATTTAATATTTAATGATAAAAAATAAAAAAATTTCTCTAGCACTTTACAAAGTGCTTTATAAATATTATTTAATTCTATCCTCACAACAACCTTGACAGGTAGATGTTATTATCCTGATTTTATAGATGAGGAAACTGAGTTATAAAAAAATAATATGACTTCAGGGTCACATAACTATAAGTGACTGAGGCAGGATTTGAATTCAGGTTTTCCTAACTCCAGGTGCAGAACTCTAGCCACTCTACCATATAGAACTCAAGCCTTAGCTCAATGTATATACCATGAAAGTCATACAGGAGAAAAATCTCTATCATCAGCTCTACAATGTTGAACATTCTCAATCTCCTCCTTATCTTCTCTCTTTTTCATCTAACAGGCCATAAACATATTCCTACATCTCCATTCATTTTTATAACCCTTAAACCAGTCATTAACTCCTCCAAAAAATAAATACGACCATCCCAGTTGCTTCTTGATGTTGCCAAATTCTTTTCAAAGCATTATTACCCCTCATTCCCCTTTTGCATCACCCTTAAAATGGAAGGACATGGGGAAGAAATCTTTCTACAAAAGGAACATTTGCATCTATCTTCACTACTCAGATCTACAGCTTCCCCTCCTCCTGACGCTAATTTTCTCTTCGTGATGTCCTATGACTGAAAATCGTAGGACACCACAAAAGCAAAATAATTAAAGCTGTAGGTCACCCACAAAAGCAATGATTTGCATAACATGCAGCATATTTCCAATATAATTTTTATGTCAAAATTGGCATAAGGGATATCACTGAGTCAATAAATAAAGAATCAAGCATTTATTAAGCACCTCCTATGTTCCAGGAACAGAAAATGAAAAGACAACAATAAAACAGTCAAAGCAACTTCCAACCTATTGAAAGAAATAGCATGTACATATTTAAGTAAAATTCAAAATTTAAATTTCACACCCCCAACCATGTGAGTTTAGGCAGTACTCAAAAGACAACTGTGTGATGCTGTAGACATTTAGGGAGAAGGAAATCTTGATTGACTGATATATTTCTTGGAGGAATCAGGGAAAGGAAAGAGTAGTCATGAACTTTAAATGGTTGATGAAAGGCCACAGAGACATAGGCATGTGGAAAAGAGCCAGTACCACAACATGCACCTTGCTTTCAAGCCCTAAACCACAGAGACTGCAATAAGTGAGTGAGATCATCATTTTCCCAGCTGAACTGATTCCATTTCACTTTTGAATAAGAATGTCCCTAAACTCTTGCATGTTTTATGCTCTAAACCAGGGGTAGAGAACCTGCAGCCTCGAAGCCACATGTGGCCCACTAGGTCCTCAAGTGCTGCCTATTGATTTAATCCAAACTTCACAGAACAAATCCCCATCATAAAAAGATTTGTTCTATAAAACTTGGACTCGGTCATAAGGACTCACCCAAGGAACTAGAAGGCCACATGTGGCCATGGAGGCTGGAGATTCCCCACCCTTGCTCTAAACTAATCTGCATCCTTTTACTGTGTGTTTATGTAAAGTGTTCTTTTGCTTTCTGTAATTATCTTTTATATAATAAGCATATTGTAGGAAGAAAGTCAAGATAGTGGAGATTAAACCTGCCACCTTCCGGGTCTGAAACAGGATTATTTCCCCAATCCCCTGGTATGATCAAGAAACTCCAAGTATGGACAGTAAAGTTGGACCATAGAGAGGGAGCTGAGGAAGAAGGACCTATTTTATGTGGAATATTAAATACAATGACCCTGGAGGTGATGGGAAGCCGGAGGATAATAGTGATCAGTCCTAGGCTTTAGAGAAAAAAAAACCTACATTAGCATCTGAGAGGAGGATGGACTGAAATAAAAGTGAGGCAGGTGAAAGGTTATTACAGAGCCACTAGGTGGTGCAGTGGATAAAGAACCCACTCTGGAGCCAGGAGAACCTGAGTTCTAAGCCAGTCTCAGACACTTGACACTTACCAGTTGTGTGACCTTGGGCAAGTCGCTTAAGTCTGATTGCCTTGAAAAATGAAAACCTTATTGCAGTAAAGGAGAGGGGATGAGGGTCTGAACCAGGTTTATGGCTATATTAGTGGGAAGAAGGGGAAGTATACACAAGTTGTGTTGTGAACATAAAAACAGAGTTCGGGTTAGTGTCATAGAATAGAAATCATTTTAAGAATATCTAGTGGGAATGTGAAAACTGTACAGTTAACTTCACCACAGATTTTCCATTTGTCTTTTTCTGACAGCTGGCCCATCAGTCAATTGTCAATCAGCAATGGGAAGACAAAGAAGGGCAAAAGCATCAAATGGGGGTCAGGGAGAGACAACATGCCAATCACTACATACAAAGAAGATGCATACGAGATAAACTGGAGATATCAACAGAGGGAAAGCACTAGCATTGAGGGGGACAAAGAAAGGATTCTTGTAGAAGGTGGACTTTTAACTGGGGATTGAAGAAAGCCAGAGAATACAGGAGGTAAAGATGAGAAAGAGAATTCCGGGTTAGATGGAGAGCCAGTGAAAATGTTTGGAGTAAAAAATAATATTGTTTGTGAGCAACTGCAAAAAGGCCAGTGTCACTGGGTCACAGGGGGAGGGAGGAGGTTGGGACAGGGTGATATAAGAAAATGAGAAAGATAAGTAGGAGCAAGATCAAAAAGAATTTTAAATGCTAAACAGAGGATTTTATATTTGATCCTGGAGTGACAGGTAACTGCTGGAATCTATTGAGCAGAGAAGGTGACAGTAACATTGGGCAAGGACCCAAGGATATGGTGACATCGATGCATGAAAAGTAAGATGACTTTGATAGCTGAGTGGAGGATGGACTGGTCCAGTAACAATTTCAATGTGAATAACTATGAATTACTGACTTTAAATCCATCCGTCTATCTATCAGCCACCCCTCAGTTGGCCAGTAGTGGTCATAAAAGTTCCATTCCAAGAAATCTGTGTTAAGCATATATATATGTATATATATATATATATATATATATATATATATATATATATATATATATATATATATATATATGTATATATGTATGTATGTATGTATGTATGTATATATAGCTTGTATCCTTTCAATCACACTCATGATTAGACAGAAAGCTTACTTCCCTGATGTCTCTTCCTCTTCTTCCTTCTGTATCAGTAAACACTCCAACATACATGGGGGTCTGTTATCATAGGTGCTTAGATTTGCATTCATAAAAGGAAAGGCAACTTTTGAGGGGTTAACAATTACTTTAATCAAGCACATGTATCATTCCTTTAACCAAGCACATATATCATTCACCTAGTTCAGGGGAGTCATCACCCTGAACTTGAAAGAAAATACAGAGAAATCAAGTCAATAGACATGCTTACAAAATGTCTGACCATTAACATACATACATGTTTACCAGAGAGGGAACATCTGGGTTTTCAAAGCCGAGAGGATCTTTTAAGGCTTCCAGAGTCTTTGTCTGGTCAAACAAACATTTCCAGTCTGTAAGCCCCAAAATAAAACTGTATCTCAGAGTCTTTATGCACCTTTTAGAGCCAGAGGGCATTACATCCCTTGAGAACCAGTGCCTTCTTACAAATCTTCCCAGGTCCAACGCTGGCATCCCAGCTTCAGAGTGAAGTAGGTTTAAGGTTTTGGGAGAGCAGTAGAGGCATTATATACTTCTTGATGATACTAAAACAAACTAAGCAAAAGATCCTACTTTACTTGTTATTACACCTTCTTGGTGGATTCTTTTTTTATCTCCAAAATGAAGTCAGGAGTTATAAATTTGAGTCCATACTCTTAAGTTTTCTAACCCTCTGATGGTTCATAAAATTGCCTGCAGGACACTTGTTAATATTAAATGATACCATCATCAAATTTCCACAATAATTTGACTTCTGCCCTATGTCTATCCAATTTCAATCTCCAGATATTTGGAGAGGTGTTTGTGTTTCTATATTCTTTTCTATTAATCTGACAATCAGGAGTTCTTCACCTTGTCCCCTGAAGTTATAGGGATCTCTTCCTGATATATACACACCTGACATGACAAAAGTAGCTCTGAGAAGTCTCTGGCAAAGGCTGGAGACAAAAGAGGAGTCAGATCCTGGAGGGCAGTAGGGCAGAGAGCCTTGGCTTTGGCTCACAAAAGTTGCAGCTATAGGGAACATGACTTTGTGGAGGGGAGGTATGGCAGAGGGATTGTTTTTTTAAAAAATTAATATATTTTTAGTTTTCAACATTCACTTCCATAAGATTTTGATTTTTATAATTTCACTCCTTTCCTCCCCTTCCCCAACAGAAGAGGAAATGCAATCTGATACAGCATCTACATATATATTCATATTAAACATATTTTCACATTAGTCATATTGTAAAGATTAATTCAAACCAATGAAGAAACAAAAAAAGAAAAGAGAAAGAGAGCAAATAGCATGCTTCCAATTGCATTCAGACTCCATAATTCTTTCTCTGGATGTGGATAGTTTTCCATCATGAGTCTTTTGGAGTTGTCTTGGATCCTTACTTAGCTACAAAGGTTATCGTCCCACAATGTGGCTGTTACTATGTACAATGTTCTCCTGGTTCTGCTTACTTCATCCAGCATCAGTTCATGTAAGTTTTTCTAGTTTTTCTGAAGTCCTCCTGCTGACCTTGTAGTTCATTCTTATAGCACAATAGTATTCCATTACATTCATATACCACAACTTGTTTATCCATTCCCCAATGGATGGGCACAGAAAAAGCTGCTATCAGTTTGCTTTTTGATGGTGATTTTTGGAGAATTGACAAGCACTTTTTCAAATTGATACCTTTTTTTATGTGGAATCTCTTTCTTTGTTGGAGGCTATTTATCTGTTTGTTTGCAATTCTCTCAGTTTTCCTTTTTCTAATTTCAGTAGTTTTGAGGGAACAGAAATAATTTTGGTGCACTAACTTCTGGAATTGTTTCCCAGACATTATTCCAGGTAGTCCCTGTTTATTTTCTGCGGGACTTCATCCTACTGTGGCTTGATTTCACAAGCCTCATAAGCAGCAAAAGTTGTATACGAGGTTTATGTTTCCTGCAACAGCAGGGACATGACTGTGAGGTCAAGTATGCCTCCTGGGGAACCCAGTTGGATGGAATATACCCTAAGTAAATTGTATAGAATTCTATATCATGAAGACAGGACAATGAGTCGTAAAAGTTAAATATTGTAAGGATTGTAAAAGTTATACATTGTATATCTGTGTGCTCTCCCAGGAAATGTATGTTTGCATCTCCTTATCTTGGGATGTAACCATGACATCAATTTCTAAGTAAAAGTTGACTCCTGAAGGGCTCAGGGCAGTTGCTAGTTCCCAAGCCTGCCCTTTGAATAGTTTGGTGTCTGTGTGTTCTCTTCTATTCCCACATGCGCTCCTGTCTTCTTACAGGTGACCCCTGTTCAAACTCTGCTGCGTATGACACAGCAATTTTTAATATGATATTTTTTAAAGCATTTCCCATTATTTTCTGGATATGTAAAGAGCTTATCCAGACTAGCTTGGCTTCATACTCTAACTGGTGCTAGCATGAAGATATAGTTATGCAATATTTATATTGCTGAATTTTATTATTGGGCTAGGTGTTTATGAGCAAGTTTTCAAGACCTTGTATATGCACCATTGTGTAAGATATGTTGATACATGAATAAGTTACTGAGATTGTTTTCATGGTTTTGAGTTCATGTGTTGCTTTCAAGTTTTGCTATGTACCTTGTATTAATTGCATACAGCCTTGTTATAATGAATATATTGCTTGCCTCAGTCTTTCAGTATTGACATCACACATGGGGCAATCTCTTGAAAAAGAAGGGAGTTGAAACAGCTTAATTGTGTTGTGGTGTCTTCAGTACGAGAGAAGCCTAGAGATCTCCTAATATTTGGGAGAGTTAGTCAACAGGTATTTATTATGTACTCATGTGACAGGAGCTGTTAGGTACTCTGAATACAAAGAAAGCCCCTGCTCTCCAGGTAGCTATATCCTAGTCAGTGAGATAACATGTAAACAATTAGGGAGATGCAGACATAGTTGATGAAGGGATCTGAAAGGGGAAGTCACTAGCATCTAGAAGTGCTCCTGTATGTACAAAGTGGATTTTGAGCTGAGTGTAGAAGGAAGCCAGGGAAAATAAGTGTTGGATGTGATGGAACAGAGCATTTCAAGCATGGAAGATAAGCAACTGCAAGTGTGGCCAATGTAGCTGGATCATGGAGTGCATGGAAGGGAGTCAAGTACATGTGAAGAGGGACATTTATGAGGAGTATTAAATGAAATGACTCTGGAGGGGATGGGAAGGCACTGGAGCTCATTGAGCAGGAAGATGATATGGTCAGACCTGTGCTTAGAAAAAAAAAATTCCATCTTGGCAGCTGGGAGGAGGATGGAGTAAAGTAGAGAGAGATGAGGCAGGAGGACAAATTAAAAAACTGTTGCAATAGACCTGAGGAGAGAAGCTGAGGGCCTGAACTAGGGATGTGACTATGAGTGGAGAGAAGGGGTTTCATACACAAGAAGTGTTATAAAGGCAGAAACAAGGTTAGGGTTAGTGTCATAGAAGAGCAGTCATTTTAAGAATATTGAACAGGAATGTGAAGATTGTATAGCGAAAGTCATTAATATAAAGGCAGAAGAGAAAACAAAGGAGGTTATTGTGAAGCTACTTGAGACATTCGACCATGGATACCTCTATGAGGAGCAATAATTGGAAACTAAATATCTTACTTTTGACTGCTAGGTGGTGCAGGGGAAAGAACACTGGACCTAGAGTCAGGAAGACACATCTTCATGGGTTCAAATCTGATCTCAGATACTTACTAGTTGTGTGACCCTAGGAAAGTCATTTAAACCCAGTTTGCCTCAGTTTCCTCATCTGTAAAATGAGCTGGGGAAGGAAATGGCAAACCACTCCAAAATCTCTGCCAACAAAACCCTAAATGGTGTCATGAAGAGTCAGACATGACTGAACAACCATGACACAGATTAAGCTGTTAAAGCTTAAAGTTACACTAAGACTTTTGACACAACAGTTATGATGGTCTACCATCTGAGAAGGAGCTCCTCACACAAAAAGTGAGAACTAAAAGGTTTTCCCACAGAAACTAGATGTCACAATTGAGTCTGAAAATATCCCTCTGCCTGTGGTTAAGTGGAGGCCACATTCTCTGTGTGATCTGACACCACAAAAACCCAAGGCTAGCATTTTCTCTGCACAAGAATTATGGTTTCCCAGGATAATGACTCTGAGAGGACAAATAGCAGTGAGCCTAAAACAACAGAAGGTGCCAGAGGTGGAGAAGTGGGCAGACTGACTGAGAGCTTCAGAAAGAAAGCATCAGTGGCAGTAAATCACCTCCTTGGGGCTCACCCAGACACCAGTGGGGGCCAATGCATGCCAAGCTTTGGATGCACATGTGAAGAAGATGGGGCAGGGGCAGTACAGGAACATGATGCTGATTTTGTGTCTAATACTGGGACGTAAGGGTAATAAGGTCAGGGGAGTGGGTACTCAGGGTAAAGAGGTGCCTGCTGGGATTGATGCTGAGAGGTGGGAGAGGTCCTGAGAAAGATGTGGTTGTTGTTATAGTTGTTGCTGTTGTGGCTATTGTTGTTGCTATGGTTTTGGTCCTCCTTCTCGTTGTTGTTGGGCCTCCCTTTGGAAAGAAGACCAGTGACATCACAGGGTGATAGCTGGACTTGCTCTACCTAGTGCCCTATGTTTGGGGCTTCAGATGAAGGAAGCAAAGGAAATATTCACCATCAATTCATATCTTCAGGGAGATTAGTCCATTAAAGTAACCATCCCTTTAGCCAAGATAAATGAAGACACGAACAAAACAGACCTTCCACAAGGAAACAGAGACCACCTGAAGAAGTCTTGGTTTTCAAGGCTTTCAAGTTAGCTGATTTATTGGTAACAGATCAATACAACCTTCGTCCAATCCCTCTTTGAAGGTAGGAAAGGAAAGGAGCGATTGCTCAGTCATGGATGTCCTGCTCCTTTTCACAAAGGTAGAACTCCTCTTTCGTTGAGATGTGGGGTGAGGCACTTCCCATCTATCACAATCTATACATGCAGGCTATATAGCCCCTGTCACATAGTATCTGCTACTTAAATATTCACACCTGTTCTGCAGCTGATAGTATTAGAGAGTTCCTTGGGGCAATGAGATGTCCCAGAGTCACATAACCAGTATGTATCAGGAAAGAGCCTTAAGCCTGGGTCTTACTAAGGCCATGAATGGTTGTCTGTGCACTGCTCCACATTGCCACTCTACAGGAAAATACTACTCCTTCTACATCATGACTTTCCCCATCTCAGGTCACCATAAGAAATTAAATGAGATTGGGGGAGTTTTGCAAAAGCTACAGACAACACATGAAGGTCAGCAGATGACTCAGAAAAAGTTTAGAAATGCAGAAATGTATGCTATCAACATTTTTACCTTTTAATGCCATATTTTGCCAGAATTTCTTTTAAGTTAAAATAAGTAAAAAGTTAAAATTTGTGAAAAGAACATGGAAGCCAGCACACAATACACAAAAGCTAGAAATCTAGAAATATCACATCGATCTACACATTGCCTATGATCAAATGCTGAACCCAGATTTTACAATAATATACTATAAAACCTCATAAAAAAAAGGAAAAAAATTCAAATTTCTCTGCAGGGCCAAAAAATTTTATGTGGATTTTCTAGGCCAGAGGGACTCTACACCCCTAATCCCAATGATGTGGAAGGGATAACTGTATATATAAGCTAAAGACAAGAAGATGTTGGAGTTGGAGTGGGAGGAAAGTACTAGGAGCTGTGCTAGGAGGATCAATAAGGTCCTCTTAAAGGAGGTGATGGTTAAGTTGAGTTTCACTTCTCCAATATTGAAACTTTAAGCCCTGTTGTTCCTCCAGTTATGAGGATGAGGTAGATGATCTTCAGTTATCTTCAAGAAACTCTTTTGTTCACAAATTCCCCTTTTCTCTTTAGAAGATCAGACCTTTGAACTTGAATTTGAGTTTACTTTCAAAGCAAATCCCAAAAAATTTCCCTTATCTTCTAAATGGTTAAATCCTGTGATTATGCAGCCTGGAAAATGTCCCTTCCTGTAAGGAGGAGGCAAGAATAATATAATCTTTGGGCTTCCTTCTTAGGCCATATTGGATGAGCACACATGGCTTCTAGCTCTGGGATTCTTCACCAGTGCTCCAGGTGTTATGATTGGTTAGGCTGAGAATATCCATATCTGAATCCTCACTCTTGGGCCAAATTGATAAAAAGTGTAAGAACAAGCACATGTAGCTCCCATGAGATTTCTCCTCATCTTGGCTACAAGGATATCCTGAGAAACTTTGTTTGACTAAAAATCTAGTTAAACTCTGTCTATAAGATTGTTTTTATCTACCAAGCTCATAAATAAATTAATTTATACAGTACAGTCACACTCTCATGATCACTATTTATCCTTAATAACATGTTGTGCAATTATGCCAGGAATTAAAAGGTACAGTGTCTCCTCTTTTTCCTTTTATTTAAATTGTGACATCTTTTCTTCAGTCCTGGATACTTCAGTTCTCTCTCTCTCTCTGTCTAACTCTCTCTCTCTCTCTCTCTCTCTCTCTCTCTCTGTGTCTGTCTCTCTCTGTCTCTCTGTCTTTGTCTGTCTCTCTCTCTCTCACTGTTTCTTCTCTGTTTAAAAAGCATTATCATAATTTCCCAATGACTCTCTCCCTCCATCCTTCCTTCTAACAAATAAGTAGTCAGGCAAAACAAATTAATGCATTAGCCATATTTGACTACGTATGCCTCATTCTATACCCATTGGCTACCACCTCTTGACTGATAGGTAAGAGGAATGCTTTACCATGGAGTCTTCTGAAGTTATCATCTCAGCAACCACATCTGCTAATTGACTGAGTATGATAACATACAGTTTGCTAGGCTTTAGTGACTTGAACTCATCAAAGACAACTAAGTGCTCTATCACTCTCTTCTTACTTCTCCCAGATTTTGACTCTACATTAACAATTTCTTGTTCTGTCCTGCAGAGTTAGGGAAGCCAATGGGGAACAAAGTTTCACAATGGAGAGATTAGAAACCCTGTCAAATATGGCAAAAAGCTTAACGTCAATGAGGGCTAACATATGGGCAGAGACTGAAAAGGTGAGAGTTGTCTATTTTTTCCATGATGTTATGCTTTTACATTTTCTGTTTTTAAAAGTTACTCTTTGATTTTTAAGGCCTCTCATGAAATGACACAAAAAAGAAAATAGTGCCTATCTGCCTCTCTCTGAATAACTAAGAATCTTGGGTTGAAAATGCTACCTAACAATTAGAGCTCCCCCAAAGGGAAGCAGTGTGCCTCGGAGGTGGTAGGCTGAGCCTTAATGGAGGTCTTCAAGCAGAAGAAAGAAGATGACTGACCAATTGCCAAGAACATGAAGAACATTATAATGGTGATTCCTCTCCAAAGGCGAGTTAGATTAGTTAGCCACTGAGATCTCTTCCAATTTTTCGATTCTGTTTCTATGACTCAGAAAGCAAGTGCACAAAACAGGTGAAATGTATGTAACTAAGCCTGAGGTCTATGAAAAGAATTTTCCATATACAGTTCTCACTCCCCACCTCAGTTGGGAGCAGAGATAATCAGGATCTATATTAAATGACTTGAACAACAAAGAGAAATAAGGAGGGTGCTGCCTCTGGTCACAGCTCTGTATATTCTATAATTAAGTCATTTGATTTTTTTTAATAGGTTGCAATATACTTCCTTAGAATACTAGAGAATTTTCTTTGTGTACAATGGCTATCTTATAGAAATTAGAAGAGATTAATCCTACTTACAGTGAATGTCTAATGGTAGAAGTTTGGTTATTCAGGGTTCCCAAATAGATTCTATGACTGTGTTGTAAACTAGAGGACAAAAATATAGTTAATGGTAAAAATTTTCTGGAAATCCTTTATTAATTGTTAGATGGTACATTGGAATCAATATAGGGAATTCCCTACTTTCCATGCAAGTTAGTTTAGTCTTTTCTGTTCTAGGTCCTCTTCCCTTCTTTCTCATTTTTTCTTAGTGACCTCATTAGTTCCTAATTGCTATAGGTTTAATTACCATCTCTATGCAGGTGACTCCTAGATCTATACACCCAGTTCTAGTCCCTCTCCTGAGTTTCAGTCCCACATCATCAACTTCCTCATGGACATTTTAAACAGAATATCCTGCAAATATCATGTAATAGGCCAGGCCAGGCACTCCAGAATCAATATTGCAATGAAATTACTTTCTCATATTCTCTCTCTTCTGACCTAGATCTGACTCAGACCAGTCCCTTTGTTCAGGTTTGACTTTAATATGAAACAAGATACTCATAGGCCATAGTTAACAAAGGATTTCCTTCTCCATACAAAGCACAGGAGGAATGAATATGCATCAAATACCTCCACCACAAGCTGATTCAGCTCCACAGAGCTCCCTTGCCTTTGAGTTGCAGTTGTAATCTGTCTACTGACTAAGAATGAGGGCATGAAGCTACTCTTTGTTGGTACTCAGGCTACCAGGAAGTCAGCTATGTCAGTAGCTTAAGTCTTTCAACCCCTGAGACAAAGAAATCTCAAGGACATTTTTAATAACTTTTAAGGAAAAGACTAAACTAACTTGCATGTAAGTAGGGAATTAGGATATTGATTCTAATATACCTTCTAACAGTTGATAAAAGGTTACTAACTAGTGCAGGGAAAGACTCTTCATCAAAGATACAGTGTGAGTTCAGCTAAGCATATTTTTTAAGTGTTGGTAATACTGCTAGTCTGACTACTAGTCAGAAGCCTCAGGGAGAGCCTCCCACTCCTCATGAACTGACTTTTCTACTCAACCTTAATCCCCTGAGCCAATTAAGTCTCAAGTACAATTTCAATGCCTTAGGACCTTAGAAGAACCATGCTCAGCCTACAGAGGAGGGTTCTAGAAAATATTCCTATCACAGTCACAAGCTCAACTCATATGGAAGAGAACTCATTGCCTTTCCCAGAAAACCCACTAGTCTTCCTGATTTTCCTGTTTCTGTTGAGGGTACCACCCTATCTTTCTAGGCATCCAGGTTAGCAACCACAAGAGTCATCCCTCAGTCTCATAGCCTATCAATTGTTAAGGAAAGGAGCTGATACCAATACAATACTATGTATTTAGGTGCCAATCTGGTAGAAAGTTCTGTTTAGCATTATCTTTATCCAAGGCTGTAGAGAGATATCCAAGCCGGCATCCTCCTACTCATCACCATCATCATCATATCTTCTGACATGATTCTTTCCCCCAAGATAATTTCAGACTTTTTAAGAATATCCAACAGGGAAAGGCTATCTTAAATAAAACCTAGGGTAATTTTTCAGAATTGAGCAACCATATCTTCAAGAAAGAGAGGGAGGAGATTGCCCTTAGGTCACTGTGCGTGTCACCTAGGAGTGAGGGAACAGAAGGCAATATTCAAATCTAGGTAAATTTTGTTAGATTTCTAGCTAATACCCTTAATCTATTCACCTAAGGAAAGGTCCTTTTTGCTTTGGTCCTGATCTAGTCTGCCCAATTTTCCAAGGAAGGAACTTTTCTTAGGTGTCTGGAAAGGGGTTTACCGAAAAATATAGTTTCTTAATATTTCTAGAGAAACTAAAAAGGAACAATGGCTAAGAGTCTCAATAGATAAAGCAATGGACCTGGAGTCAAAAAAACTCAAGTTCAAATCCTGCCTCAGATCCTTCCTGGGTTTGTGATATCAGGCAAATCATCACACACCCCCTGCCTCAGTTTCTTCATCTATAAAATGAGGATACCAGCACCTCCCCTCTAATGAAGATAAAATGAGATAATATTTGAAAAGCACTTTGCAAACCTTAAAGCACTATATAAAGGCAAATTATTTTATTATTCAAAATACTAATACCAATATGCCTCCATAGTTAATATATCTTATCCATTCTACTCATACATTTCTCAGATCAATCCCCTTCTCTATACTAATGGGATTACCAATCATAATTCAGTCCTTTGTTACCTCTCAAGTAAACTACAGCAAATAGTCTCCTATTTGGTCTCCCTGACATGAGTCTTTTTTTCTAACTAGCAAAGTGATATTTCTAAAGCACAGGCCCGACTAGGTTACTCTTCTCCTCCAAAAGCTTCATTGACTCCTTATAACCACTTCTAAGAGCAAATACAAAATTCTCTATTTGATATTTAAACAGAGTCCCTTACAAACTAGTTCAAACACAAAGCTTAGTAGTGTGTCAGACAGAGTGTAAGACTTGGAGGCAAGAAGAACTCACTGTGTGACCATGGACAAGCTACTTAGCTTCTCTCAGCCTCAGTTTCCACATCTGTCAAATGAAGTTAAAACAGTGAGATTCAAATTAGATAATACAAGTAAAGGACTGGTTGTCGTCCTTCATTCTCAAAAAAGACCAAAATGACATCACCATTGTAAAGTGAAATTTCAGGATGTCTGACTGTGAGTGATCAGACCAATACGAGCTCGGAATGCTCTACCACAGGTTGAGCACAGATAGTCCATGTGAATATTTGAGGTGAATATCCCAAATTTACGCATCCTACATTTACTTTATTTTGTTCTTCTTTCATAACATAAACTTTGGAGAGAACAGTTTCAGTGGGATAAGGATTTGGTGCCAGGCTGCTAGGAGTTAAGAACTGATTGAGAGGAAAGGAAATGGACACCAACTGTGGAGGGACTTCTCAAGGAGTTTAGCCACAAAAGGGAGGAGAGATGTAGAATGATAGCTAGCAGAAATCATGTAGAGGTGTTCTGAGGATAAGGGAGACAGAGGAACTTTTGTAGGCAGTAGGGGAGGCAGCCAATAGACAGGGATCAACTGAAGGTTAGTGAGAGAAGAGGATCTACTGGAGAAGACAGCTCTCAAGACAAAAGTGTGGCTTTCCCACCTCCAAGCTTTTGCCCACCTTTTCACCTAGAATTGTGTCCCCCATCACATGATCCTTTGGAACCCTCTCTGTCCCATAGGGTTCAATTCCAATACCACCCCTACAAGAAAGTCTGCCCTCTGATCCAACCTCACATCCAAATCTGAACTTCACTAAGTGGTGCATCTCTCACTAATCAGAGCATATTACATTTGTCTCCCCATAGATATCGTCTGCCTCCTAGGTTAAGTTCCCTGGGGACTCAGATCCCCATCTTGTAAATCTCCTACCTTCGACTCTTCATACAGAAAATCTCAGGATTTGGAGTGAGAGGGCCTGGGTTTGAATCATAGGGTTGACTTTAGGTGTTTCAAATTGGACAAGTCACTTAGACCTTGAGTCTCTGCTTCTTCATCCATAAAACGGGTCTGGAAGTTCCCCTCTAGCTCTACCTCAATAATTATTCTCTAAACTTTGAAAGCACTAATTAATGAAAATTCAAGTGGTTTATCCGGCTCCTCTGGGCCAAGCCACTGATCTCAGTTGTGCCTGGTGACAAGGCTATTCCTCCCTCCCTCCCACCCACTTCCTAACTCGAACCCTGAGCCAAGAAGAGGCCCTTTAGGAGAAGCCCGGACAATTTTCACCTTCTATAAGAAAAGTGAGATAAAGCTGTCTTCGGGATCAACCAAGCCCTCCTTTCCCTTCCCCCCACCCCTGTGCATCTCCACCCCTAAGGCAAAACTCACCTGGTTGAGACACAAACCTAATACGTGCCGCGGAGTCTCCCACCCACCAGGGGTCCCCTCCTTCATCATCCCAGCACGGCCCGTGGCTAGGGTGGGAAGTGTTACCAGGCAGGCTTGGCCTCAGACATTCGCTAATTGAGGAGCCACAGGGCTGAGCAATCTCCCCCCCAGGACCCCTAAGTATCCTTCGCGGTCCGGCTCTCCCCAGGTCCCGCCGCTCGTGGGCGAGCAGTAGCTCCCGGGTCCGAGGTAAGGGCTCGGAAAGGGGCGAACCCCTTAGGCTCCGGGGGATCCACGGGAAGGGGAGGGAGAAAAAAGGAGAGAGCCTGGGCTTGGGAAGGGGAGGTTGAGGAAGAGTTTGTGGTTGCTGTTGCTGCCGGCAGATGGGGCTGGGTGAGCAGAGCTGGCCAGGGTGGTGGGTTCTGCCTGAACGCGAGTGGTTGAGTATGTAAGGATGTCTCCTTTCCCGGAGTCTTGGTGAAACCAGGACCAGTTCCCAGCATCTACTTCCCAGGAAGGTTGTTAGGACGCTCAGACGGGGGAGCATCTGGAAAGCCCTCTGCACCCCTTACGGAGCGTTCAAGGGATGTTTGCCTTTATTGTGTTTATCACTACTCTTAAGCAAACACAGGGAGTTGAGCCGGCACCTTACGCGGTCTGGGGTATGCTTTTGGCCCGCACTTAGTGGGAGAGGAGATGATTAGGAGGGTCCACTTTTGGATGGTCTTGGGGATGAGAAGTGGCCAGCTCCGGGATGAACTGTGTCTTTCCTCCCGGATCTGATCTCGGAGTGTTCTCTCTCCCTTTCCCGGGTCTCTTCATCCCCAGTGGCCTGGAGCGCTTCTCTATTTCCTCTGGTCGCAAACACTGCAGACATCCTTGCGGAGTGGACCTAGAGAAGTGTAAATGTACTTGCTCCACCGGGGCCCCAATAGAAAGTCACCTTACCAAGCCTTGTAAAATCCCCGCACATCTTGTACTGGAGCTGGGGATGGGGGTGGTACAGGAAGAGGGGACTCGTGGCCTCCAGTCAAGTCCCTTCTGCCTGATGGGTGCTATTGGCTCACAGGGGCCCCTCCAGCTGCCCTCCTTTCCCAGCGTGTCGAGGTAGAGCTTGTTAGGAGACAGGCAGGCAAGAAGTTGTTTTTGGATGCCCAGAGTTTATGTGACCTGCTTCCTTTACCTTGTATTTGCAAACGGTGGATTTTGACCTGCAGGGCCTTTATATCTAAGGCTGAGATTTGAAAGTCTGGAGGTGGCTATCTCACTGGGCTGAAGGGAAGGCAGAAAAGGTTTTCCTCCTTTCCCACTCCCTCCCTCAGCAACTGACCGTAAAGCCTTACCTTTAGACTCTATAGGATCATAGATTTAGAGCTAGAAGGGACCTTAGGGAAACTGAGCCCCTGAGGTGAAGTGACATGCCCATATATGATCATGTCATAGTAAGTGGCAGTGGTCAGGATTGAACCTTGATGTCAAATATAGCTCTCTTCTGGGCTAGTATGTTGCTTGGTCATGCTCCTAAGAAATGGAGTTGTTTTGAGTTTAAGGAGAAGGGGCATTGGGTGAAAACATTTGGACAGAGGCTGAGAAATATTGTAATGGCTTTAAGATAAACATTTATTTAGGACCTATTATGTGCAAGGCATTGTGGCAAGCCCTGGCATTGTAAAGAGTCAAAAGACTGCCCTCAATGAAGCAGTCATCTTCAGACTTTGACTATGATAAATCCCCCAAACCTCCATATCAGGAGAAATGTGAGGACTTGCCCAATATATGTACATTTATTTCTGTGAATTATACATGTGATACTGTGCTCATAAACACAAAAAGTTTTTTAAAATATCAAGTAAAAATGAAATAATGTGATCCTGGGGCAATAAAAACACTGGAGTGTGCTGGAGATGATAAGAGCAAATGATCACTTTAGAAGGATTTGGGCTTCTGTGAGAGGATAGGGTGGAGTGGAGGAAGACTTGGGGCAGAGAGATGAGTTAGAAAGCTGTTGTTAAAGTCCATTGAAAGGTGATCAGGGCCTGAACTAGGCTGTTGTGAAGACAAATGGGAGAGAAACTTTGGCAACTGATTGGAGAGGCGGGGTGAGGGAGAGTTGGAGGTGAGACCAAAGTTAAAAACTTTGCAAAGAAGGTATCCTTAGCAATAATAACTGCCATAATTTGGAAATGGGATGAGTTGAAGGAAAAAGGCAATGTAATAAAATCTGCATATTTCATACTGTTACCTCATCCTGTGGGACCCACAGGAAGAGAGAGAGTGTCTTATACTAGTCTGCTCCAGGTACAACCTCCTCCCTTCTCTCATTTTCCCAATGGCTGCTGCTTGGTAGTAGTTTCATCATAGCTTCCTTTAGTTGGGGGAGGTTGGGAAAATGAGAGAAGGAGACAGTCAGGGAGTGGGAGATGTTTAATCTCAGCCTCTGAATGGTTAATCATGAAAATAAAAAATAGCTAGTACTTTAAGGTTTCCAAAGTGCTTTGCAAATAGTATCACACTTTGTCCTCACAACAACCTTGTAAGGTAGGTGCTGCTATTACCCCCATTTTACAGATAAAGAAACTAAGTGGTTAAGTGATTTCCCTACAGCCCCACAGCTACTACTAAGTGTCAGAGGCAGGATTTCAGTTCAAGTCTTTCTGACTCTAGGTACAACACCTATCCACTGTGCTACCTGCCTCTAACCCACTGTGGTTATACCTTGGCTTCCATTTAAGGAACCACTGCCACATAATATAGGAGGACATTTCATCTTTTAAAAACAGGTACTGCTTTTGAACTGGGTGTCAGTTTCAATCCTTGTACTATTAACGTTAGCGTTTAAAAGAGCATTGTCTCTGACTTTCATGGACATCTCATTACATCTCATATTTACACTCACTCGACTCCACCCGCACATAATGCTTAGCACATAACTAGTAATTGCATGAATATTTGGGGAAATGAATTTGTTTTTCCACTGGACAGATTGTGTTTATTTCCCCAAAACACAAGAGCTTGGATTTGGGGATTGGCTTGATTTTCAATCATACACATTTTATATCTCTTTCTTGCTTTTTTCCCCTTAAGGTTTGAAACATGAATTTCTACCAGTGTTTAGCTTCCCTGTGCTTGGGGATAGCAGCTACTGCTCCACAATTTGACCAGATTTAGATGCTAAATGGGAACAATGGAAGTCACAACATGGAAGGACCTATGGAGGGGGGAACTTTATGTTTTCCCCCAACTGTGTTTCCCCCATCATGTCCAAGGTGCACTAATGAAATGGCCTTTCCCAAGCCAGTGGTTATCCACACAAGAGCTTCATATGCTCAAGATCACTGTTTTTTCCCACAGAAGTTCAGAGGATAGGGATGTCTGCCCCATCAGAGCTTGGAAACCCTTCTGGGACAGCAATGTGTGGATGTTGTCACCATCCCAATTGTGTGCTGAGTTATTGACAGTGGATTTGGTCTGAGGGTAGCTGCACTTGAATGTGTAATAATATAATCAAAAACTTATTGAACCTCACATTTTTATACTTGTTTCCAGAATAAGAAGATAACTGGAGGAGAGCAACATAGGAGAAGAATTTGAGAATGACTGAAAGGCACAATCTGGAGCACAGTGCTGGCAAACAAAGTTTCCAGATGAACAATTTGATATTAATACTGAGTAGTCAGTTATGGTTCCCTCTCAATATACTTAATATAAACCACCCTTCTCTTCATTTTAGACCAATGGGGGATTCAGACAAGTGATGAATGGCTTTACACAAAAGAGATTTTAAGAGAAGACCAAAGGAAATCTATTTTATGAACCTCTCTTTGAACAGATCCCTGAATCTTTAGATAGTTAAGGATCAGATATTAAAAGTTGCTTAAGCTTGATCCATGGAAAACTCAGATAAAACTCAATGAAGCTTATGATCAATAAACAGAGATTCATCTTAGGTTTGTGACTGAGTTCCCTTCCATATTTAGAAATGTTTAGCTCTGTCTTATAAAGATAATTAAGATTATCTTGGAAGCTAACAAGTACTTCCTTTTGACATTTTCAGGGTCGGTGTGATTTTTCATGGGCATTTAGGGCAACTGGTTCCATGGAAGGCCTGTGGTTCTATAAGATAGGAAAACTTGCTTCACTTAGTGAACAGAATTTGGTTATTTGTTCTTGGGATATTGGTAACAATGGCTGTCACAAGTTGTTTAATGAAAATGTCTTTAAATATGTGAAGGAAAATGGAGGCATGGATACAGAAGAATCCTGTCCTTATCTTGGATTGGTAAATGTAGTTGTTGAATTCCCCATCTTTTGGGTTTAACTATATTTGAAAGGAGAGTCTCAGTTTGGGGGATGAGAGTTGAGGAGGCCTCCAAAGACTAAAGACTTCAGTCTTCACATTTCTAACTAAGCAAAATCTACAGATAAATCCATAGTACATTAACACTTAAAATGAGTTGCCTTCACTATGTGTATAGTCACCCACTGAGAGGAGATCTTAGGAATATGTGGAATGTGTTGCCTCAGACACTTGATAGATCATTTGGTTAGACATCTTCATTTTGCAAGATCACATAGTAATAAGTGGCAAAATCTGGATTGGAACGCAGGTTCCCTGACCCTAAATCCATTCTGACCTTTGTACCCTACCCTGAGGCCTCCCTGACCCCTAGTTCCCACAAGTGCCTCCTTTGGAGCAGAGAATTAAATGACAATGGAATCTAATACTGCATAATAGCTGGCATTTACATCATCCTGAAGGTTTACAAAGCTTGTCATTCACTTTATCTCATTTGATCCTCAAACAGCCCTGTCTAGGGGACCTAATATCCTGAATTTTCTGAGAACCTCTCTACTTCAGCCTCAGGATCACATAGCTTGTAAGTGCAGAGCTAGATTCAAACCTTGGTCTCATTGGGCTTTGCTACAACTAGTGGGCTCTTAGAGTTGTTAATTAATTGGTTGTTTTATGCCAGTGGTATCAAACCTAAGTTGAAATGAAGTTCACTGAACCTACATTAGAATCCATGGGGGATGCATATAGACTTAGGAATGATATGTAAGAACGTGACCAGCCTTCTAGTTTACACTATGCTGCCTTCTTTCAAAGTGACTTTCAAGTCATCCTTTACCCACCCACATCCAGCTCTTTTCTTGAGCCATTCATCTGATAAATTGATGGGAGAGCACTGCCTATAGATTTATTAATTTTGTAACCATCACTTTTAAATCTCGGCAATGCCACTTATAATATTAGATCAAACCTTTTATCGTTTCATTTTAAAAAGATGGGAACTGTCGGTATAAGCCAGAAAATGCCAGTGCTAATGTCATTGGATATGGGGACATCCCATCAGGGCAGGAAAGTGCTCTCACACAGACTGTGGCAATCATAGGTTTCATCTTGGTTGATATTAATGCATTTCATCCATCCCTTTAGTTCTATGAGTCTGGTAAACCTAATTTCTGTAAGAATGCATTTAATCATATTCACTACTTTGGATTTCTCAAGTTCATATTTCACTTGAATATCCTAGGTGTTTATTATGAACCACAATGCAAAAGTCTTCAGCTAAATCATGCCATGTTAGTTGTGGACTGTGGTGCTGATGAAGACACTGAAATGAAATACAGCATTGTCAAGAAGATGTAAACCAATATCTTGCCCAAAATGTCACTGATCTGCTTGTTGCCAGTTTCTGCTTATTTCATTTTGAAGGAAGGGGTGGAGGAAGACCAGTGGAGTTCCTGGGATCCTGTGACATGGAGAAGGGATGTGCGTGGGTGAAAGGTGCCCTGGTCTTAGGATTCAGAGTAGAGTGAAAGTTCCCCAGTGGTTCCTCATAGTTTCCATGACCACTGATGACTTGATAGTACAAAAAATTTCCTGTTGCCTAGTTTGTTGGACTGTTCTAATACAGTTATTGTCAGACTGACTCACAAAATGCTATAGGATAATTATTTCCCTTGGAAAATCTGAAAGCGTTCACTGTTGAGTGAGTGATTGTCAGGAATAGGACAGTTGGGTGGCACAGTAGATAGAGAGCCCTGGCCCTGGAATCAGGAAGACCTGTGTTCTAATAGGACCTCAGACACTTCCTAGCTGTGTTACCCTGGACAAATCATTTAATTCTGTTTGCCTTAGTTTCCTCATCTGAGAAATGAGCCAGACAAGGATATCACAAACCTATCCTGTATATTTGCCAAGAAAACCTAAAAATAAAGTCATAAAGAATTGACCACAACTAATCATCTATACAACAACAAAGTTGTCACCAGAATTTATTTCTGAAAGGTCCAACTCATTTTCTGAATTCAGTCACATTATGTGTCAGGATGCTTTGTGCCCCTAAAGTAAAAATGTGTTTTGCATGGTGCTCTGAAACAGTACTTAACTTTCTTTTTAATTGAGGTGAAGGAAGATTGGGGCACCAATGGGTACATTTTAATGTTCAGGGACCAGAATAACCACTGTGTAATAGAAACAGTAGCCAGCTGTCCTGAAATATGATGTAATTGAAAGAAGACCCCTTCACAGAGAGATGGGACCTGTATCATTTGGGATCAAACACTTGAATCTCCCAGGATCCAAGTTGTAATTTGAGTTTCTTCTGACAGTTTTACCTTTGTGAAATGTAAACACTACTTTGTTATAAATAGCTTGTAAAATTGCTTCACTCAAAAACTTATGTTTGTTTGAATTGTGTGTATAAAGCTTTATCTTTTTAAATAAACCTTGATTCACTATGTATGAACTTTAGGAGCACTGCTTTCCTTCAATATGTTAAATTCTGTAACATGAGAGAAGAGAGTTGGGTTCCTACTTGTTTGTACTAGGTCAGGAGTCAGTCATCATCCACAGATGGTTTCTAGGATTGAATCCAACGTTTCCAACCTTACCTCATTACTACATACTACTGATTGATGTGCAAATCAGTGAGTCTGGGTGTGGCTTTGACATTACTTCAGTCCCTAGAAAAAGAAACCCAACATGGGCAATTATATGCCAATTTTCAGGAACCATTGGTAATCAATGCATGGGTTTGTTCTGACTGTCAAATCTTTTTCTAAATGTAGAAATAGATGTATAGGCCTAAAGTGACGTAGAGCTGATGGAAACCCTCTTTAAGTACAAAGTATTTTTCAAGATGATCTAATGATAAAATCATGAAAGTTGGTATTAGACATGATTTTTTTTTGGCATCTTTTCTATCACTAACTTAAGACCTTTGAGTAGAGTTTCATTTTTTTTACAGTTGGAATGAATCTTAGATGGCCACGTACTTAATAATTATGTAGTACTTTCAAATGATGCCAAAGTTCTTTTAAAAAGTTCCTTGCATTCAGTTAATCGGTAAACATGAAGTATCTACTATGTGTCAGTCTAAATGATGGAGATACAGATAAGAAAAAAGACAGGCCCTACCTTCAAGGGGTTTACAATCTTGATTAGGGAAGACAAGACAAAAATAAGGTGAAAAGGGGGGTGGGAAAAGTGTCAGGGAAGGTATTCCACTTAGGAGTACAGTAGAAAAGCCAGAAGCCCCAAAGTTGTGCACCCAAGTAAGAAATGAGGACATAATGTTAACTCATTATTTGAGCCTTCCCACCCTGTGAAGGGCAGCTAGGTAGTGAAGTAGACAGAGCACTGGGCCTGGAGTCAGAATGGTCTGAATTCTAATCCAGTCTCATAGACACTCTCTGTGTAACCCTAGACAAGCCACTTGACCTTGTTTGCCTCAGTTCCTCATCTGTAAAATGAGCTGGAAAAGGAAAAGGCAAACCATTCCCGGATCTTTGCCAAAAAAACCTCCAAATGTGATCACGGAGAGTAAGACTGGACTGAAATAATGTGAGGATGCTATCATCCTCATTTGAGAGAGGGCATCTGAGGCCAAGAAATGTTAAGAAAATGACTTTACTAGGGTCATCTCGCTAATAAAGTATCCATTGTAGTATTTGAACTTGGATCTTCTCAACGTCAGGATCAGCAGTCAGTCATCATACCAAGCTAAGTAATAGTCATTAGTGGGATCAAGAGCATTGTGCTATAAGGAGGAAAGAGCAAACCAAGCATGGTCAATTTCAGAGCTCCAAGAGTCCTTAGGAATGATTGTCTCCAATCTGGTGTTTTACAGATGAGAAATCTCATTAGACCCAGCAAAGCCACTGCCCAGAGTGACTTGTCTGATAGGACAAGCCTTGGTTGAGAGAAAGCTCCATGTGGAGGCACTGGGCTCTTCAGTCCAGCCTCTGCTGTGCACCAAGGGCACTGACTGGACAAGTGACTAAATCTCTGGACTTCAAGTCTCCTCATCTGGAATGTGATGAAGGGATTAGACTAGACTACCTCTAAGGTCCTTTTGAGCCCTAAACCTCTAAACCTGATCCTAGGGTTTCCAGTTAATTGTATTTTTGCTTCTATCCCAGAATGGGCAAAAATGCTATGGGAGAACTGGATAATTCAGGGTTTAGTCTCAAAGACCTGGATTTTCATCTTGGTTCTGTCATGTATGAGGTAGCAAGGACATAAGAGAGTTAGGACTGGACTAAGGAATACCTGAGTTCAAATCTGTCCTCAGACACTTACTAGATATTCCCCCGCCTTGTTTATGCTTTTCTCTCTCCTTTCTCCCTTTTCCTCCTATGTAGAGTTTTGCTTTTGACCACTACCTCCCTCACTCTTTTCCCCTTTCTATCGGTCCCTTCCCTTTCCTTCCCTTTTTCCCTTACCAGTTCTCTCCTTCTACACATCCCCTTCCTTTTCTTTCCCCTTTCCTCTCCTACTTCCTGTAGGGTGAGTTAGATTTCTAAACCCAGATTACTGTCATTCCATTTTTGAGCCCAATCTGAAGAGAATCAGATTGAAATAAGGATCCTCTATCTCCCTTAGTTTTCTCCACTTCTTCATGTGACATAATTTACCCTTTTCTGCCTCTTGCTATTCTCTTCCCCCAGTACAATCCCTTTTAAACAATTCATTGGAATTTTATCATCACATCTAAATTTTATATCAACACCCTCTGCCTATGTATACCTTTGTAAATGTCATAAGATACAGTTCTCAAGAGCTACAAGCATCATCTTCCCTTACAGGGATGTAAACAGTTTGCCATTATTAATAACATGTTGTGGTTTGTTTTTTCTTTCCTCTTTAACTTTTTTTGCCTCTCTTGAGTCTTGTACTTGAAGATCAAATTTTCTATTGAGCTCTGTTCTTTTCCCAGGAAGGCTCAGAAGACCCCTTATTGAATTTCCAATCTCTTTCCCTGAAAGACTAGGCTAAATTTTTCTGGGTAGTTTTTTGATCATGGCTTTCAGGTAGACCAATAATTCTTAAATTATCTGTCCTGGTTCTATTATCTATGTCTTTTGTTTTTCCAATGAGTTAGTTTACATTTTCTTCTGTCTTTTCATTCTTTTGATTTTATTTGGTTCTTCATATCTCATAGAGTTAGTTAGCTTAAACTTGTCCAATTCTAATTTAAAAAAAAAATGTTTTCTTGAATTAGCTTTTATAACTCCTTTTGCCTTTTTTTTATTTTACTTTTTAAGGAGTTCTTCTCTTCAGTGATTTTTTTGGGCCTCCCTTTCCATTTTGCCAAATCTACTTTTAAAGGAGCTATTTTCTTTGGTGTATTTTTTCCCTTGTTGCCTATGGTAATTTTTAAGGACTTGTTTTCTGCAATCCATTTTTTTGTCCTTTGTTTTTGAAGATATTGACTCTCTCTTGCATACCTCTCATTTCTTTTTCCACTTTTTCCTCTACCTCTCCTGTTTGACTATTAAGCACTTGACAAATATAATCTCATTTGATAACCTAGCAAAATGTTTTCCCCATTTTGCGGTTGAGGAAACTGAAGCAACTTGCCTAGGGTCATATAGCTAGTAAGTATGTGAAGCCAAATTTGAACTCAGGTTTGCTTGAGTCCGGGTCTAACCCACTTATCACAGTACCACCTCGCTGCCTCATACATGACAGAAACAAGGGAAAAACTCAGGACATTGAGACTCTGAATCTTGAATTATCCAGTTGTTCCATAGCATTTTTGCCCATTTTGTGACAGAAGCAAAAAGACAATTATCTTGAAGTCTTAGGATCACAGATTTAGAGTTCAAAAGGATTTTAGAAGTAGTCTAGTCTAATTGCGTCATCATATTCCAGATGAGACTTGAAGCCCAGAGATTTAGTGACTTATCCAAACAATCCCTTAGTGCACAGCAGTAGCTGGACTGAAGAGCCCAGTGCCTCCACATGGAGAATTCTCAGCCAATGCCTGTCCTATCAGACAAATCACTCTGGGCAGTCGCTCTACTGAGTCTAATAAGATTCCTCATCTGTAAAACACACAGATTGGAGATGATTATTCTTATGGACTATTTGAGCTGAGAAATTGATGGTGTTTTTTCTTCCACTCATTCTGGCAAAATGCTCTTGATCCCACTAACAACTATGACTTAGTTTGGTACAGTGACTGACTGTTGGGCCTGAAGATGAGAAGACCCTACAATGGATAATTTATTACTGACGTAACCCTAGTCAATTCATTTGCTTAAACTCTCTTGGCCTCAGCTTTCCTCTGTAAAAGGGTATAATAGCACCTACTTCACAGGGTGTTGTTGAGTTCTTTCAGTGGAGTCCTACTCTCTGTAGCCCCATTTGGGTTTTCTTGGTAAAGACATTAGAGCGACTTGCCATTGCCTTCTCAAGTTCATTTTATATATGAGGAACTGAGGCAAAGAGGGTTAAGTGACTTGCTTAGGGTCACATAGCTAGTGTTTGAAGCTGGATTGGAATTCAGGTCTCCTCACTCCAGTGCCTGTGCTCTAACTAACTGTCCCTCACAGGGTGAGAAGTCTCAAACAAGTTAATATTATCTTCTCATTTCTCACTTGGGTGCACAACTTTGGGGCTTCTGACTTTTCTACCATGCTCCTAAGTTGAAAACCTTCTCTGGCACTCTTACCAACCTATTTTCTTTTGTCTTATATTCCCTAATTAAGATTGTAAGCTCCCTGAAGGCAGGGCCTATCTTTTTTCTTATTTATATACTATTCACTTGTCTGTCATGTAGTAGATACTTCACACTTACTGTTAACTGAATGTAAGAAACTTTTTAAAAGAATTTTGTCAACTTTTGAAATTACTGAATAAATATTAAGTATGGGGCCATCTGAGATTCATTCCAACTGCAAAAAAGAATTCTCATTTTCCTCAAAGGCTTCAAGTTGGTGATAGAAAAGATGCAAAAAAATTCATGTTTAATGGCAGCTTTCATTATAATATTTTGGTTAAGTCATCTTGAAAAGCTCCTTATACTTAGAGATGGCTCATGTCAACTCTCAATAACTTTAGGCTTATACATCTATTTCTACATTTATATCAGAAAGAGATTTGAGAGTCAGAAACCTGTACATTGATTAGGGAGGGCTCTTGAAAGGGGGCATATAATTTCCCATGTTTTACTTCTCAAGGGACTGAAGTAATGTCAAAGCTACACCCAGACTACTGATTTGCACTTCAGTCAGTATATTGTAATGAGAAGGATAAAAAAATATTGCATTAAATCCCAGAAACCATCCATAGCCACTGACTGACTCCTAATCTAGTAACTCTCCTCTCCTGTTTAATATGTTGAAGGGTATCAGCTCTCTGAAAATTCATATATAATTGTGGGGGATGACCCCCTTAATAAAATTAATCTTGACCAAAAGAGTAAAAAGGAAAGATATTTATTCAGCTTTCTCAAGAAAAGGCACTCCCACCTGCACTCAAGATGGCAATGGTTTAGGAGGGTAAGGCTGTGCTCTGTGCAGCAGTTTTTACAGACCCTGAACACAATACCCCCATTTTAACTCCCTTCTTCTTAGCCATTGACTGAGCCTTGAGGGTACAATCTATCCACAGAAAATCTACCCCAGCAAGAAGGAATAAGTATACATGAGTAATTTTTTAGAAAAAGGGAGAGTGAGGGACTGAGCAACTTCTGTTCAAGGACATAATGTGGAGTAATGTCTAGGAAAGGAGATAAGGGAGTGAGTAAAGGCAATCTCTGTCAAGGACTATTGTGTAGCACAAAAAGAATATTAAGAAAAAAAAACAGACTCTCTATTGTTGCGTTTCTCAGGATCAGGTGCAACAAACAGGGCTGACACAAGGGGCCCCTAAGAGGTTTCCACTAAATATACCTATTTTACTCCCTGAGGGATCTTTAGTATATATACATGTTCCACTCATAGTGAACCAAGGTTTACTGAAAAAGGTAAAGCTCTTTATACAGGCATTTTTAAAATGAAAACTTATAAATTTTTGAATTAAGCAATATTACAAGCTATTTATAATGAAGTAGTGATGCATTTCACAAAGGTAAAAATGTCAGAAGAAACTCAAACTACAATTTGGATCCTGGGAGATTCAAGTGTTTGATTCCAAATGATACAGGTCAGGTCCCATCTCTCTGTGAAGGGTTCCTCTTCAGTCATATCATACTTCAGGATAGCTGGCTGTTGTCGCTATTCCACAGTGGTTATTCTGGTCCCTGGCCATTAAAATGTACCCCTTGTCACCCCACTCTTCACCCCAGCTGAAAAGAAAGTTAAGTATTCTTTCAGAGCGCCATTCAAAAACACACTTTTACTTTAGGGGCACAAGGCATCCTGACACATAATATAACTGAATTCAGAAAATGAGTTGGACTTTTCAAAAAGCAACGAAAATAATTACTGATGACAACTTTATTGTTGTGTAGATGATTAATTGTGGTCAACCCTTCATGACCCCATTTTTAGGTTTTCTTGGCAAAGATAATGGATGGGTTTTCCATTTCCTTATCTGGCTCATTTCCCAGATGAGGAAACTGAGGCAAACAGGGTTAAGTGACTTGCCCAGCGTGACACAGATAGGAAGTGTCTGAGGTCCTATTAGAACACAGGTCTTCCTGATTCCAGGGTCAGGGCTCTCTATCTACTGAGCCACCTAGCTGCCCAATTCCTGACAACCATTCAGTCAACAATAAGCACTTTCAGATTTACCAAGTGCAATGCTTTCTCATAACCCTTTCAGAGTAAGCCTGACAATAACTGTATTAGAATAGTCAAACAAACTAGGCAACAGGAAATTTTTTTTGTACTCTCAAGTCATCAATGGTCATGGAAACTATGAGGAACGATTGGCATATTCTCAATCTACTATGGATCTCAAAAAGAGGGCCCCTTCCACCCATGAACATCCCTTCTCCATTTCATAGGATCCCAGGAACTTCACTCTTCTTCCTCCTCCCCCTTTCTTCAAAAGGAAATAACCAGAACCCAATAACAAAAGGGTCATTGACATTTGAGGCAAGGTTTTGATTTACCTGTTCTTGACAATCCAGTATTTCTCTCCATGTTCTTTATTGACACCATAGCCCACAGCCAGCATGGCATGATCTAGCTCTTCACTACTGCATGTCGGTTCATGATAAACACCTAGGATATTCAAATGAAATGTGAACTGATGGCTCAGGAGAAGATAGTGAAGTTGGTGACTTTGCGCAGCCCTCCCTCACTCAAATCAAAGTCAACTACAAGTCATTTTTTCATCTTGATATCATGGTCTTCTTTAAGAACAAAGGACAAACACAACCTGTGAATAGCAACTCCTCTCTTCTCTTCTTCTTTCTTCTCTCCTCCTCTCCTCTCATTCATGGCCAAAAGCTGTCTTTTCCCTCTGGGTTTACTGGCTACATTTCTTGCTCAAAGATCAAGCCTTAAACCCAATTCACTCTGGAGCTCATAGACTGGACCCACAGAGCACAGAGCAAATGTAATTACTAAATAGCAATTGTTTATCTTTTACCCAGGAAGCCTGATGGTCTTTCCCTTCCAGTTTGATTTTTTATTTTGATTAAAGAGCCCATCCCTTTAGTAACTACATAAAGAAGCCTATTCATTGCATGAGTGTGTCTGGCTCAAGGTGGGAGTGTGATAAGACCTTAACCTGAAAGGGTCAGAGTCTCACATTGCATCCTGGTTCATTTCCAGCTGACCTGATGAATAATATCAAGTCACTGGACCCAGATGGCTCAGGAGAAGAAAGTGAGGCTGGTGACCTTGCACAGCCCACCCTCACTAAATAAAAGTCAACTGCAAGTCATGTTATCATCTTGATGTCATGGTCTTCTTTGAGAACTAAGGACAAACACAATAAGAAGAAATATGAACTTGAGAAATACTAACATAGTAATATGGTTAAGTGCATTGTTACAGAAATAAAGAAGAACTAATGCTTACCAGAGTGATAGAACTTGAAGGATTCATGTCTTGCATCAACAGCAACAGAGATGGGCCCCATGGTTGCCAGAGCCTTTGCAAGAATCCTTTCATTTCCTGATGGGAGGTCCACGTATCCAGTGACAATAGCACTGGAGTATTCTGACTGATAATGACAGCTGCCATGCTTTTAAAATGAAACAGATAAAAGATTTGATCTAATATTATCAGTGGCATTTTCCAGATGAATTTAAAACTGAAGGTAACAAAATTAATAAATCTATTGGAAATGTCATCCCACCAATTTATCAGATGAACAGCTCAAGAAGACAGCTGAATGTGGGTGGGTAAAGAACTATTCTAAGGTCATTTTGAAAGAAGGGAGCATAGGATAAAATAGAGGGCTGGTAACATTCTTACATATCACAAATAACTCAATATGCATCGCACATGGATTCTAATGTATGGTTCAGTGGATTTCATTTCTACCTAGGTTTGATACCACTGGCATAAAACAACCAATTCATTAACAACTCTTAAGAGCCTAGTAGATGTATCATAGCCCAATGACATCAAGGTTCAAATCTCTCTCCAGTGAACAAACTATGTATGAGACTGAAGTAGAAAAGTTCTCTGAAAAATCAGGATAATTGCTATTTGAGGGTCAAATGAGATTAAGTGAATGACATGCTTTGTTAACCTTTAGGATGATATAAATATCAGCAGCTATTATGCAGTATTAGATTCAATTATTATTGAATTCCCTGCTCCTAAGGAGGCACTTGTGGGAGATAGGGGTCAGGGAGGAATCAAGGTGGGCTACAAAAACCAGACTGGATTTAGAGTCAGGGATTCTGAGCTCCAATACAGACTTTGTTTATTGCTTATCATCATGATTATGGTCTTGAACCAGTCTTTATAAAATGAAGATGCCTAACCAAACGCTCCATTGAGCGCCTAGGACAACACAGTCTAAGTCTACATACTTCTAAGATCTCCTCTCAGTGGGTGATTGCACACATAGTAAGGGCAACTCATTTGGAGTGTTAACGTATTTTGGATTCAGCTGTAGATTTTAAGTTAAGAAGGTAGGGATTGAAGTGTTCAGTCTTTGTCAGCCTCCTCAACTCCCATCCCTCAAACTGAGACTCTCCTTTCAAAAATAAGTAAACCAAAATGATGGAAAATCTAATAACATGTACCATAGCTTCATAAGGATAGGATTCCTCTGTATCAATGCCTCCGTTTGTCTTCACATATTCAAAGGCATTATCCATGAAACCACCATCACAGCCTTCATTGCCTTCATCCCAAGAGCAGTCCATCAAATTCTGCTCACTGAGTGAAACGAGTTTGCCTGTCTTACGGAACCACTGGCCTTCCAGGGAACCAGTTGCACTAAATGCCCAGCAAGAACCACAGAGACCCTGAAAAAATTAAAAAGAAGCACTCATTAGTTTCCAAGATAATCTTAGCCATCTTTATAAGACAGATCTAAACAGTTTTAAATATGGAAGGGAACTCAGTCACAGATCTGAGATGAAGTCTCTGTTTATCAATCAAAAGCTTCACTGAGTTTTATCTGACTTACCTATGGATCAAGCTTAAGCAACTTTTAATACCTGGTTTTTAACAGGAGTTACATAGCCTTCCTTTCTCCAGTCTACAGATTCAGGGAGCTGGTCAAAGAGAGGTTCATGAAACAGAGTTCCATTGGTCTTCCCTTGAAAACTGTTTTGTGTAAAGCCATTCATCACTTGTCTGAATTCCTCATTGGTCTAAAATGAAGAGAAAGGTGGTTTATATTAAATGTATTGAGAGGAAAATATAACTGAATACTCAGTATTAACATCAGATTGTGACAACACACCCACCATATCTCCAAACTTGTTCATTTCCATCCGGAAACTATGCTTGCCAGAACTGTATTGCAGATTGTGCATTTCAATCATTCTCAAATTCTTCTCCCATGTTGCTCTCCTCCTACTATCTTCTTCATTCTGGAAGCAAGTACAAAAATGTAAGGTTCAATAAGCTTCTACTTATAATATTACACATTCAAGTGAAACTACAGTTCAACCAATTCCATCGTCAATAACTCCATTAGCACTCATTTTTGATGGTGAGCACATACAAATATTGCCATCCCAAAAGGGTTTCCAAATTCTGATGCTACAGACATCCAAACCCTCTGAACTTCTGTGGGAAAAGCAGCAATCTTGGGCAAATGAAGCTCTTGTCTGGATAAACACTGGCTTCTGGGGAAAGGCCATTTCACTATTCCACCTTGGATATGGGGGAAACGTGGCTGGGGGAAAACATAATTTAAAGGTTACCCCTTTATAGGTCCTTCCATGTTGTGACTTCCATTCTTCCCATTTATCATCTAAAGTCCTGTCCAGTTGTGGAGCAGCAGCTGCTATTCCCAAGCACAGGGAAGCTAAACACAGGTAGAAATTCATGTTCCAGACCTTAAGGGAAAAAAAGCAAGAAAGAGATAGAAAATATGTGTGATTAAAAATCAAGCCAAACCAAAAGTCCAAGTTCTTGTTTCTTTGGGAAATAAACTCAGTCTTCCCAGTAGAAAAACAAAATTCATTTCACAAAATATTTATACATTATCTAGTTATATCCTAAGCGTTATGTGTGTGGTGGGGTGGAGCGAAAGTAAATACAAGGGATGTAATATTGATCCAGAGTTTTCAGGGAGTTTAGACATAGGTAGCGCAGTGGATGGAGGGCTGGACCTAGGGTCAGGAAGACCTGGAGCTGAAATCCTGCCTTAGAGGATTAGCAGTTGCTGTAGGGCTGTAAGCAAATCACTTAAGCTCAGACATCCTTAGCCTCAGTTTCTTTATCTTTAATATGGGGCTAATAGCACCTACCTCACAAGGTTGTTGTGAAGATAAAATGCGATACTATTTGCAAAGCACTTTGGAAACCTAAAAGCACCAGCTATTTTTAATTTTTATTGTCATGATTAACCACTCAGAGGCTGAGGTTAAACACCTTCCACACCTTGACTGACAAGGCCTGTCTCTAATCCAGTTACACTAATAATCTCCTACTCCGCCTTTGCTCTCATTTTCCCAACCTCCCCCAGCTAAAGGCAGTTATGAAGAAACTATTACCAAGCAGCAACCATTGGAAAAAAAAGAGAAGGGAGGAAGTTGTATCTGGAGTAGAGACTAGTGTAAGATTCTATCATTCCTGGGAGTTCTACAAGAAGAGGTAAGAGGGTATAGGATAGGCAAATTTTATTACATTACCTTTCTCCCTCACCCTACCTCTCCAACCAGCTGCCAAAGCATCTCTCTCCCTTGTCTTCACGACTCAGTTTGGGCCTTAGCCACCTGTGCAATGGACTTTTGCCATAGCCTTCTAAGCCATCTCCCTGCCCTAAGTCTTCCTCCACTCCACCATATCCTTACACAGCAGTCCAAATCTTTCTGAAGTGACCATTTGCTCTTATCATGTCCTGTATACTCTAGTGTTTCTATTGCCCCCAGGATTATATTATTTCATTTTTATCTGATATGTAAAAAAGCTTCCATTTGTGTTTATTAGCATAGTAGTACAAGTATAATTCACGGAAATGAATGTACATACATATTGGGCCAGTGCTCACAAATTTTTTACCTGGTTGCCTGAAGGGAATGAGGGGGGGGAGGGTTGTTTTACCAAAAGTCAGCAGATGATTCCTTTATTGAGGGCAGGGACTGTCTTTTTGACTCTTCACAACCCCAGTGCTTGGCACAATGCCTGGCATATAGCAAATACTAAATGAATGTTTTTCTTAAAGCAACTACAACATTTCTCAACCTCTCCCTAAACCTAATCACCTCCAGAATTCAAAACAACTCCATTTCTCAGGAGCAACATACCAGCCCAGAAGAGAGCTAGATTTGACATCAAGGTTCAGTCCTGACCACTGCCACTTACTGCCATACTACCATATGGGTATGGGTATATATGGGCATGGCACTTCACCTCAGGGCCTCAGTTTCCCTAAGGTCCCTTCCAACTCTTAATCTATGATCCTACAGAGTCTAAAGGTAAGACTTTACAGTCAGCTGCTGATGGAGGGAGTGAGAGAGGAGAAAAGCCTTTTCTACAGCCCAGTGAGACAGCCACCTCCAGACTTTCAGATCTTCTCAGCCTTAGATCTAAAAGCCCTGCATGCCAAAATCCACCTTTTACAAATTCAGGGGTAAGGAAGCAAGTCATACAAACTCTGAGTATCTTAAACTTGTGCTACTTCTTGCCTGCCTCTCTCCTAACAAGCTCCACCTTTCCGAACAGGAAAGGAGGTCACGCAGAGGCACCCCTGTGAGGTAGGACCCTCAACAACTCAAGCCAGGCAAAAGGGACTAGTCTGAAAGCCATGAGCCACCACTCCCAGCTAATGCTAGCTTCCTAAGAACCTTCCTGGGAAGTAGATGCTATTAGCTGGTCCTGATTTCACAGAGCCTCAGCAAAAGGTGACATCGTTATATACTCAACAGCCCCCTATGCCCCGTTCAGGCAGAACCCACACTCCTGGCGGTGCTCTGCTCACCCGGCCCCATACCAGCAGCAACAACAACTACAAACTCTTCCTCAACCTCCCCTTCCCAAGCTCAGGCTCTGTCCTCTTTTTCTCCTCCCATCCTGGGGGTGCCTCGGAGCCTAAGGAGTTCGCCCCTTTCCAAGCCCTTCCCTCGGACCCAGGAGCTGATGCTCACCCATCCCTCACCTGAGCGTCTCAGCCGCAGCAGAACCTGGGGAGAGCCGAACCACAAAGGACACTTGGGGGTCCTGGAGTCAGCTTGCTCAGCCCTAGGTCCAGTGGCTCCTCTTTTATGGGAATGTCCCAGTCTAAACTTGCCTGGTCCCACCTCCCATAGTAGCCACTGGCTGTGTCGGGATGAAGGGGTGGGCCTCTGCTGAGCAGGAGACTCCCTGGGGCATGATGCTTTCAGTGTCTTCAACCTGTTGGGTTTTGCTGTTGCCTTAGGGATGGAGATGCAAAGGGGTGGGGGAAGGGAAAGGGAGGACGTGGATGATCTCAGAGGCTACTTTCTCTTACTTTGCTTGTAGAAGGTGAAAAGGGTCAGGGCTTCTCCTAAAGGGCCTCTGCTTGGCTCCAGGTTCGAGTTGGGAAGTGGGTGGGAGGGAGGAAGGAATAGCCTTGTCACCATGCATTACTGAGATCAGCAGCTTGGCAGAGGTGATCTGGGAAAACCACTTGTATAGTCATTAATTCATTTATTTCAATATTTAGAGAATAATCATAGAGGTAGGGCTGGAAGCGTTTTATGGATGAAGAAACTCACCATGAGAGTCTTGTCCAAGGTCAAACAGCATACGGCAGCCCTCTGATTCAAACCCAGGCCCTCTCACTTCAAATCCTGAGATTTTCTGTATGAATACTCTAAGTCAGGAGATTTACACAATAGGGATCTGAGTCCTCAGGAACTTAACTATGGAGGGGGGTGATAGTTATGGACAGAAAAATATAACATGCTCCAATTAATGAGAGATACTACAGAGAAGTGTAACAATTTAGCGAGTCAGTTTAGACCACTTTGGGAAATGGGGAGTTGGATGTGAGGCTATCAGAGACAGACTTCCTTGTAGGGATGGCATTGGAATTGAGCTCAGTGGAAGAGAGGGCTTCAACTGGCCATGTGGTGGGGACAGCAGTTGGAAAGAAGGTAGGTAAAAGCTTAGTGGTGGGAAAGTCACACTGTTTTACTGGGAGCTGTCTTTTCCAGTAGATTTTTCTTCTCTCACTAGTTGCTCCCCATAGGCTAGTTCTCCTACTAACCACAAGTCTCCCTTATCCTCAAAAGACCTATCCTTGAATCCTGCTAGCTATCATTCTATATCTGTCCTCCCATTTGTGGATAAACTCCTGGAGAAGTTCATCTACAGTTGTTGCCTCCATTTCCATTCCTCTCATTCAGTTCTCAACTCCTAGCAGACTGACCCCAGTCTTCATCATCCAACCGAGACTATTCTCTCCACAGCTGCCAGTGATCTCCTGATCTTGCCAAATCCAACAGCCTTTTCCTCAGTCGTTATCCTTCTTGACCTCTCTATGAAGCCTCTGCCACTCTCAGTCTCCCTCTGCTCCTTGTCACTTTCTAAGTTGTCATGCCACCCTGCTCTCTTTTGGTTCTCCTCACTCTCACACTGCTCCTTGTCAGCCTTCTTTGCTGGATCTTCCTCCACTTCTTGCCCTGTGAGGGTCCCCCAAGACTCTCTCCTAACTCCTCTTTTCCCTCTTTGCTGTTTCATTTGGTGATCTCATCAGCTCCCATGATTTCAGCTATTATCTCCATATAGACGTCTCTCAGATCAACTTGGCCAGCCTCAACTTCTCTCTTAGCTTTCTGTCTTGCATCTCCAAGTACCTTTTAGACGTCTTGAACTGGATCGCATAGACATATTAAATTCAACATGTCCCACACTGAACTCATTACCTTTCTCCTAAAATCCTCCCCTCTTCCTAACTTCTTTATTACCATCAAGGGGACCATTCCCTCAATTGCCCAAACTCTAAACCTAGGTGTCATCCTCTACTCCTCCTCTTCACCTGCCACAGCCAATCAGTTGTCAAGTCCTGTCACTTTTGCCTTCATAGCATTTCTTATATATGGCCCCTCTCTCTTCTGACATTGTCACCATGCTGGTGAAGGTCCTCATCCCCTCAACCTTAGATTATTGCAATGGGCTGATGGTTGGTCTCTCTGCCTTTCCCCACTCCAAACCATTCAAGCTGTCAAACTGATTTTGATAAAATGTAGGTCTGACCAATTTGCCCCACTATTTGGTAATTAATCCTCTGCCTTTTAAAACCTGTTATAAATTGGGCCCTTCCTGCCTTTCCAGGTTTCTTATACTTGACTCCCTCCACATATTCTGTGAAACAATGACAATAGTGTCCTTTGTGCTTCTTGCACACCATCTCTCCACTTTTTGCATTTTTACTGCCTATCTTCCTTTCCTGAAATTCTCTTCTTCCCCATCTCTGATTCTCAGCTTCTTTCAAATGGCACCTCAAGTCCCACTTTGTGCAAGAAGCCTTTCCCTGTCTTCCTTAAACTTACTTCCTTCTCTATGTGATTATCTCTGATTTATTTCTCACTATATCTTGTTTGTGGGGCATCTAGGTGGTGCAGAGGATAGAGCGTCAACCCTGGAGTCAGGAAGACTCATCTTCCAGACTTCACATCTGGTCCCATACACTTCCTAGCCTTGCTATCCTGGGCAAGTTACTTTACCCTATTTGCCTCAGTTTCCTCATCTTTAAAATGAGCTGGAGAAGGAAATGACAAAACACTACAGTATTTTTGCTAAGAAAACTCCAAATGGAGTCATGAAGAGTCAGAGATGACTGAATAATACCATCTTATTTGTACGTAGCTGTTGGCAAGATATTACAACCTCTCCACCCTCTATTAGACTGTGAACTTCTTGAAAGCATCCACTATGCTTGGTTTTGTTTTATTTTTTTACCTTTCTTTGTATCCCCAATGCTTAGCATACTGCCTCATATACTGTAGATACTTAATAAAAGTTTTTGGTTGAACTGACTAGTCCTGTGTTAGTTTCACTGGAATTTAGATATTGGATAGTAGTATCAAGTGAGTAAACTGAAGTGAGTAGAACAGCAAGTGGGAGTGGGAATTGAGTGAACCACATGGACTCCAGTTCTGGAGCTAACTCAGTTCCTTTTCTGTTCAATTATGGATCTAGTTCAATTTCTCTCTTGTAAGAAAACTTTATTCCATTGTGTGAATTGTAGGAGAAATTTACTGCATTATTTGAACCAAACCCTGTGTGAATAGGAAGCTGGACCTCCTCTACCTACTGTTTAGAGACCATTAAGTTAAACAAATCCTAAGTTTTAGTGACCGAAAGCCCATTCAAAGACTAATACAAGTTCTCTCACAGTTTTACATCTCAAGCAGCCCAAATATCTTATCTCAAAACTGACCCTGTACCGATCAATCCGTTATTACTTCCATGTTCCTTTGATTGAATACAAACTTGTGAGGCAAATGGGACACCTCCTTTTCTGATTCTGGGGAAATGCACCTGTTTGATTTCCCCTTCCCAACTTACAAAGCCCTTAATCTTTCCTCCAGTTAGAAATCTGAGTACTTGATTTTGTATCCTGGTTAATTGTTCTCTTTTGATTATTTGGTGTTATGTGATGAATTATTTTTAATACAAAAAAGTCTGTCTCCCCTTATATTTGTGAGTCCATTGCCAAAGCTGAAGGACCTGAAACTCATTTGTTAAGCAAATGGCATGTGTTCCTTAATAAAGTCATATAGGCAGAAGTTCAAACCTTTGTTTCGTCAGTCATTTCATCTTTCACCCATCAGAGATATGGTTGGAGTGCCAAATGGACTGTGGAGGGCCTTGAATGCCAGGTGAACTGGAATCCAGTGGAAAAAACAATGAATTAAGAGACTCCAGTGATTCGGCTCATCTATAGCATCTCCTTGAGAACAAGTCACTTGTATTCTCTGGAGAAAAAGATAAATTTCCTTATCTGCTAAATAAGGGGGCTGTAACAGGTAATCTTTAAGGTACCCTTTAAGCTAAAAAGAATTTATAAGGAATAATATTTCTTAGGTAATTGATAAATTACTAAAATTTACGCAGAGAAATTACATGACTTGATCATAAGGAAAATTACAAATCTTGACAGTGGGACTGGCAAGGAGGGAATAATGGGAGAAATATTGCAGAGATGCAATTAACAGGATTAAACTGACCAGATTTGGAAGATGTTGGATAGAAAATAATCAGAGTATACCTCACATAGGTTTGTAGCATGAAATGCTGGCTGAATGACAATGACAGTTGGGGGAACAGAATTTGGGGGGACAGTTCTGAATGTGGCTTTGGCATGGTTTTCGATACAGTTAGAGAAGAACTGAACTGTCATTGACTCTTCATTGGCGTTCCTGCCTCTCATTTCTCTTCTCTCTTTTTATTATTTTTCATCTTTTTTTCTGTTTTTCTTTATCTATCACATAGCTGCCAATCTGATATTCCAAAAGTGCATACCTACCCATGTGAGAGAATTTAATTTTATGCTATCATATTAATAGCCAATTATTACTTTGTGCATACCCTTTTCCTTCTATTTGGGTTGAGACCTATCTTCTGAAAAGGTCAGTCACAGTGTCTGAAGAGCTGGCCTAGTGATGAAATTACCCCAGCCCCCAAGGCACCTACTTGTTTATTAGGTTGGCCAGGACTCACCTCTCCCTCTTACAATGTGAATTGCCTTCAAGGCTGAGCTCAGGTACAACGTGCTAGCCGATCCTGAACCTCCCAGATATTAGTGTTATCTCTACCCTCATACCCCTACATTCTTTCAAAACTGCTTTGCATGCATTTACTTTGTAAGTATTTTGAACCTATCTTCACATATGTCCATATCTGCCCCCTAAACCCCATCCAATTAAATGTCACGTAGATCCTTCAGGTCAAAGACAACCTAATTTTTGTCTTTGAATTCCCAAATAGGTTTCCTGATACATCTTAATGCTAGTCCCTGCCCTTTGTTGGTGATTTCTAACTTATCCTCTATATTGCATGTTGAACATAGTTGTTTGCATGTTGTCTCCCTGTTAGAGTATAACTCTCTGAGAGCAAGGACTGTCTTTTACCTTTGTATCCTCAGCCCTTTTTACACTGCTTTGTCACATAAAAAGTACTTAATAAATGTTAATTGGCTTGACTCACTCAAGAGTTCTTTAATTTCCCAAAAGCCTTTCCTTGATCTCTCCATCCCTGCTACCTATTGTCCTGCATGTCTAGACCCTTCCATGGCTAAACTCCTTGAGAAAGCCATCTATAACTGCTGCCTCCACTTCCTTCCTTCTCACTCTTTTCACTCTTCGCAGTTTGGCATCTGACATGATCATTCAACTGAATTTGTTCCCTCCAAAGTTACTAATGAACTCTTAGTTACTAAACTTTTTAGTGACTTTTCTTGGTTTTCCTCTTCCTTGACCTCTCTGTAGCTTTTACCACCATTGATCACTCTCCTAGCCTTCATAATCTCTAGGTTTTAGTAACACTCTCCTGGTTCTCTGCTTACTTGTTTGCCCATCTCTTTTTGGTCTCTTTCACTGGTCACTCTTATTAAATGTCCCCCAAGGTTCTGTCATGGGCCCTCTATTCTTCTCTCTATACATTCTACTTCACTTGGTCATTTCATCACCTCCCATGATTTCAGTCATAATCTTTCTGCTGATTCTCATATCTACTTATCTAGGCACTGGGTCATCTGGAAAGATACGAGGCTGCAGGGACTAGGAAAGACAAACAATCACCAGCAACACCACTCTGATTATTATCTCCCCTCAGACCATGCTAGAGACAGCCCAAGATCCCGGGACCAAGAGACATAGGAATTTTAGTGTTTCCTTCCAGGTGCCTGAAGGCATCACCCTGGGAAAGTAATGCCTAATGATGCAGCCTGGTCACTGGTCCTGCAGACCCTACCACTACAGCTACCAAAATTCCAGAAAAATAAAGTCCTTGTCATCAAAGTCGTGACGTTGTCAATGTTTTAACATCAAAACTGTGTAATTTTATTAGTGGGAATGACATCAAAGAGGAGACAATATCTTCTATTTGCCTCTTTGCCCTCAAGATCACAATACCTTTGCAACCAACTGGCAGCTGAAAACTTCCATGTATTATCTCCTCCATTAGAATGAGAATTTCTTGAGAAAAGAGTCTGTCTTACTTTTCTGTTTACATCTCAAATACTTTGAAAATAGTAAGCACTTACTAAATGCTCTTTTCATTCATTTCTCACTCCCCCATATCCAATCTGCTACTAAGTCTTATTGGTTCTACCTTCATAAATCTCTCATGTATTCCCTCTTCTTTTCTCTGAAACTGCCACCACCTTGATCCCTTTCATCTAGACTACTTCAATGGCTTGTTGGTTGGTCTCCCTCCCTCAAGGCTCTCCCCATTCCAATCCATCTTCCACTCAGCTGTCAAATTGATTTTCCTAAAACACGGGTCTGACCACATCACGCACTATTCAACCAACTCAACAGATTTCCTTTTATTCCAAGGATCACAAATAAAATGTTCTGTTTGTTTTTAAAACCTGGCTCCTTCCTATCTGCCCAAGCCTCTTATGCTGCATTCCCTCCATATGCTTGTGATACAATGCCACTGCTCCTTGTTATTCCTTAAGCATAACACTCCATCTCCTGACTCTTTGCAATTTTACTGGCTATTCCTGCTCCCAGAATTCTCATCTCCCTTTTCTCAATCTCCAGACTTCCCTGAATTTCTTCAAGTCTCAACTAAACCCCTACCTGAATATAAGAAGCCTTTATGAATCCCCCTTAATTATAGTGCCTTGCTTTTGTGGATACCACCAATTCATCCTGACTTACTTATGGAACAACTAGGTGGTGCAGTGGATAGAGTACTGGGCCTGGAGTCAGAAAGACTTATCATTGTGATTTCAAATCTAACCCCAGATACTTACTGTTTGACCTTGGACAACTCACTTGACCCCATTTGTCTTAGTTTCCTCATCTGTAAAATGAGCTGGAGAAGGAAATGGCAAACCACTCCAGTATCTCTGCCAAGAAAATCCCAGAAGGAGTCACTGTGGGTTGGACATGACTGAAATGATTCAAGAAGGCAAGACAAGATCTCTTGTTTGCACCTGGTATGTTATCTCTCCCATTAGACTGTGAGCTCCTGGAGAGCAGAGACTCATTTGTACCTTTCTTTGTATTCCTGTGCTTATCATGTTTAGTGAAGATGAACATGGCATCAAGGTCAACTACCAAACTGATGGTAAGTTCTTCAATTTGAAAAGGCTGCAAGCCAAGACCAAAATGGAAGGAGTGTTGGTGCATGATTTTCTGTTTGTGGATGATTGTGCACTCAATGCAACCTCTGAAGCTGAGATGCAACGAAGTATGGATCAATTCTCTGTTGCCTGTGCTAATTTTGGCCTAATAATTAGCACCAAAAAAACACAGGTGCTCCCTCAGCCACCACCATACCATCCATATGTGGAACCATCAGTTACAACAAATGGAGAAGTTGTGAATGCTGTGGACAATTCACTTACCTTGATAGTGTACTTTCCAGGGATATACACATTGACAATGAGGTTGATGCACACATTGCCAGAGCTAGCTCAGTGTTTGGGAGGCTGTGAAGAAAAGTTTGAGAGAGAAGAGGTATTAGACTGACTACCAAACTGAAGGTCTACAGAGCCGTTATGTTGACCTCATTGTTGAATGTCTGTGAAACATGGACAGTCCACCAGCACCATGCCAGGAAACTAAATCACTTCCATTTGAACTGTTTTAGGAAGATTCTGAGGATCACCTGGCAGGATAAGGTATCACACACTGAAGTCCTTGCTCAAGCTGAACTGCCAAGCATTCAAAATATGCTTCAGAGAGCACAACTCCAATGGGCTGGCCTTGTTTTTGAATGCAAAATATATACTTGTCAAAAAGACTATTTTATGGAGAACTCACATGGGACAAATGATCACATGATGGCCAGAAGAAACAATACAAGGACACTCTCAAGGTCTCTCTCAAGAACTTTGGATTTGACTATGCAACATGGGAGACACTGGCACAGGACCACTCAGCATGGCATGCCCACATCTGAAAGGGTGCTGTGCTCTTTGAGCAAAGCAGAATTGAGACAGCACAAATTAAACCCAGGATGCGCAAATTTGGGATATCCACCCTAAATATTCACATGGACCATCTGTGCTCAACCTGTGGTAGAGCATTCTGAGTTTGTATTGATCTGATCAGCCACAATTAGACACACTGAAATTTCACTTTATCATAGTGATGTCATTTTGGTCCTATTTGAAAACAAAGTACAACAACGAGCATGTGATGCTTAGCAATGAAATGCTTAACAATTGTTCATTGGAGCCTCTTTTATTCAACCTCAAGAGCTAAATCAGCAGAAGGAATCTGCATATGAGGCAACTCCCTACACTAAAGAAATCATACATCAGGACCAAAAAGAAACAAACAAGCAGATCTCTGTGCTCAAGGTAGTGCCTCGAACTGTGTAGTGCTTTCCTATGTATGTTAATAGGAATAATATCTGTAGTTGACCTATCTGGGCTAGGCTATGTTTTCTTTAAAGGGTATTGAAATGTTCTTGATACGTAAATGGTGAGGGCATAGAATCCTGTTCAGTAAACATGTAGGTGACACAGTGGATAAAACCCTGGTCTTAGAAACATGAAGACCGAAGTTCAAATTGTCTTTCAGTTGCTTACTAGTTGTGTGACCCTGAGCAAGTCACTTAACCTTTACCTGCTTCAATTTCCTCAACTGTAAAATGGGGGCTTATAATAGTATCTACCTCCCTGGGTTGTTGCAAGGATCAAATGTGATAATATTTGTCAGTGTCTTGTATATAGTACATGCTTAATAAGTACTTGTTCTCTTCCCTGATCATTTATGTACAAAAGCCCAGTGAAAGGAAAGACAAACATGGAATCACTTATCAAGATGGACATAGGCATCTCACCTGCATGACACTTTGGAAAAATCAGAGCCTATGAGATCACACCCAAATAAATCAATATCCTATCCATAATGAATATTATTTACATACTCTCATTAAGGAAACCTTTTATAAAATGTTAGTTGGTCTGTGACTAATTCCTTTCCTGAGCCACCAAATTGGCCTGAGAATATATGGTTCTAGTTCGATGGATTGCATTAACCAAATTCATCATAGTTGAAGTGGGGGATAGGCTACGTGGAGCAAGTGGATCCCTCGGTGATTGGATGGTCTAATGCCTTTCACTGCCTTAAGCCATGGAGATTCTGTCATGCTCATGGCTAAACACTAGAAGGGGCTCTGCAGTGAACCAGGGGGAAAAGAAAATAATCTGTAGGCATTTTATTCACTAGAGAGAGATGTAAATGGGATCTGAGTCTTTGAGAACCATGCAATAGAAAATTGCATTGATAGAAAAAATGAAGGGCTAGACATTTTCTCTGATCCCCTAGACTTCTACAACTTTTCCAGAACAGAAATTATGTGCTAATGATGAAACTTCAGTTATCATCATAATTTAGGATACTTGGAATCTAAACACAGAAACCCTGAGCTCACGCGTCACCCCTCTCCCACTTGTCATGATATAGATCCACATGAACTCCTAACAAAACCCAGACATCCATTCTATCTTTTCTCTCTCTCTTTCCAGGACCGTGGAAATCTGGGTACCAAGCTAGAGAAGCCAGCTCCAGCCTGGACAATAGTCAGTGATCCTCTGTAGTTCTCTGTATAAAGAAGGTCCCTAGGCCCATACAGTCAATTATGGAGTGGGTAGCATTTTGCAGGAATGCCAGGAACAAAAGGAAAGCGACAGATATCTGGGCTTGAAATAAAACTCAGCACCACATTCCTCCCCCTCACCCATTGTCACCTCCTCCCAGAGCCCCAGAGACACAAACTAGACAAATCAATCCCATGGTATCAGCCCTCTTAATTGCCAGTGTCTGGCCAGAGAACTGAGGAACATAGGGAGAAAGACAATATCTCAGAACAGAACATAGTGTCTTTGGAGGTTGGGAGGAGAGGAAGTATTCAGCACCCAACTGGAATCAGTTCTGTTCATCCAAAAGTCTTTCGGGGCAGAGACCTAGGCTAGTGCATTATGAACTGCCCAGTGTGAAAGAAGGCTGAGATATTTTGAGATTCATCCCCCAAGGAACCTATCATCTGAGAAGAGTAAGAGTTAGAAAGTGAACAACAGAGGAAAAAGAAAAAACATGGAAATACCAAAGCTACCAGAAAGAGGAAAACTCAAAGTCCTTGAATGTAAGCAGATAAATAACCAGCGAAACCAATGACAGTAGAAAGAAATACGACCTTCAGATCTAGGAAACTAGTTCAGACATCTCTGAATAACTATGACAAAATAAAGAAAAATTATCCTATTTGATGAGGCAGAAAACCTTGTGAAATTTGAGAACATGGAAACACAGTCAATAGGTATTCTTGAGTGGTTTAAAAGAGAAATGAGAATTATGAGATCAAAATTTATGGCCTGCACAGTAAAAATAATAGACAAAATACAGAAACTGCATCTGCAGTGGCAAATCTCACCAAAGAAACAGAAGAGAGAACAATAGCTAGGAAAAGCAAAGCACTGAAGTGAAGGACAATCTAGAAGAAAAATAGATAAAATCATAACAAAAAAATTTTCTCCCTATGCAAGAAAAACGTACTGATATTGAAAAACAGCTACATAGAGAAAACCTAAGGATCCCAGATTCCAAAGAAGAACATGACAGAAAAAAATAGTAGCAAGAAATAATAGAAGGGAGCAGAGCTAAATTTAACCATGCTAAATTTAACCATCATGTATCTTAAAGTTTGAAGCCTTGAGGTTTTTTGTTTGTTTGTTTTTCTGGAGGCAATCTATGAATTCCTTCAACTGGCATTACATTCTCTATGCTCAGAAGTTCTGTCTGCTCCCTTCTATTATTTCCTACATTATACTGTTAATTTTGTTTTTTAGTTTGGTTATATTCTTATTTGGAATCTGTGATCCTTAGGCTTTCTCTATGTAACCTTTCTTCAACTAATGAGAAGACTATAATCACCAGTGAAAGGAAGAAAGCCATTGGGAATAGGACACCTTACAACAAATAAACCAAAATAACTGAAAGAATATAATACTATATTTACAGTAGAAGAAAGTAAAAAGAATTATACCTCGAAAAAACCCAATATTAGAGACAAATGGAGGAAAATTTAAATATAATGTTAACTATTTTAAATATGAATTTAAAACAGATAAGAAAACAAAATCCAATAATCTGTTGCTTCAGAGAAACACATTTATAAAACAAAGACATACACAAAATAAAACTGAAGGGATGGTAAAAAATTTACTACATATCAAGTGAATTCAAAAAAGCAGAACTTGCACTCATTCTATCTAAGTGAAAGCAAATATTAAAAAAATTAAAAGAGATAATAAACAAGGAAACTTCATTATGGCAAAAGAAACAATATCATATTGTCTGTCTTCTTAACCAATATTAGTAACAAATTTATGTACTTCAAATGCCTTAGGATCCAAATTCATAATGGAAACAGTAACTGAACTACAAGAAAACTTAGACAATAACACAAAATGATTCCATATAGTGGCTTTCTCCAAGGCAGTTTTGATATATCATGGGTCAGCATAAGAATTTAAATGGAAATTTGGGAGGACTTTTGTAAAAGTCACAGAGGACACACAAGGGCCAGTAGATGACATAGAAAAAATTTAGAAACTCAGAAATGTATAAAATATGTGTACAGCATTGTAACATATAGCCTATTACCAAATACTTAACCCAAATTTTACACTAAGGTACTGCAAACATCCCATAAAAGAAAAAGAAAAAAGTTCAGACCTCATCTCTGGTAGAAAGAGACGGTCAAAAAAATTTAAGCAGATTTTAAAACCTTGCAGGTGCTGTGCCCCTAAGCCCTTTGGTATGGAAGGGATAAGTGTACTAATATGTTGTTCAATTAAGTAACATTACAAGTCCGAACCCTAGCCGCTTGTTCGGTGTACTCCTTCTGTGAGAACATCCAAAGTACTTATTCTATGTTTTCTATGTGTTGGATTCTATGTTAAGCACTTTTAAAAGCAAAACAGATCATCTGTCCTGAGGCACTCTCTTATTCAGAGAAGCATCAGAAATATATGATAAGCTAAAGGTCCTTCCATTGTCCTTTACTAGAATTTCCACTGAGAGAGTTCTGGGGTAAGAGAAAAAGTTGTTTCTGTTTTTCAATTGACAGCACATCCCTGTCTTCAGCCAATCAGATGGGGTACAACTGCCACATTTATCCATATCCCCAACTCTGGAAAAGTCTCCAGAATACCAAGAAGACTCAAACAGTGCCCTTCCAAGTGCTTAAGTGTTCACAGATAGGAACTTTCAATAGGCATTCTTGAGGGGTTTAAAAGAGAAATGAGAATTATGAGATCAGAATTTATGACCTGATGAGCAAAAATAATAGACAGAATAGAGAAACTGCATCTGCAATGGCAAATCTCACCAAAGAGACAAAAGAGAGAACAATAGCTAGGGAAGGCAAAGCGCTGAAGTGAAGGACAATCTAGAAGAAAAATACATAAAATCATAACAACAAAATTTTCTCTATGCTCAGCTTTCAAAGATATCCCATATGGGGTCTCTGATTCAAAAAGTATGGACATCTTGGTCTCCTGTCACTATAGGTATCCCTGCCATAGCACTGGGTTGAGGCACAGAAGCCCTTCAATCTGGAAAATCTATGTGAAAGTTTTTGTCCCTCCCTTCAAATCAGAGAAGAAGACTGAATTATTATGGGATTAAAAGATTAAATATGAACTTCTGGAAGCCAAGATGGGGTAAAAAGTAAGTTGCTCGCTCTCTCCCTTATTGACCTCTGAAAATTCAGAAAATATTACCCCAGGAAAATGACTGGAACATCTGAGGTCACATAAAGAAGGGGTGAAACAGTCTTGTGGCCCAAGAAGGTTGGGGGATTATCAGAAAAGGCCCCTCTCACTCTGGTGGAGGTGGAGCAGTACAGTCTGGGAGGTGTCTCAGCAAGTCAGTGGCCAATCCCACCAAGCAAACCAGGGGGATATCCTGAGCCCCAGGGCAGTAGAGTAGGCAAGTGCCAACACTAAGACCCCCTGAGTGTGTTGGCACAGGCAGAGGAATCAGAAGACATCAGCTTGGGAAAACCAACACATGTGCCAGTTGGCAGATTTCCTCCACCAGCCAAATCTCTCCTGTTTCAGCACAACTCCAGGAGGCACAATTCAGATCTCCTCCAGCAGCCAGTGCTTTAAAGAAGCCCAGGTGAGTAGGCATACTCCAGGGGTCAGACTCCCCATCCCCACCCTGAAAGCTTCAGTGTTACTGATCCCAGTTCAACACCAGGTAAGCTGCCAGATGCCTACAGACTCCAGCTGCCAGTACCTGAGGTGACACAGCACACACACCTGCAGTGACCACATCCTGGACACCCAGCATGAGAAACTTGGGACAGTGACCACTCTACTCAGTAAGACAGCTCAGCTTTAAAAGCCAGGGAATAGGCAAACATCATAAGCAAAAAGAAGAAACAGACAATGACCATATACTCTTTCTAAGGGGAAAAGGAAGATCAAAACACATATTCAGAAGAGGACAACATTATTCATATAGCCACATCTGAAACCTCAAAGGTAATATCAACTGCTCTCAATCGCAAAAGGCCTTCTTGGAAGAGTTCAATGGGGGAGGATTCCTACCAAATTATTTTCATGATACAAATATGGTACTGGTACCTAAACTGGGAAGAGCCAAAACAGAGAAAGAAAATTATCGATCAATTTCCCTAATGAATATTAATGCAAAATTTTTAAATAAAACATTAGCAAAGAGATTACAGCAACTTATCTTGAGGATAATACACTATAACCAGGTAGGATTCATACCAGGAATGCAGGGCTGGTTCAATATTAGGAAGCCTGTCAACATAATTGACCATATCAACAACAAAACAGAAATTTCAGAAGGATTATCTCAATAGATGCATAAAAAGCTTTGGATAAAATATACCACCTATTCCTATTAAACTCACTAGAGAGCATAGGAATAAATGGAGTTGTCTTTAAAATGATAAGTAGACTCTATCCAAAATCATCAACAGACATTATATATAATGGGGATAAGCTAGAAGCATTTCCAGTAAGATCAGGGTGAAGCAAGGATGTCCATAATCAGCACTGTTATTCAATATTGTACAAGAAATATTAGCTTTAGCAATAAGAGAAGAAAAATAAATGGAAGGAATTAGAATAGGCAAAGAAGAAACAAAACTATCACTCTTTGCAGATGATATGATGGTACACTTAGAGAATCCTAGAAAATCAAATAAAACAGTACTTGAAATAATAAGCAACATTAGCAAAATTGCAGGATATAAAATAAGCCCATATAAATCATTGGCACTTTGTATCTATTACTAACAAGACTCAACAGAAGAGATAAAAAGAGAAATTCTATTTAAAGTTACTGTAGACTGCCAAAACAAACCCAGGAACTATATGAACACAATTACAAAACACTTTTCACACAAATAAAGTCAGATTTAAATAACTGGAAAAATATCAGTTGCTCTTAGATAGGCCAAGCTAATATAATAAAAATGACAATTCTACCTAAATTAATTTACTTATTCATTGCCATATCAGTCAAACTACCAAAAATTATTTTATAGAGTAAGAAAAAACAATAACAAAATTCCTCTGGAAAAAGAAAAGGTCTAGAATATTAAGGGAATTCATGAAAAGAAAAGCAATGGAAGATGGCCTAGCTGTACCAGTTCTTAAATTGCATTATAAAGCAACAGTCATCAAAACTACTTGGTACTGGCTAAGAAATAGAGTGGTGGAATAGTTTAGATAACAAGTCACTACAGTTAATGAATGTAGTAATCTGCCGTTTGATAAACCTTAAACTCCAGCTTCTGGAATAAGAACTCTTTAACAAAAACTGCTGGGAAAACTAGAAAACAGTACGGCAGAAACTATGCATAGACCAACACTTTACACCATATGCCAAGATAAAGTCAAAATGGGTACACAATTTGTATATGAAGGCTGATACTATAAGCAAACTAGAAAAGCAAGGAATAGTATACCTGTCAGAAGTATGGAGAAGGGAAAAATTTATGACTGAAGAAGAGATAGAGAACTTTACAAAACGCAAAAAGATGATTTTGATTACGTTAAATTGAAATGTTTCCAATGTAAACAAAATTAGATGGGGGAACAGAAAGCAGGAAAACCACTTGTACAACCAGTGTTGCTGAAAAAGGCCTTATGTGTAAAATATAGAGAGAACTAAGTCAAACTTATAAACATACAAGTCATTCCCCAATTGATAAATTAACAAAGGATATGAACAAGCAGTTTTCAGACAAACAAATTAAAGTTATCTATAATCATATGAAAAAAATGCTCTCAATTACTATTGATTAGAAAAATGCAAATCAAAATAAGCCTCAGGTACTACATCACACTGATTAGACTGGCTAACATGACAAAACTGGAAAATGATAAATGTTGGAGATGTGGGAAAACTGGAACACTAATGAATTGTTGGTGGAGTTGTGAACTGAGCCAAGCATTCTGGAGAGCAATTTTTAATTATACCCAAAGGGCTATAAAACTGTGCATACCTTTTGACCCAGGGAATGGATATGTAGAGACTATATCAGATTTCATATCATCTTGGGAAAGTGGGAGGGGAAAGAGGGGGAGAAAATTAAAAATTCAAAATCTTAAGGAAATGAATGTTGTGAACTAAAAATTAATTAAAAATGAAAATTACAGGTTATATTTAAACAAAGTATATTTTATGCAGCAAGAATTTTCAAAATAAATTCTTACACTGTAAAAGGCAAGTGACAAGCAGTGGATAGAGCTCTAGTCAGGAAGACTTTTGAGTTCAAATCCTGCCTCAGATACTAATAGCTTTGTGACCTTGGGCTAGTCACTTAACATCTGCCTTAGTTTCTTCATCTGTAAAATGAGGAGAATAACAGCATCTACTTCCCAGGGTTGATGTGAGAATCAAATTTCATATATATATATATATATATATATATATATATATATATATATATATATATACATATATATACACATATAAATACTATTATATATTATATATACTATTATATTATATACATATATATGTAAAGTGATTAACAAACCCATTTAATTTATTATTATTAATACTGCTTCAAAAATTCTATTGGCTGATATTTTGTTCAAAAAAATATTTCCTTATATATTTTAGCTGTCAAATTTATACCTTTCCTGCTTGCCACCAATATTTTCTCCTGTTGATGTTTTGTTAATTTTATTGCTGTTGTGTTCAGATTTCTTTAAAAGCTCAACTATACTGTTAAATCTTGAAATCAAGTATTTGTGTCTCTTAACAAAATATTTCCATCTTTACAAGATCCTTCATTTAAATAAAAGCTCCTCACCATGTTCCTAGAAATGACACATCTACACTAGCAAAGTTTGGTCAATATCCTTTAATGTTAACGGTCCATTCAATTTTTTTCAAACTTTCTCTCATGGCATCTGAACTGGAGATTTTAAGGTGAAAAGTATAATTATGACCTCACAGGATCCACAAAAAGGGAAAGAAAAACATGGCATGCACAATTTAGCCCAAAAAAAAAGTACTCTAGTAATAACAGCAGCTTACATTTGTGTATAGCTCTAAGGTTTGCTGAGCACCATCTAAACCTTGCAGTATCCTCTAAGATAGATAAATATTACATATTTAAGACTGAGGTTCAAAGACATAAAGTGAGATTTCTTCACTCATAGGACTAGAAAGCAAGAGACATAGGAACCTAGTTTTTTATTGCATATGTAAGTAAAACTGTTTTATGGAGGAAAGTATTCAGCTATATAACTTGGGACACCAATAACATGCCTTCTATTACTCCAGTGGAAAATGATGTTAATTTTTCTCTCTTATCAGTCAGCTATGGTAAAGGATAGAAGGTACCAGAGAGAAGGTCAAGAATCAGTCATCTGCCACCATCAAGGCTGACAGATAGTTCAGGTTCTGAGTTGACTCCAAAGTCATTCTGCTTCCTTTCTTTTGTTAAGCCTTATGGATTAGCCTGCTAATTTACTTTTGTACTGTTTTCCTAGGCAATCAGGGTTAAGAGACTTTTCCAGGGTCACACAGCCAGTAAGTGTCAGAATCCAAAATTGAACTCAGGTCCTCCTGACTCTAGAGCTGGTGCTGTATCCACTGCACCACTGAGCTGCCCCATTTCTGCTTTAGATAAGGGTTTAAAAGCGTTCCTACTCTTTTTTTTACTCCAGAACCACTTTACTGTTCAGATAGATCCCATGAGAAATATTTCCATGTAAGTTACTTGACTTTAGGAAAGAATAAAAGTCAGTCACACATTCCAATGAAAAAGTAATTTCTGGGAATCTTGGACATTTTCCCACAGGAGAAAGGTGAAAATGGGGGCTCTGTGGTAAAAATTAGAAAAGAACACTTTCACTGGGAACTCAGATAAGTTCAGCATTAGCAATGGGAAAAACAGAAATGAAGAAAAAGGAAGAGCAGGCTTTGAGATCTGAGTTTCAGGTGCATTCCATCCCCCCCTTTCACCTGACTAGGTATCAGTGCAATGGTCTGAAAATACACTCTGAATCAAAGTTAGGACACTCCTAGGTTACAGTTGGACAAAGGGGAAGATGGAAAACATTTCCAGTGGAGATCAGGGTTCTTAGGGTCCTTAGGTCAGCTCTCCCAGGGTAATCACAGGGAGGAAAGGATACTTCTAAGTCAGACAGCAGCTAAGGAACTTAACTTTTATCTTATAGCTCAGCTGATCATATCTCCCTAATGCTTCTGTGAATCAGAGAGTGCCTTAGGGCAGATGGTCAGTTTGTTTTGCACAGAATCTAGCACATTAGAAGACATAGAATAAATACTTGGATGTTCTCACAGAAAAAAAATAGACTAATGCACACTGAGCACATGGCAAGAGTTCAGACCTCTAATGATACTTGTACAATGCATTAGTACACTTATCCCTTCCACACTGAGGGGCTTGGCATACAGTACCTTCAAGATCTAGAAAATATATGTAAATTCTTTGGCTCTCCTTTCATACCAAAGAAGAAGTCAGAACTTTTTTTCTTTTATGGGGTGTTTACATTACCTTATTGTAAAATTTGGGGTAAGTGTTTGGTCATAGGCTATATTTTACAATGCTACACATATTTTATGTATTCCTGAGTTTCTAAACTTTTTCTGTGTAGTCAGCTGTTTTCATGGGTTGGCTGCAGAATCTACAAAACTCTTCCAAATTCCCGTTTAATTTCTTATGCCAACTCATCATATATCAAAATTGTGATGGGGAAAATCACCATGTGGAAGGAATAACTGTAACAAAACAGTCCTAGTGTTAATGGTTTATGGCACTTGTTAGGACCTGAATATCATATATTGATGAAAAGTTATTAGGCTAGCAACTGCCATGAAATTGAGTATGCATTTAGGTCACTAGATTATAAAACTAAAGGTATTTGAGTTCAACTCTTCTTAGATTCAGTTTTACTGGAGTCTTTGTTTCCACCTTTAGCATCTCTCTCTTCTCCCTCTTGAGCTTTTCTTTATTGCAATATAAATAGGGAATGAGACACAAAGCAAGAGGTGACCAGGATGGCATTTAATGCAGTGCATTGATGATGCTCTAACTTCCAGGTGAGAGGAGTTCTCATTTCTGCCAGGCTTGGGGGTAGGGTGGGGAGATATCCAGGGCTCATGCCAGTGGTCACTCTCCAAGGGTCTCTCACTTGCCCCCTCCTAGAATTTCCACTGAGATAGTTCTAGAGCAAGAGGAAAAGTTCTTTTGATTTTTAAATTGACACAGCACATCATTGTTCTCAACAAATCAAATAGAGTGCAATTGGCACATTGATCTATATCCTCAGCTCTGGAAAAGTCTCTAGAATACCAGGGAGACTCAAACAGTCCCCTTCCCCCAATCCTATATCAAAGAGTCTCAAGTGTATTCATAGACTTCAAAGCCCTCCCAAATGGAATGTCTGGTTCAAAGGGTATAGATATCTAAGTCTCCTGTCAATACAGGTATCCCTATCACTAGGGTTAGGGGTGCAGTGCCCCTTCAGTCTGGAAAATCTACTTAAAATTTTGGTCCTCCATTTAAATTAGAGAAGTCTGAATTGTTGGGGTATTAAAAGATAAAATATGTTGATATGATACAATACTAAACACACATTCTATGAATTTATGAGTTTCTAAATATTTTCTGTTTCATCTACTGGCCTTTGCTAGTCCTCCATGGCTTCCACAAAACTCTCACCAAACTCCCATTTAATTGCTTATGCCAAATCGGGATATATCAAAATCACCATGGGGAAAGTCACCATATGGAACTGCATTGTGTAATTGTCTAAGTTTTCTTGTAGCTCAGTTAATATTTTCTTTATGGATTTGGATCCTAAGGCTTTTGGAGCACATAAATTTATTACTAATATTAGTTAAGAAACTAGACAAAGTATATAGCTCCCTTTACCATAATGTAGTTTTCTTGCTTATTATCTCTTTTAATTTTCTGAGAATTTTCTTTCACTTTGTCAGAGAAAATGAATACAATTTCAGCTTTTTTGGATTCACTTGATAAGGAGTAAATATTTTTCCATTCTCTCAATTTTATTTTGTATAAATCTTTAATAAATGTGGTTCATTCAAGAAACAGATTATTGCATTTTGTTTTTTATTTAATCTTTAAATTTGCTTTTAAAATAGTTAACATTATGTTTATATTTTCCTCCATTGGCATTTAATGTTGGATTTCAACAAGGTATAATTTTTTTTTGCCTTCTGCTGTAAGCACAGAATTATGTTCCTTCAGTTACTCTGGCTTATTCATTTTAAGGTGTCCCATGTCCAATAGCTCTCTTGCTTTCCATGGTGATTGTTCACACCTGTTATTTCTCTTTCTCTTTGGAGTCTTGCTAGGTAGTTCCAACTTCTTTCCTGTTTTTATGTGATCATTTAATTTTTCTCTTTTTTTCTCTCTCAAATAGATTCCTACTTCCTCTCTTGTCCTTCAACATCTCCTGTTCATTTGTTTTTTATATGTCATTTTTGACATCCCTTTCCAGAGAGGGTTTCTCTCATTCTCTTCATTCTCCATCTTCCCTGTCTGGTCTATGCCCTCATCTCTGGTTTCCAGTCTCTATATCTAGTCTCTCTCTATTCTCTAGATTCCTTATAAAATCAGAACTTCTAAGGTGTCAATTCTGAGCTCTTCCCCTCTTGGTAGTTTTAGCCATCACCTTGTAAAGATTACCCAGAAGATTCCCCTTTTCCATTGTGCCTTACTCCCAGAACATGGACTAGTCCTACATGGGACAGAGAAGACACTTCCACATAGTAAAGAGGTTATAGCCAAAGGAGGAGACAATATGCAAACAACTATCTTCAACATGCAATATAGAGGACAAATTGGAAATCATCAATACAGAGTGGGCAATAGCAGTAAGAAGCATTAGGAAATCTGTGACTGATGACCCGATTTCATGTGCTGGAGATTCAAAGACAAAAATTAAGTTGTCCTGGACCTGAAGGATCTATCTGGCATTTAATTGGATGGGGTTTAGGGGGCAGATATAGACATATGTGAAGATAGGTTCAAAACATATACAAAGTAAATGCATACAAAGCAGTTTTGAAAGAATGTAGAGGAATGAGGGCACAGATAACACTAATATCTGGGAGGATCAGGGTCAGCTAGCAGGTTGTACCTGAATTTCCTTGAAGAAAATTCACGTTCTTAGAGAGTGAGGTGAGTCCTGGTCAACCTAGTAAACAAGTAGGTGCCTTGGGGGCTGGAGTAATTTCATCACTAGGCCAGCCCTTCAGACACTGTGACTGACCTTTTTAGAAGATGGGTCTTAACCAAAATAGAAGGAAAAGGGTATGCACAAAGTAATAATTAGTTATTAACATGATAGCATAAAATTAAGTTCTCTCACGTGTGTAGGATGGACACTTTTGGAATATCAGATTGGTAACTATGTGGCAGACAGATAAAGAATAATGTAAATAGATATATAAAGCATACTAAAAATAGAGTCAAAAAATTAGAGGCAGGTATGCCAATTAGGAGGCAATTATATTTAACTGTTCCCTGACTATATCCAAAACCTTTTCAAACCCACTTTCAGGACGGTCCCCCAAAATTCTATTCCTCCTCAGTCTCATTGTCATTCAGTCAGCGTTTCATGTTATGAACCTCCATGTGGGATGTAATCTTTTATTTTTTTCTCTCCCTCATCTTCCACATCGGGTCAGTTTAATCCTGTTAATCACATTTGCAATATTTCTTCCATTATTCACTCCTTCCAAATCTCAATTGTTACATAGCCTGCCAACAACTATGTACAAATAAAATGCTATTGTTATTCAATTTTCTCCAACTCTTCATGACCCCATTTGGAGTTTTCTTAGCAAAGATACTGGAGTGGTTTGCTATTTTCTTCTCCAACTCATTTTAAAGATAAGGAAACTGAGTCAAATAGGGTTAAGTGACTAGCCCAGGATCACACAATGAGGAAGTGTCTGAGGCCAGATGTGAAGTCTGAAAGATGAGCCTTCCTGACTTCAGAGTTGACACTGTATGCACTATACCACCTAGCTGCCACACAAATAAGATAGAGTCAAATTGGAGATAATCATTTAGAGGAAGAATTAAGTTTAAGAAAGACAGGGAAGAAAGTAGAACTTTAGCTGAAATTTGAAAGATGTGAAAATCAGAGATGAGGAAAAAGAGAATTTCAGGCATGGAAGACAGGCATTGAAAATGCAAAGAGCTGGAATGTGGTATGTTGAGCTCAAGAAACACAAAGGACACTACTGTCACTGGTTCACAGAGTATGTGGAGACAGACAGGTATAAGAAGACTGGAAATGCAGGAAGGGATCTGGTAATGAAAGGTTTTAAAAGACAGAGGATTAATTGCCAAATACTGGGGCAATTTGGTCAGCCTTACATTTTAGCAAAATCAGTTTGACAGCTTGAATGGAGGATGGATTGGAGTGGGGAAAGACTTGAGGCACAGAGGTCAACCATCAGTCCATTGCAATAGTCTAAGCTTGAGGGGATGAGGACCTTCACCAGCTTGGTGGCAATGTCAGATGAGAGAAGGGGCCATATATAAGAAATACTATGAAGGTAAAAGTGACAGGACTTTACAATTGATTGAGTATGAGAGGTGAGAGGAAGGAGTAGAGGATGACACCTAAGTTTTGAGCTTGGGGGAATGGGAGAATGGTACCTTTGACAGTGACAAGGAAGTTAGGGAGAGGGGAAGATTTAAGGAAAATGGTAATGAAGTCAGTGTAGGACATGCTGAATTTAACACATCTATGGGATCCAGTTCAAGATGTCGAAAAGGCACTTGGAGATGCAAAACAGAAAGCTAAGAGAGAGGTTGAGGCTGGACAAGTTGATCTGAGACACATCAACATGGAGATAACAACTGAAAGCACAGGATGAAATCGCCAAATGAAACAGTAAAGAGGGAAAAGGGGGACTTAGGAATTTATTCCAGGAATGCAGGGCTTGTTCAGTATTAGGAAAAACAATCAGCATAATTGATCATATCAACAACAAAATTAGCAAAATCATATGATTATCTCCATAGATACAGGAAAAAAAACTTTTGATAAAATACAACCTCCACTCCTCTTAAAAATACTAGAGAGCATAGGAATAAATGGAATCTTCCTTACAATGATAAGTACAATCTAACTAAAGCCTTCAACAAGCATTACATGTAATCGGGAAAAGCTAGAAGCCTTTCCAATAAGATCAGGGGTGAAACAAGCAAGGTTGTCCATTATTGCTATGGTCATTCAATATGGTACTAGAAATGTTAGCGTTAGCAATGAGAAGAAAAATTAAATGGAAAGAATTAAAATCAGCAAAGAAGAAACAAAGGTATCACTCTTTGCAGATGATATGATGATATCCTTAGAGAATCTTAGAGAATCAAGTAAAAAACTACTTGAAATACTAAATTAGTTTAACAAAATTGCAGGATATAAAATAAACCCACATAAATCTTTAGCATGCCTACATATTACTAACAAAGTCCAACAACAAGAGAAAGAAATAGAAATTCCATTTAAAGTTACTGCAGACATTATAAAATATTTAGGAATATACCTGCCAAAAAAAAAAAACCCAGGAACTGCATGAATACAATTACAAAACACTTTTCACACAAATAAAATCAGATCTGAATAATTGGGAAAAGCCAGTTCATGGACTGGCTGAGCTAATATGATAAAAGTGACAACTTTACCTAAATTAATTTACTTATTTAGTGCCATGCCAATCAAGCTATTAAAAATATTTTATAGAACTAGAAAAAATGATAACAAAATTCATCTGGTAGAACATAAGGTCCAGAATATCAAGGGAATTAATGAAAAGAAATGCTATGGAACATGGCCTAGCCATACCAGTTCTTAAATTGCATTATAGAGTAGCAATCATCAAAACTACGTGGTACAGGCTAAGAAATAGAGTGGTGGATCAGTGGAATAATCAATGATTATAGTAATCTACTGTCTAATAAACCCAAAGGCTACAGCTTCAGGGATAAGAACTCACTATTTGAAAACTTCTGGGAAAACAAGAAAATAATATGGGAAAAACTGAGCATAGACCAACTATGCTGCATACCAAAATAAAGTCAAAATGGGTTCAGCTTAAGGTATAAAGATTAATACTAAAAGCAATCTGGAAGAGCAAGGAATCATTCAGATTTATGTACACCATAAGAATTTATGACCAAACAAGAGACAGAGAACATTATGAAATGCAAAATGGATGATTTTGATTACACTAAATTGAAAAGATTTTGTATGCACAAAGCCTATCCAACCAAGATTAAGAGGGAAACAGAAAACTGGGAAAGAACTTTGCAACTTGTGTCTGTGATAAAGGCCTCATTTCTAAAATATATAGAGAATTGAGTCAAATGTACAAGAATACAAGTCACTCCTCAATTGATAAATGGTCAAAGGATATGAACAGGCGGTTTTCAGAGGAAGAGATTAAAGATATCTACAACCATATGAAAAAATGCTCTCAATCGATTAGAGAGACACAAATCAAAAACAACTCTTAGGTACCACATCATACCAGTCAGTTTGGCTAACATGACAAAACAGGAAAATTATAAAGGTCAAAAAAATGTGGGAAAATTGGAATACTCATGCATTGTTGGTGAAGTTGTGAACAGATCCAACCACTTTGGAGAGCCATTTGGGACTATGCCCAAAGGGGCTATAAAAATGTACATACCCTTTGACCCAGCAATACCACTTCTAGGGCTATATCCCAAAGAGATCATAAAAATGGGAAAAGGATTCACATGTACAAAAATATTTAAAGCAGCTCTTTTTGTGGTGGCAAAGAATTGAAAACTGAGGGGAGGCCCATCACTAGGGGAATGGCATATGAATGTAATGGAATACTATTGTGCTATAAAGAATGATGATCAGAAAGACTTCAGAAAAACCTGGAAAGACTTACGTGAACTGATGCTGAGTGAAGGTAGTAGAACAGAAAAAAACACTGTACACATTTACAGCCACTTCATGGGATAACTCCCTTTGACAGACTTGGCTCTTCTCAGCAATGCAAGATTCTAAAACAATTCCAACAGACTCATGATGGAAAATGCTATCTACTCTCTTCGTTTTGTTTTGTTTTGTTTGTTTCCTCATGATTCATTTGATTGTTCATAATTCTTCTTTACAACATCACTAATGTGATAATATATTTAATATGAATGTGTATGTAGAACCTAGATCAGATTGTATGCAGTTTTGGGGAGACGGTAAAGGAAGGGGTAAGGGAAATGAAGGGATAAAAAAATTTGGAACTCAAAAGATTGTGGAACTGAGTGCTGCAAACTAAAAACAAACACACAAATGAATGAATGAATAAGCTTTTTTTAAAAAGAGGGGAGTTAGGACAGAATCGTTGGGAACCTTCACAAGGCAATGAGTGTGAGAAGATCCTGCAAAGGAGACAGAAGGAGCAGTGAGAGAGGGAGAGAACAAAACAGTTTTTGAAACTTTAGAATGTATCAAGAAGAGGGAGACTGACAGTGACAAAGGCTACATAGAGAGGTCAAGAAGGATAATGATTGTGGGAAAGGCTGTTAGATGTGGCAAGATTAAGAGATCACTGACAACTTTGGAAAGAACAGTTTCAGTTGGATGTTGAGTTCTGATCCCAGGGTGCTAGGATTTAAGAGCCAACTGAGGAGAAAGGAAATGGAGGCACCAATTGTAGATGGAGTTTAGCCAGAAAAGGAAGGAGAGATATGGAATGATAGCAGGAATCATGTGCAGGTGTTTTGAGGATAAGGGAGACACAGTCACTTTTGTGGTCACTAGGGGAAGAAGTCAATAGACAGGGAGCAACTAAAGATGAGTGAGAGAAGAGGGATCTAGTGGAGAAGGCAGTTCTCAGTACCACAATGTGGCTTTCCCTGCTCCAAGCTTTTACCCACCTTTTCTTTGCCCTAGAATGCTGTCCCCACCACACGATCAATTGAAACCTCTCTCTCCCACTGGCCTCAATTCCAATGTCATCTCTACAAGGAAGTTCACCTCTGAGCCAACCTCACATCCAAACCCCAACTTCACAAAGTGGTCAATTTATTTACCCTTCTCTGGTGCATCTCTCATTAATTAGAGCATAGTATGTTTGTCTGCCCATAGCTATCCTCTGCCTTCACAGTTAAGTTCCCTGGGGTCTCAGATTCCCATCTTGTAAATCTCCTGACTCAGAGTCTTCATACAGGAAATCTCAGAATTTGGAGTGAGAGGGTCTGCGTTTGAATCATAGGGCTGCCATTTGCTGTTTGACCTTGGACAAGGCACTTGGACCCTGGGCCAGGGTTTTTTCAACCATAAAATACAGGATGGGAAGATTTCCTCCATCTCTACCTCTATGATCATTCGCTAAACTGTGAAATCAATGAATTAGTGAATATTCAGGTGGTTTATCTGAGTCACCTCGGCCAAGCCACTGATCTCAGTTGTGCATGGCGACAAGGCTATTCCTTCCTCCCTCCCACCCACTTCTTAACTGTAACCCCCAGCCAAGGAAAGGCCCTTTAGAAGAAGCCTTGGCTCTCCTACAAGAAAAGTAAAATAAAGTAGCCTCCGGGATCACCTTTCCCTGCTTTCCCCTTCCACCACCTCTTTGAGTCTCCATTCCTAAGGCAGCAGAAAACCCAACAGATTGAGAAACTAAAGCATCACGTCCCCAGGAGTCTCTGACCCACCAGTGGCCCCACCCCGTCATCACAGCACCGCCAGTCCCTAGAATGGGAGGTGGGACCAGGCAAGCTTAGCCTGGGACATTCGCATAAAAGAGGAACCACCGGACCCAGGACTGAGCGAGCTGACTCCAGGACCCCCAAGTATCCTTCGCGGTCCGGCTCTCCCCAGGTCCCGCCGTTTCTGAGACGCTCAGGTGAGGGGTGGGCGAGCAGCAGCTCCCGGGTCCGAGGGAGGGGCTTGGAAAGGGGCGAACTCCGTAGGCTCTGGGGGATCCACGGGAAGGGAGGAGAAAAAGAGGACCGAGCCTGGGCTTGGGAAGGGGAGGTTGAGGAAGAGTTTGTGGTTGCTGTTGCTGCTGGCTGATGGGGCTGGGTGAGCAGAGCTGGCCAGGGATGTGGGGATGTAGAAAAGGTTTAGAGCAAAGCAACCCTTCTCCGAGTCTCAGTGAAACCAGAACCAATTAATAACTTCAATTTCCCCGGAAGGCTGTTAGGAAGGGGAGCATCTGGAAAGCCCTCTGCACACCCGAGAGAGCGTTAAAGAGATGTTTGCCTTTATTCTGATTACCCCTACACTTATGGAAGCGCAGGGAGCTGAGCCCGCACCTTAGGCGATGCGAGGGCTGTTTGGCCCACACTTAGTGGGAGAGGAGGAGGGGTCGCTGAGGAGGGTCACTTTCTGGATGGATTTGGGGATGAGGAGTGACTTCCTTCCCGGATCTGATCTTGATCCTTTCTTTTCCCTGGAGCGCTTCTGGATTTCCTCTGGCTGCAAACTCTGCCGACATCCCTGGGGGTGGGGGTGCGGAGCTAGGAAAGTGTCAATGTACTTTGAACATTGGCTTGCGTCTGTGTTTCTGGTTCTGCTCCGTGGAGGGGGAAAAGTGATCTTCCTGGGACCCAATTGAAAGGACTTTTAGGGTGCCCTGCAAACCCCCCACAGCATCTGCCCCGGAGCAGGAGATGGGGATAGTGCTGGGAGGGGGGCTCCTGGCCTCGAGTCAAGACCCTTCTGCCTGGCTGGTGTTGGTGGGGATCCTGGCTCACAGGGGCGCCTCCACCTGACCTTTCCCGGCTTGCAGAGGTGGAGTTTGTCAGCAGAGGCGCTGGCAAGGAGTAGTTTGGATGCATGAGTTTTGTATGCCCAGAATTTGTGTGACCTGTTTCCTTAATTCTCTTATTTGTAAAAGATGGATTTTGGGCTGCGGGGTCTTTAGTATTCGAAAGTCTGGAGGTAACTATCCCACTGGTCTGTAGGGAGGGCAGAAAAAGCTTTCCTCCTCTCCCACTCCCTTCATCTTCAGCTGACTGTAAAGACTTGCTTTAGTTTTAGAACTGGAAGGGAACTTAGGAAAAGTGAGGTTCTGGAGTAAGGGAACATGCACATATATGCCCATATAGTAGTAGGTGGCAGACATCAGGACTGAATTCAGTCACCTTCATGTCAAATCTAGCTCTGTTTCAGGCTGGTATGTTGCTTGGTCCTGCACCCGAGAAATGGAATTCTTTTGTGTTCTGGAGAAGGTGCATTTGGTGACTAGGTTTAGGGGAAGGTTTAGAAATGTAATAGAGGCTTTACGAGCCAGGCATTGTGCTAAGCAATGGAGTTGTGAGTCAAAAGATAGTATCTTGCCTCAATAAAGAAGTAATCTGCAGACTGATGCTAGGACAATCCCAACCCCCACATGAGGGGGAAAAAATTGTGAGCACTTGCCCAATGTACATGTACATTTATTTCTATAAATTATACATGTACTAATGTGCTAATAAACACAAATAGAAGTTTTTTAAAGTATCAGATAAACAAGAAATAATACAGTACTTGGGGCAATAGAAACACTGAAGTGTACTGGAGATAAGAGCAAAATGGTCACTTTAGAGTGATTTGGTTTGCTGTATGAGAATAGCTTGGAGTGGAGGAAGACTTGGGGCAGGAAGGTCATTAGAAGGCTATTACAAAAGTCTATCAGAAAGGTTATTAGGATCTTAACTAGGCTGTTGTGAAGACAAATGAGAAAGATGCTTTTGGCAATTGATAGGAAGGGGTGAGGGAGAGTTGGAGATGAGATTAAGGTTGAGAAGAAAAGTGGTGTCCTTGACAATAATAGCTGTCATGGTTTGGAAATGGGATGGTTGGAGGAGAAAGATAATGTAATAAAATCCATATCCCTTACCTTCCTACCAACCAACCAACCTTCCAACCATCTTGTGGGACTCACAGGAAGAGAGATAGAATCTTTTACTAGTCTCTGTTCTAGCTACAACTCCCTCTGTTCCCCTATTTTCCCAATGGCTGTTGCTTGGGGTGTGTGTGTGTGTGTGTGTGTGTGTGTGTGTGTGTGTGTTCATCCTTTGCTGCCAAAGAAGACCATACCATCAGAGAAATTATGGCATGACTTGCACTTGACTTTGTTTTGAGTGAGGGAGGGCTGTGCAGCCTCACTTCTCCTCCAGAGCCATCTCAATCCAGTGACCAGATATTCATCAGGATGCCTGGAGATGACCCAGGATGAGGCAATTGGGGTTAAGTGACTTGCCCAAGGTCACACAGCTAGTGAGTGTCAAGTGTCTGAGGTGAGATTTAAACCCGGGTCCTTCTGACTCCTGCACTGGTGCTCTAGTCACTACACCACCTATCTGTCCCTGTTGCTTGGTAGTAGTTTCATCATAGCTTCCTTGAGTTGGGGAAAATGAGAGAGAAGGCTGAGTAGGAGATGATTAGTGTAATTATATGAGAGATAGGTTGATAATCAGGGAGCAGAATAGTCTAACCTCTGCCTCTGAGTGCTTAACGATAATGACAACAAAAAAAAAACAACTAGTGCTTTCCAGGTTTCCAGAGGGCTTTACAAATACTATCTCATTTTATCTTCACAAGAACCCAGTGAGGGAGGTGCTGTTATTAATCCCATTTTACAGATAAAGAAACTGAGGCTAAGGATGTCTGAGGATTTGCCTACAGTCCCACAACTACTACGAAGTATCTGAGGCAGTATTGGAGCTCATCTCTTCATGATCCCAGATCCCAGATCCACAGTGCCTCCTGACGCAATGCTTAGCACATAAATATTAAATTGTATGAATATTTGTGGAAATGAATTTTGTTTTCCCTTTGGGAAGACAGTGTTTAGTTCCCAAAAAAACAAGAGATTGGATTTTTGGTTTGACTTGATTTTTACTCATACACATTTTGTATCTCTTTTTTTCCCCTTAAGGTTTGGAACATGAATTTCTACCTGTGTTTAGCTTTCCTATGCTTGGGGATAGCAGCTGCTGTTCCCCAACTTGACCCAACTTTAGATGCTGAATGGGAACAATGGAAGTCACAATACAGAAGGACCTATGGAGGGGTAACTTTTGAACTCCTTTCTTCCCCAGCTGTGTTGAGTACAACATGTCCAAGGTGGATTAATGAAATGGCCTTTCCCCAGAAGTCACTGGTTATCCAGACAAGAGCTTCATTTGCTCAAGATTGCTGCTTTTCCCACAGAAGTTCAGAGGGAAGGGATGTCTGTAGTATCAGAGCTTAGAAACCCTTATGGTATGCCAATATTTGGATATGATCACCATCCCAAATGAGTGCTAAATGAGTTATTGACAGTGGATTTGGTCTGAGGTAGTTTCTCTTGAATGTGTGATAATATAAACAAAAGCTTACATTTTTGTACTTGTTTCCAGAATGAAGAAGAAAATTGGAAGAGAGCAATATGGGAGAAGAATTTGAGAATGATTGAAATGCACAATCTGGAGTACAGTGCTGGCAAACAAAGTTTCCAGATGAAAATGAACAAGTTTGGAGATATGGTGGGTGTATTGTCACAATCTGATGTTAATATTGAGTAGTCAGTTATCTTTTCCTTCCAATATATTTACTATAAACTACCTTTCTCTACATTTTAGAGTGAAAAGGAATTCAGACTAGTGCTGACTGGCTTTAAACAAAAGAGATTTCAAGGGAAGACCAAAGGAACTCTATTTCGTGAGACTCTCTTTGAACAGGTCCCTGAATCTGTAGACTGGAGAGACAAAGGTTATGTAACTGCTGTTAAAGATCAGGTATTAAAAGCTGCTTCAGCTTGTTCCATTGACAACTCAGATAAAATTCAGTGAAGCTTATGATTGATAAACAGAGACTTCATCTCAGATCTGTAAATGAGTTCCCTTCCATATTTAAAGCAATCTATCTTATAAAGATGACCAAGATTATCTTGGCAACTAACCAGTGCTTCCTTTTGACTTTTTCAGGGACTATGTGGTTCTTGCTGGGCATTTAGTGCAACTGGTTCTCTGGAAGGCCAGTGGTTCCGTAAAACAGGCAAACTTGTTTCACTTAGTAAACAGAATTTGGTTGACTGCACCAAAGATGAGGTCAACCGTGGCTGTGATGGTGGTTTGATGGATCATGCCTTTGAATATGTGAAGAAAAATGGAGGCATTGATACAGAGGAATCCTATCCCTATGAAGCAAAGGTAAATATGTTATTGGATTTCCCATCATTTTGGTTTATATTTGTGTTTGTCCTTCATTCTCAAAGAGGTCCATGACATTAAGATGATAACAAAATCAACTGCAAATCATGTCATGACATGTAATTTTGGTGTAGCTATATTTGAAATGAGCATCTTAGTTGGAGGGATGGGATTGAAGACTTCAATCGACATGCTCCTAACTTAACAAAATCTACAACTGGATCCAAAATACATTAATACTTAAAATTAGTTGCCTTCACTGTGTGCACAATTACCCACAGAGAGGAGATCTTAGGAAGTATACAGACAGTGTTGTCTTAGACACTTCATAGATCATTCAGTTAGGTATCTTCATTTTACAATGACTGATTCAAAATCACAAACATAGTAGTAAGTGTCAAAGTCTGGATTGGAACCCAGGTTCCCCATCCCTAAATCATTCTGGCCTGTGTATCCTACCCTGATGCCTCCCTAGATCCCACAAGTGCCTTCTTAGGAGCAGGAAATTAAATGGCAATTTAATCTAATATTGCATAATAGCTGCTGACATTTGTATCATTCTGAAGGTTTACAAAGCGTTTTTGTCATTCACTTAATCTCATTGGATCCTCAAACAGCCCTGTCTGGGGGAGCTATTATCCTGATTTTTCCAAGAACCTCTCTCTCTCTCTGTCTCATGATCACATAGCTTGTAAGTGGAAAGCTAGATATACTACAACTAGTAGGCTCTTAGAGTTGTTAATGAATTGGTTGTTTTAGTGGTATCAAACCCAAGTTGGAATGGGGTCTACAGAACCATACATTAGAATTCATGTGGGATGCATATTGAATTAGGAGTGGTGTGCAGGAATGTTACCAGCCCTCTGGTTTACACTATCCTGCCTCCATTCAAAGTGACTTTCAAGTCATCCTTTACCCACCCCACATCCAGTTCTCTTCTTGAGCTATTCATTGGATAAACTGCTGGGGGAACATTGCCCATAAATTTATTATTTTTGTGGTCATCAATTTAAAAAGCATCTGAATAATGCCACTAATAACAGTAAACTAGACCTTTTACCTGTTTGATTTTAAAAGGATGGGAACTGTCGGTATAAGCCAGAAAACGCCACTGCTAATGTAACTGGATATGTGAAAATCCCATTTGGGCAGGAAAGTGCTCTCAAAGAGGCTGTGGCAACTGTGGGTCCCATCTCTATTGCAGTTGATTCCGTACATTCATCCTTCTGGTTCTATGAGTCTGGTAAGCATTTGTTCTTTATTATTTCTGCAACAATGCACTTAACCATATTGTTGTCATTAAGTAGTTAGTATTTCTCAAGTTCATATTTTACTTGAATATCCTAGGTATTTATCATGAACCCAAATGCAGCAGTCGACGACTACAACATGCCATGCTGGTTGTGGGCTATGGTGTGCATGAAGAAAATGGAAAGAAATACTGGATTGTCAAGAACAGGTAAACCAACGTCTTGCCTGAAATGTCAGTGATCTGCTTTTTACTAGTTTCTGCCTGTTTGATTTTGAGAAAAGGGGGAGGAGGAAGAAGGGTAGAGTTCCTCGGATCCTGTAAAATGGGGAAGGGATGTTCATGGGTGGAAGGAACCTCATTTTTAGGACCCATAGTAGATTGAGAGTTCCTCAGTGGTTCCTCATAGTTTCCATGACCACTGATGACATGAGAGTACAAAAGATTTCCCATTGTCTAGTTTGTTGGACTGTTCTAATACAGTTATTGTCAGACTGACTCACAAAGTGTTAGGGGAAAAGCACTTCATTTCAAAAACCTGAAAGTCCTTACTGCGCAGTGAGTGGCTATCATGAATAGAGCAGGTAGGTGGCTCAACAGATAGAAAGCACTGTCACTGAAGTCAGGAGGATCTGTCTTCCTCAGACCCTTCCTACATGTGTCACCCTGGGCAAGTCCATTAACACTATTTTCCTCAGTTTCCTCATCTGGGGAATGAGCCAGAGAAGGAAATAGCAAACCTAACCAGTACCTTTATCTAGAAAACCTAAAAATGGGATCATGAAGAGTTGGCCACAACTAATCAACTACACAACAACAAAAATGTCACCAGAAATCGTTTTCATTGATTTCTGAAAAGTCCAACTCATTTTCTGAATTCAGTCACATTACGTGTCAGGATGTTTTGCACCCCTGAAGTGACAATATATTTTTGAAATGTCCTCTGAAACGTAATACTTAATTTTCTTTTCAGCTGGGGTGAAGATTGGGGCAAAAATGGGTACGTTTTAATGGCCAGGGAACAGAATAACCATTGTGGAATAGCAACACTAGCCATCTATCCTCAAGTGTGATGTGACTGAAGGAGGACTGCTTCACAGAGAGATGGGACCTGACAGGTATCATTTGAGATCAAAATCGCCCAAGATCCAAGATGCAATTTGAATTTCTTATGATGTTTTTACCTTTGTGAAATATAAATACTACTGTATTGTAAATAGCATGTAGTATTGCTTAATTCAAAGACTTATAAATTTTCATTTTAAAATTGTATGTTTAAAACTTTACCTTTTTTAAATAAACCTTAATTTGCTATATATGAATTTTGACAGGACTGATTTCCTATAATATTGTAACAGGAAAGAAGAGAGGTTTTTAGTTTTGGGTCCTAGGATGGGAAATCAGTTGGTGGCTACAAATGGTTTCTGGTATTGAATCCAACATTTTGTACCCTTCCTCATTACAACATACTGACTGAAGTGCAAATCAGTATTCTGGGTGTGGCTTTGACATTACTTCAGTCCCTTGAAAAACAAAAAATGCCAGTTTTCAGGAGTCATTGGAAATCAACATACAGATTTGTTCTCTGACTCTCAAATCTCTTTCTTATCTAAATGTAGAAATAGATGTATAGGTCTAAAGTTACTGAGAGTTAACTTGAGTCATCTTTAAGTTCAAAGAGTTTTTTGACATCACCTAACCATACTATTATAATGAATGCTTCTATTAAATATAATATTTTTGGCATCTTTTCTATTACCAACTTAAGGACTTTGAGAAAATGACAATTTTTTTTTTTGGTGTTAGGAAGAATCTTAGATGGCCACATAGTTCACATTTATGCCATACTTTCAAAGGTTGCCAAAGTTCTTTATATAATATATTCAGTTAATCAATAAGCATTAAGCATCTACTATGTGCCAGACTAAATGATAGGGACACAAATTAGAAAAAAGACAGGCCCTGCCTTCAAGAGGCTTACAATCTTAATTTGGGAGGACAAGACAAAAATAAGGTAAAAAAGGGATGGGAAAAGTGCCAGAGAAGTCAGAAGCCCCATGCATCCAGGTGAGAAGTGAGGACATAACTCCCTTGATCCTCTCCACCCAGTGAAGGGCAGTTAAGTAATGCAGTAGATAGAGTACTGCACCTGGAGTCAGGAGGACCTGAATTCTAATCCAGCCTCAGATACATAACTAGCTGTGTCATTTAGACAAGTCATTTGACCCTGTTTGCCTCAGTGTCCTAAAAAATGAGCTGGAGAAGGAAATGGCAAACCACTCTAGTATCTTTGCCAGCAAAACCCCAAATAGGGTCATAGAGTAGGACTGGACTAAAAGGGTTCAACAACACCCTGTGAGGTAGGTGCTATCATCCCATTTGACAGAGGGAAACTGAGGCCAAGAGAGGTTAAGAAAATGACTTGACTAGGATCACCTCACTAATAAAGTGTCCATTGTCAGATTTCAACTTGGGTCTTCTCAACTTCAGTCTCAGCAGTCAGTCACTATCCCAAGCTAAGTAATAGCAATTAGTGGGACCAAGAGTCTTCTGCCATAAGGAGGAAAAGGGCAAACAAAATATGATCAATTTCAGAACTCAAATAGTCCCTAGGAATGATCAGCTCCAATCTGTTTTACTGATAAGGAATCTCATTAGATTCAGTAGAGCCACTACCCAAAGTGACTTGCTTGACTGATAGTACAGGTTTTGGTTGAGAGAATGCACCACGTAGAATCAGAGCCACTGGGCTCTTGAGTCCAGCCTCTGCTTTGCACTAAGGGGATTGATTGGACAAGTGACTAAATCTCTGGGTTTCAAGTCTCCTCATCTGGAGTGTGATGAAGAGATTGGACTGTACTACTTCTAAGGTCCTTTAGAGCTCTAAACTTGCTATCCTATGACTCAAGTTAACTGTGTGTTTGCTTCTGTCACAGAATGGGCAAAAATTGTATGGGAGAACTGGATAATTCAGGATTTAGAGAATCAGTCAAACAAAATCAAAAGATTGAAAATATAAAAAATATAAAATACCTCCTTGGAAAAACAACTGACCAGGATAATAGATCCAGGAGAGATAATTTAAGAAGTATGGCTCTACCTTAAAGCCATGATCAAAAAAAGACCAATGACAGCATCTTTCAAGAAATCATCAAGGAAAACTGCCATGAGATCCTAGAATCTGATGGTAGAATAGTTATCAGAAGGATCCACTGATCACCTCCTGAAAGAGATCCCAAATTGAAAAACACCAAAGAATATTGTAACCAAATGCCAGAATTATCAGGTCAAGGAGACAAAATTTGCAAGCAGCTAGAAAGAAACAATTGAAATATTATGAAACCACAGTCAAGATTATGCAGGACCTTGCAGTTTCTACATTAAAAAAAAATTGGAGGACATGGAATATGATATTTCATAAGGCAAAGGAACTTGGATTAAAACCAAGGATCAACTACCCAGTGAAACTGAGCATGATCTTTCAAGAGAGGAGATGGACATTCAACAAAATAAGGGACTTCATACCTTCCAGATGAAAAGACCAGAGCTCAATAGATATTTTGATCTTCAAATACAAGACTCAAGAGAGTAAATAGAAAAGAAAAAATAACCATAACATATAATTAATAAGGGCAAACTGTTTACATCCCTACAAGGGAAGATGATACTTGTAACTCTTGAGAACTATATCATTATCACAACATTTTCAAGGGCTTTACATATACACAGGGCAATAAAACAAATTGATTCTGAGATGATAATAAATCTAAGAAGCAAAAAGGAATTTTACTGGGAGAAGAGGAAAGACAAAAACGTGATAATAGAGGGAAGGAAGAGAAGGAGATAAGCATTGTTTGAAACTTACTCTCATCAGATTTAACTCAAAGAGGGAATAACATACTCAGGTATAGAAATCTAATTTACAATATAGGAAGTAGGAGGGGAAAGAAAAGGTAGTGGGTAGATAGAAGGGAGGGAAGAAGCAGTAAGAGAAAAGGGGAAGAAAAGGGAAGGGCCTGATAGAATAGAGCAGACTGAAAGAAATATTTCCATATAGCCAATACTAGGTTATTTGGCTAAAGGAAAGAATCAGTGAGTCAGTTTTCAATGAAAAAGCAAATTATGGAAATCTTGGGCATTTTTCCATAGGGCGAGAGGTAGTAATGGGGGTCCTGTGGCAAAAATTAGAAAAGAGCATTTTCACTGGAGACTAAGGAAAGTCCAGTCATAAGGAACAATAGTAGCAGAGAAAAAAGAAGAGTGAGCTTTGAGGTCTGAGTTTCAGATCTATTTCCCCCTCTTCCACATACCTATGAATCAGTGCTATAACCTGAAAATGCACTCTGGAATTTAACAAAGGGGGAGGCTGAAAAAAATCCCAATAAATATGGGGGTACTTAGGATCCCTGGGTCAGCTTTCCCAGGGTAACAACAGGGAATAAAAGTACACTTCTGAGTCAGATAGCTAGCTAAGGCATTTTACTTTATCTTATAGTTCACATGGTCATATCTCCCTAATGCTTCTCTGAATCAGAGAGTGCCTTAGGGCAGATGGTCAGTTTGTTGTACTTTTAAAAGTGCTTAGCATGGAATCTAGCACATAGAAGACATAGAATAAATACTTTGGATGGCCTCACAGAAAGAATGAACTAACGCACACTGAGCACATGGCAACAGTTCATACTTGTGATGCTACTTAATTATACAACATATTAGTAAACTTATCCCTTCCATACTGAGGGGTATAGCGATGCAGTGCCTCCAAGATCTAGAAAATCTGAGTAAAATTTTTTGGCCCTCCCTTCATTCCAGAAAAAAGTCTGAATTTTTTTTCTTTTTCTTTTTTGAGATGTTTACAATACCTTGTTGTAAAATTTGGGTTAAGTATTTGGTCATAGGCTATATTTTACAATGCTATACATATATTTTATGTATTACTGAATTTCTGAACTTTTTCTGTGTCATCTTGCTAATTTTCTCTTGTTGACTACAGCATCTGCAAAACTCCCCCAACTTCCATTTAATTTCTTATGCTGTGATGGGGAAAAATCACAATGTGGAAGGAATATCTAACAAAACAGTCCTAGTATAACTAGTTTATGGCACTTGTTAGCAGCTGAATATCATGTATTGATGGAAAACTATAAAGTTCACAACTGCCATGAAATTAAGTATGCATTTAGGTGATTAGATTATAAAATTAAAGGTATTTAATTGTGTTCAACTCTACTTCAGTTTTACTGGAGTCTTTGCATTCTCCTTTAGTGTCTCTCTTTTCTCCCTCTTGAGCAATATAAATTCTTTGCAATATAAATAGAGAATGAGACACAAAACAAGAGGTGACCAAGATGACATTTAATGCAATGCTTATGCTTTAATTTCCAAATATGAGCAGTTACCATTTCTGCCAGGATTGGGGGTGGGGTGGGGAGGCATTCAAGGGCCATGCCAGTGGTCACTCCCAAGGGTTCTTCACTTGCCTCTTCCTAGAATTTCCATTGAGAGAGTTCTGGGGTAAGAGAAAAAGTTCTTTGTGTTTGAAATTGACACAGAACATTCCTGTCCTCACCTACTCAAGCAAATTGCAGTTGGTACATTTGTCCATATGTCCAACTCTGGAAAAGTCTCTACAGTACCAGGGAGACTCAAACACTAGATTTCCAGTGCTGCCCCCAGTGTCCTGTCTCACACTCTCAAGTGCATTCCCAGTCTTCAAAGGCTTCCCAAATGGAGTCTCTGGACATCTTAATCTCCTGTCACTACAGGTATCCCAACCATATCACCAGGATTAGGGGCACAGTACCACTTCGTTCTGGAAAATCTACATAAAATTTTTTGGTCCTCCCTTCAAACCAACGAAACATTCTGAATTATTATGGCATCGAAAGATAAAATACATTGATATTATGCAGTACCACACATATATTATATGGATTTCAGAGATTCTAAACTTCTTCTGAGTCATCTATTGGTCTTTGCGTGTTCTCTACAGCTTCCAGGAAACTCCCCCAAAATTCCCCATTTAATTTCTTAAGCCAAGAAGTGATACATAAAAATCATCATGGGGAAAGTCATCACATGGAACAGTATTATGCTATTGTCTAAGTTTTCCCGTATCTCAGCCAATGTTTCCTTTATGAGCTTGGATCCTAAGGCATTTGGGTCACTTAAATTTTACTACTAATATAGGTTAAGAAAACAGACAACAATATATAGTTACTTTAACAATAATGTAGTTTTCTTGTTTATTATCCCTTTTAGTTTTATGAATATTTGCTTTTGCTTTGTCGAAGAGTATGATTACAACTCGTGTTTTTTGGATTCCCTTGACACAAAATAAATTTTTTTCTACCCCTTCAGTTTTATTTTGTGTATATTTTTGTGTTTCTTTGAAACAATAGATTATTGGATTTTGTTTTCTTAACTAATCTTTAAATTCACATGTAAAATTGTTAAGATTATGTTTATATTTTCTTTCATTTGTCTCTAATATTGGGTTTTTCCAAAGTATTCTTTTTTTACTTTCATCTGCTATAAACACAGTATTATGTTCTTTCAGTTATTTTGGTTTATTCATTTTAAGGAACCCTGTACCCAATGCCTCTCTTCCTTTCCCTGGTGGTTACTTTCTTCCCATTAATTATCTCTCTCTTTGGGGTCTTGCTAATTAGTTTCAATTTTTTCCTGCTTTTATGTGATCATTTAATTCTTCTCTTTTTTTTTTCTCTTTCAGTCAAATAGATTCCCACATCCTCTCCGGAACTTCAGCTTCTCCTGTTCATTATTTTTTCATATGTCGTTTTTGGCATCCTTCTCCAGAGAGGGTTTCTCTCACTGTCTTCATTATCCACCTTATCTGCCTGTTCTAAGCCCTCATCTCTGGTTCCCAGCCTCTATAACTATCTAGTCTCCCTCTATTCTCTGGATTCCTTATGAAATCAGAACTTCTAAAGTGTCCATTTCTAGCTTTTCCACTCTTGGTACTTTCAGCTACTGCCTTGTAAAGGTTACCCAGAATGATTCCCCATTTTCAGAACATGGGCAATTCCTACATGGGACAGAGAAGACACTTCTACATGATAGGGGACTCCACATGTTTCCTTAAATTTACATCTCACCACTGATACATACTTTCCCCTACTTAACTTCTTTTCTCCATTTGACTCAAAACTTCTCCTCTGTCTCAGGTGCCAGTTGCCCTCAGGATATCCTAATTTCTCCCTCCCAAGGTAGAATAAATGATCTTTTCAAGCACCAAACACCATAGACGACCCTTAGTACAAGGTTTCCATCTCCCATCACAGAATTATCTCTCTTCACCCAGAGAAGCCTTCATCACATAATCCCCTCTTCCCTTTCCATTCATCCTTTGATTTTTTTAATGTAGTTGTTGTTCAATCCTGTCTAACTCTTTGTGACCCCACTAAGGTTTCCTTGGCAAAGACACTGGAATGATTTGTCATTTTCTTCTCCTGCTCATTTTCCAAATGACGAAACTAAGGCAAGCAGAGTTAAGAATCTTACTCAGGGTTACACAGCTAGTATATCTGAGGCTCAATTTGAACTTAGGTCTTCCTGACTCCCAGGTCTCATGCACTGTTCACTGTACCACCTAGATGCCCTTTCTAATGTAGTTCCTCAAAAAAAATTATTAATTCACCTGTAGGGAGGGTATCACCAAGTTCTCTCTGCTGCATTTATTGATTCCTCCTGCATTCCTGCTGTTTAGAATATTTGAGAAGTAAATAATATCTTCAGGTCAAGTTTTCCTTCTAAAAAATGTTTCAAATATTTATTATTGAATGTCCATCATTTCAAATCTATGATTAATCTCAGATGGGTAGGTTGTCACCCTGGGCTGCATCCTGAGCTCCACTGCTTTTCGGAACACATTAATCCTTTCCCTCCTGCATTTTCTAATGGCTGCAAAATAGTCTTGTATCATTTGACTTTCTTTTCCTTTATGTTTCAAGGGCTTTCTCATTTTTGCTTGTAGTACTTGCTTCTGCATGGAATTGCTAAATTTAACCATCATGTATCAGAGTTTGGTGCTTTGGGGTTTGGGGTTTGTTTGTTTTTTTCTGGAGGAAATCTGTGAATTCTTTCAATTGGCATTTCATTCTCTATGCTCAGAAGTTCTGCTCCCTTCTATTATCTGCATTATACTGTTTAAGGTTTTTTTGTCCTGCTAAATGCTTCTTTGGAATCCATGATCCTTAGGTTGCATATATATATATATATATATATATATTCTTTTCAGTATGACTAATGAAGATATGTTTAATATGAAAAGGCATGCATATATGTATGTACCAATGGAATGGACTATGAGAAAGAAGAAACAAAACAAAAAAGAGAGAAAATACTTTACTTTATTTTATAATACAATTTAAGATCTGGTACAGCTGGACCACCTGTCCTTGCTTTTCTCTTCATTAATTCCCTGAATATTCAGTACCTTTTGTTTTTCCGGATGAATTTTGTTATTGTCTTTTCTAGTGTCCTAAAATAATTTTTGGTATTTTGACTGATATGGTTCTAAATAAGTAAATTAATTTGGGTGTGATTGTCATTTTTATTGTATTGACTTGGCCTACCCATGAGCAACTTTTATTTTTCCAATTATTTAGATCTGACTTTATTTGTGAGAAAAGGGTTTTATAATTGTGTTCATTTGGTTTCTGGGATTTTTTTTTTGGCAGGTATACACATGTATATCATTATATATTTGTTTGTGTATCATATATCATAGATATATATCATAATGTTTCTCATAGCTTTAAACGTAATTTCTCTTTCTATCTCTTGCTGTGAGGCTTTGTTAGTAATAGATAGAAACGGTAATGATTTATATGGATTTATTTCATATCCCACCAGGTTGCTAGAGTTGTTTATTATTTCAAGTCATTTTTACTTGGTTCTCTTGGATTCTCTTCATACCATCATATCAGCTGCCAAGAGTAATAGCTTTATTTCTCCTTTGCTTATTCTAATTCCTTCAATTTATTTTTCTTCTCTTATTGTTAAAGCTAATATTCTTGTACTGTATTGAACAACAGCGCTGATTATGGACCCTCTTGTTTTACTCTGATCTTACTGGAAATACTTCTAGCTTATCCCCATTATATAGAATGCTTGTTCATCATTTTAGAAAGATACTATCTATAATTTTAGGAATACTCCATTTATTCCTATGTTCTCTAGAGTTTTCAATAGGAATGAGTATTGTATTTTGTCACAAAGGTTTTCTTCATCTGTTGAGATAATCCTATGATTTCTGTTAGCTTTATTGTTAATATGGTCAATCATGCCGATAGTTTCCCTAATATTGAGCCACTCCTGATCTAAATCCTTCCTATTTATAATGTATTATTCTGAAGAAAAGCTGCTGTAATCTCTTTGCTAATATTTTATTTAAATTTTTTGCTTTTATATTTATATAGGGAAATTGGTCTATAATTTTCGTTCTCTATTTTGACTCTTCTTGGTTTAGGCATCCCCGCTATACTTGTATCATAAAAAGAATTTGGTAGTACTCCACTTATTTCCCCAAATAGTTTATATACTATTGGAATTAATTGTTCTTGAAATGTTTGATAGAATTCACTTATAAATCCATGGTCCTGCAGATTTGTTTTTTATGGAGTTCTTTCATGACCTGTTCAATTTTTTTTTTTCTGAAATGGGGTTATGTAAGCATTTCATTTCCTCTTCTCTTAATCTGGGCAATTTATATTTTCTGCAAATATTCATCCATTTTACTGACTGTCAGATTTATTGGCGTACAGTTTCACAAAGAAAATCCTAAATATTGTTTTAATTTCCTCTTCATTGGTGGTGAAGTCAACCTTTTCATTTTTGGTACTAGTAATCTGATTTTCTTACTTTTTTGTTTAATTGAATTAACCAAAAGTTTATCTATTTTATTGGGGATTTTTCTCATAAAACCAGCTCTTAATTTTTTTTATCATTTGAATAATTTTCTTAATTTCAGTTTTGTTAGTCTTTCCTTTGCTTTTCAGAATTTCTAACTTGGTATTCATTTGGAGAGTTTTCATTTATTCTTCTTCTAACTTGGTTAGTTACATGACAAACTCATTGATTTCTCTTTCTCTATTTCATTCATGCAAGTATTTAGAGACATAAAATTTCACCTAAGAACCACTTTCACTGCATCCTATAAGTTTTGCTATGTTATTTTATGATTGTCACTCTTTTGGATGAAGTTACTGATTGTTTCTATGATTTGTTGTTTGACCCACTCATTCTTTAGGATTAGATTATTGGTTTCCAATTAATTTTTAGTTTATCCTTCCATGGCTCTTTATTATATGTAATTTTTATTGCAATGTGATCTGGAAAGCACTCATTTAATATTTCTGTCTTTCTGCATTGGATTGTGAGGTTTTTATGCCCTGATTCATGGTCAATTTTTGTGTATGTGCCATGTAACACCAAGAAAAGAGTATATTCCTTTGTATCCTCACTCAATTGTCTCCAGAAGTCAGCCATATGTAACTTTTCTAATATTCTATTCATCTCCTTAACTTCTATCTTATTTATTTTGTAGTTAGGTATATCTAGTTCTGAGAGGGAAAGATTAAGGTCCCCCACTAGTATATTTTTGCTATCTATTTCTTTCTATAACTCCCTTAATTTCTCCTATAAAAATTTGGGTGCTATACCCCTTGGTACATATTCCTTCATTGTCTATGGTATCTTTTAGCAGAGTGGAATTTCCTTATTTCTTTTAAATAGATTTTTTTGATTTTTTTTGTCTGAGATAAGGATTGCTACCCCTTCTTTTTTTACTTCAGCTGAAACACAATATATTATGCTCCAGATTTTTACCTTTACACTGTGTGAATCCCTCTGCTTCAAATTTGTTTTTTGTAAACAACATAATATAGGATTATAATTTTTAATCCACTCTCCTATATTCATGGGACAGTTCATCTCATTCACATTCACAGTCATGATTACTATCTGTGTCTTTCTCTCCAGACTATTTTCCACCCTGTTTATTCTTTTCTCTCTCCTTTCTCCTTTTCCCTTCTCACTAGAATTTTCCTTATGACTACTGCCTCCTTCATTCTGTCCTCCCTTCTCCCAACCCTCTCCCTTTTATTTCCCCTTTCCCCTCCTTCTTCCTCTAGGGTAAGTTAGATTTCTATGCCTATGTGATTATATTATTCTCTCTTTGAGTCAAATCTGATGAGAGTAAGGTTCAAACAATATTCATCTCCTTTCCTTCGTTCCCTCTATTGTAACAGGCTTTCGTGCCATTCCATGTGATGTGATGTAATTTAACCTTGTCTGCCTCCTCCTTTCCTCTTTCAGTAAAATTCCTTTTCACCACTTAGATTTTTTAACATCACCTCAGAGTCAACTTGCTCCCACGCTCTCTGCCTATGTACATCCCTTTGTAACAGTAAGCACCCTAACATACACGGGGGGCCTGTTGTCACAGGTTCTTAGATCTGCATTTATAAAAGGAAAGGCAAATTTTGAGGGTTTAATAATCACTTAAATGGAGCATATATATCATTTACCTAGTTCAGAGGAGTCAGCACCCTGAACTTCAGAGAAAATACAGAGAAAACAAAGACCAACAGACACGGCTTCTTCTGTCTGACCATAATCAATACATATATCACAAATCAAAAGACAGGTCCACCTGTCTGATCATAGGTACCAGAAAGGTAAGCACCAACATCTGGGTTTTCAAAGTTGAGGGGGCCACTTAGTGGCTTCCCAGAATCTCATCTGGCACATAAACTTTCTTCCAAAAATTAAGCCTCAATGTAAAACTGCACTTCAGAGTCTTTATACATTTTTTAGGTCCAGAGGTTATCACATCCAGTGCTTCTTAACAAAAAGTGTGGACCTTCCTACAAATCTTTCCAGGCCCAATAATGGGTGGGAAAGATCCTCCTTAATCATGTTATTACTTCTTGGTATAAACAAAAATCAGCCAAAGATCCTATTTTACTTACCATTACATGCTTTTAAATGTCTTGATAATGATATAGTTCTTAAGAGTTACAGGTATTATCTTCCCTTGAAGGAATGTAAACAGTTTGTCCTTATTAATAACATGTTGTTGTTGTTGCTTTCTTTCCTCCTTATCTTTGTATGCTTCTCTTGAGTCTTGTATTTGAAGATCAAATTTTCTGTTCCACTCTGGTCTTTTCACCAGGTTTGGAAGTAGCCTATTTTGTTGAAATGTCCACCTTCTCCCCTGAAAGATTATGCTCAATTTTGCTGGATAGTTGATTCTTGGTTTTAATCTAAGTTCCTTTGCCTTATGGAATATGATATTCCACACTCTCCAATCTTTTAATGTAGAAGATTGAAGGTCCTGAATAATCCTGACTGTTGTTCCATAATATTTAAATTATTTCTTTCTGACTGCCTGTGGTATTCTCTTTTTGACCGGATAATTCTAGCATTTAGATTACAGTATTGCTTGGTGTTTCCAATCTTGGATCTCTTTCAAGAAGTGATTGGTAGATTCTTCTAATGACTATCTTACCCTCTGGTTCTAGGACCCCAGAGCAATTTTCCTTCATGATTTATTGAAAGATGCTGTCCAGGCTCTTTTTGACATCATGGCTTTAAGGTAGATCAATAATTTTTAGATTGTCTCTCCCAAATCTATTTTCCAGGTCAGTTGTTTTACCAGTGAGGTATTTTACATTTTCTTCTGTTTTTTATTCCTTTCTCTTGTTTGACTGATTCTTGATATTTCATAGAGCCATTAGCTTCCAGTTGCCCAATTCTAATTTTTTAACAAATCATTTTCTTCAATTAGATTTTGTACCTCCTTTCCCATTTGGCCCATTTCCCTTAAGTTCATCTCTTCAGCGAGAATTTGTGCCTCCTTTATCATGTGGTCAATTATACATTTTAAGGAGTTATTTTCTTCAGTGTAATTCCCACCCCCCCCCCCAATTTGGCCAATTATATCTTTTAAGGACTTCTTTTCTTCAGTGAACTTTTTTTTTCATTTGACCAACTGTATTTTTTAAGGACTTGTTTTCCACAGCCAATCTTTCTCCTTCCTTTTCCAAGCTGTTGACTCTCTCTTGTATACCTCTCATTTCTTTTCCCAATTTTTTATGCTACCTCTATTATTTGACTTTTGAAATTCTTCTTGAGCTCTTCCAAGAAGGCTTTTGGGGCTTGCCCTTTGAGATTTCAGATGTGGGTATATTGACAATGTTGTCTTTTTCTGAATTTTGTTTTGATCTTCCTTATCCCCATAATGAGAATCTATGGTCGTTGCCTATTTCTGCTTTTTGCTCATGGGATTTACTTGCTCCACATTGCCTTTCCCTCACTTCAACCATGATGAATTGAGTCCAATGCAATCCATCCAACTAGAGCTAAATATTCTCAAGCCAATCTGGTGACTCAGGAAATTAATTACTCACAGACCAACTAACATCTTGCAAAAGGTTTCCTTAATGATAACATGTAAAGGATATTCATCATAGATAGGACACTGATTTATTTGTGTTTGACCTCATAGCCTTGGATTTTTCCAAAGTGTTATGCAGATGCCTGTGTCCAGCCTCATGCAATCTGATTCCATCATTGTTTTCCCCTTCACTGAGCTTCTTTACAAAATGATAAGGGGAGGGAGACAAGAAGTACCTATTAAGCACCTACTATGTGCCAGGTACTGACAAATATTGTCTCATTTGATCATCACAACAACCCTGGGAGGTAGATGCTATTATAAGTCCCCAGTTGAGGAAACTGAAGCAGACAAAGGTTAAGTGACCTGCACAGGATCACACAACTAGTAAGCCTTTGAGGTAGGATTTGAAGTCCAGTCTTCCTGACTCTAAGACCAGGGCTTTATCCACTGTGCCACCTAGATATTTTCAGAACAGGATTCTATGCCCTCACGTTTTAGGTATCAAGGACATTTCAATACACCTTAAAGAAAACCTAACCTAGCCAAGATGGGTCACCTACAGATGTTATTCCTATTACATAGGAAAGCACTACTCAGCTTGAGGCAGTATCTTGAGCACAGAGATTTGCTTGTTTGTTTTTGGTCTTGATGTGTAATTTCTTCAGTATAGACAGCTCCCTCCCCCTGTTGACTTAGCTCTTGAAGTTGAGTAAAAGAGCCCCCAGGGAACAATTGTTAAGCATTTAAATCATGCTAAACACTGTGATAAATACTGGAAATACAAAGAAAGGCAAAAATGAGTCTCTACACTCAAGGAGTTCACAACTTACAAATCAGAGATTTTGTTTTCTTGAGGCATTTCAGAAATGTCCAACTCATTGTGACCGTATTTGGCATTTTCTTGGCAAAGATACTGGAGTGGTTTGCCATTTCCTTCTCCAGCTCATTTTACAGATAGGAAAATGAAACAAATAAGATCAAGTGACTTGCCCAAGATCACACAGCTAGTAAATATCTGGAGTTAGATTTGAAATCACAAAGATAAGTCCTTTCAATTGCAGGCTCAGAGCTGTATTCATCCTGCCACCAGCTGCACCATGAGATATAGTCAGCATAAAGTGGAGATTACATAGAAGACTAACAAAGTTTAAGGAAGTCAGGGAAAGGATTTTTGCAGAAAGTGGGACTTGAGCTGACATTTGATAGAAGCTGAGAATCAGAGACGAGGACGAAGAGAGTTTCAGGTGTGGAACACAGGCAGTGAAAATGCAAAGAGCTGGGAGATGTTGTGTTGAGCTCAAGAAACATGAAGGATACTACTGTCCCTGGTTCACAGAGTATTGGAGGGAGTCTACATACATAGAAAGCCTGAAAAGGTAGGAAAGGGCCAGGTTGTGGAAGGTTTTAAAAGACAGAAGATTTATTAGCAAGATGGTCAGACCTACATTTTAGCAAAATCAGTTTGACAACTTGAATGAAGGCTGGGTGGAAGTGGGGAAAGACTTGAGGTACAGAGACCAACCATCTACCCATTGCAATAGTCCAACCTTGAGGTGATAAGGACCTTCACCAGCATGGTGGCAATGTCAGAAGAGAAAAAGGGGCATATATAAGATATGTTATGAAGGCAGAATTGACAGCACTTGACAACTGATTGGCTATGGAAAGTGAGAGAGAGGAGTAGAGGATGACACCTAGGTTTAGAGCTTGGGCGATTGGGAGAATGGTACCCAATGGTACACAGGCACTTTTGTGGTCAGTAGGGGAAGAAACCAATAGACAAGGAACAATTGAAGATTAGTGAGAGAAGAGACATCTACTGGGATGGGATCCAGTTCGAGATGTCTAAAAGGCACTTGGAGATGCAAGACTGAAAGCTATGAGAGAGGTTGGGGTTGGAGAAGTTGATCTGAGAGACATCTATGTGGAGATAATGATTAAAAGCACGGGAGCTGATGAGATCACCAAATAAAACAGCAAGGAGGAAAAAGAGGAGTTAGGACAGAGTCTTGGGGGAATCTGCACAGGGCAAGAAGTGGAGGAAGATCCAGCCTGGGAGACTGGTAAGGAGCAGTGTGAGTGAGGAGAACCAAAAGAGAGCAGGGTGGCATGAAAACTTAGAAAGTAACAAGGAGCAGAGGGAGGCTGAGAGTGGCAGAGGCTACATAGAGAGGTCAAGAAGGATAACCACTGAGGAAAAAGGCTGTTGGATTTGGCAAGATTAGGAGATCACTGGCAGCTGTGGAGAGAACAGTTTCAGTTGGATGATGAAGTCTGGTGCTAGTCTGCTAGGAGTTAAGAACTGACTGAGAGGAAAGGAAATGGAGGCACCAACTGCAGGTGGACTTGTCAAAGAGGGAGGAAAGATACAGAATGATACCTAGCAAGAATCATGTGCAGGATAAAGGAGACACAGGCAATTTTGTGGCCACTAGGGGAAGAAGCCAATAGACAGGGAACAACTGAAGATTAGTGAGAGAAGACACATCTACTGGACAACTCCCAGTACAAAAATGTAGCTGTCCCACTTCCAAGCTTTTGCCCACCTTTTCTTCTGCTGAGAATGCTGTCCCCACCACATGGCCACTTGAAACCCTCTCTCTCTTACTGGACTCAATTCCTATGTCATCTCCACAAAGAAGCTTGTGTTTGACCCAAGCTCACACCCCAACCCCGACTCACAAAGGGGTCAATTTGTTTACACTTTTCTGGTGCATCTCTCATTAGTTAGAGAACATTTTATTTGTCTGCCCATAACTATCATCTGCCTCCTCAGTTAAGTTCCCTGAGGACTTAGATCCCTATCGTGTAAATCTCCTGGCTTAGAGTCTTTATACAGAAAATCTCAGAATTTGGAATGAGAGGGTCTGCGTTTGAATCACAGGCTGCCATTAGCTGTTTGACCTTGGACCTTAGACCCAGAGCCTCGGTATCTTCATCCATAAAACGCAGGGCTGGAAGATCCACTCCAACTCTACCTCTATGAGAACTTGGAAATCGATGAATTAGTGAATATACAAGTGGTTTATCCCGCTCATCCTCGCCCCAGCCCCTGGTCTCAGGTGTGCATCCTTCCACCCTCCCACTCACTTCCCAACTCTAACCCCACCCGCACCCCGCCAGGCAGAGGCCCTTTAGGAGAAGCCCCGAACCTTTTCACCTTCTACAAACATAATAAATTAAAGCAGCCTCGGGGATCACCAAAGCCCTCCTTCCCATCCCCCAACCCATTTGCGTCTCCACCCCTTAGGCAACAGCAAAACGCGAAGGGTGGACTCCAAGGAATCGTGCCCCCGGGAGTCTCTGACCCACCAGGGCCCCCACCCCTTCATCTGAGCCCGGCCAGTGGCTAGTGGGAGGTGGGAGCAGGCAGGCTTAGCCAGGGACATTCGTATAAAAGAGAAGCCACCAGATCCAAAGCTAAACACTCTCTCTCCAGGTCCCCGCAGTATCTTTCCCGGTCCGGCTCTCCCGCCCATGCCGAGAAGCTCAGGGGAGGACTGGGCAAGCCACAGCTGCCAGGTCCGGGGGAGGGGTCGGAAACTCCGTAGGCTCGCGGGATGGGAGGAGAAAAAGAGGGTAGAGCCTGGGCTCTGGAAGGGGAGGTTGAGGAAGGGTTTGTAGTTGCTGTTGCTGCTGGCGGATGGGGCTGGGTGAGCAGAGCTGGCCAGGGCGGTGGGGATGGAGGGAAGGTTGACTTTAGAGCAGCCTAACCCTTCTCCGAGCCTCAGTGAAACCAGAACCAATTAATAACTTCCGTTTCAGGAACGAGAACATCTGCAGACCTTAAGAAGAGTTAAAGCAATGTTTGCTTTTATTTTCGTTAGCCTTACTCTCTAGGTAGCGCAGGGAGCTGAGCTAATGCAGCCTAGGGTGTGCTTTTGGCCCGCACTTAGTGGGAGAGGAGACGATCCGGAGGAGGGTCAGCTTTTGGGTGGTTTGGGGGATGAGGAGCGGCCAGCCCCGGGATGAACTGTGTCTTTCCTTCCCCATCTGATCTTGGATCGTTCTCCCTCCCTTTCCCTGGTTCCTTCATCCCCAGTGGCCTGAAGTTCTTCTGGATTTCCTCTGGTGGCAAACGCTGCAGACATCGCTGGGGTGGGGGGCTAGGGAAGTGTAAATGTACTTGTTTGTGTCTGTGTGTCAGTTTCTGCTACATAGGAGGAGGAAAAGCGCTCCTCCGGGGCCCCACTTGAAAGTTCCCTTTCAATGCCCTGCAAAAGCCGCGCACCACCCCTGCAGGAGCTGGGGATGGGGATAATGCTGGGAAGCGTTGCTCCTGGCCTCCAGCCAAGTCCTTTCTGTTTGGCTGGTGTTGTTGGGTATCGTGGCTCACTTAGGCCCCTCCATCCGACCTCCTTCCCGACCTGGAGAGGTGGAGCTTGTTAGGAGAGAGGCAGGCAAGAAGTTGTTTTTGCATGCAGGCGTTTTAGGTATCCAGGGTCCTTGTCTTTGTAAAAGATAGATTTTGGCCTGCAGGGCCTTTTGAACTGAGGCTGACAGAATCTGAAAGGCTGGAGGTGACTATCTCACTCTTGCTGTAGAGAAGGAAGAAAAGACTTCCTCTTCTCCCACTCCCTCCATCCGCAGCTAAAGCGTTGCCTTTAAACTCTGTAGGATCATAAATTTGGAGCTGGAAGAGACCTTAGGGAAACTGAGGCTCTGAGGTGAAGTAACATGCCTATATATGTCCATATGGTAGTTAGTGGCAGAGATCAGGATTGAACTCAGTCACCTTGAGGTCACATCTAGCTCTATCATAGTGTATCATGCTCTTGAGAAATGGAGTTGTTTGGACTTCTGGAAAAAGGGCATTTGGCAATTAGGTTTAGGGAGAGGGTAGAAATGTTGTAGTACCTTTAAGGAAAGCACTTGCTTTGTTCATATTATGTGCCAGACATTGTGCTGAGAGTCAGGGTGGTAAAGAGTCCAAAGACAGTCCCTGCCCTCAATAAAGCAGTAATCTGCAGACTTTTGCTAGGACAACCCCCCCATAAGGAATAAAATGGCCCAATATATATGTACATTTATTTCTATAAATTATTCATGTTCTACTGTGCTAGTAAACATAACTAGGAGTTTTTAAAGTATCAGATAAAATGAAATAATACTCTGCATAGGGGCAATAGAAACAATGGAGTGTACTTTAGATAAATGGTCACAATAGAATGATTTAAGGCTGCTGTGTAAGAATAGCTTGGAGTGGAGGAAGACTTGGGGCAGGGAGATGATATAGAAGAATATTGCAAAAGTCGATTGGGAGGAGAGGTAGGGCCTGAACTAGGCTGTTGTGAAGACAAATGAGAAAGATGAATCACCAACAATAATAATTTTTGCAATGGCTAGTGCTTTAAGATTTACAAAGTTCTTGACAAATACCTCATTTTATCCTCACAGAAACCTTTGAGATAGGTGCCGTTATCCCCATTTTACAGATAACGAAACTGAGACTGAGTGTTTAAGTGATTTGCCTACAGCCCTACAACTACTACTAAGTGTCAGAGGTAGGATTTGAACTCAGGTTTTCCTAAGAGGGTCCACCCCTCTCTATTCACTGTGCCACCAATATCTAAATACCCTAAAAAACTCTGGATTAGCATTACATCTCTTGTATGTACATACCCTCACTCCATGCCACTTCCCACACAATGCATACCACATAACTAGATAATGCATGAATATTTGGGGAAATGAATTTTGTTTTTCCACTGAGAGGATTGTATTTATTTTCAAAGAAACAAGAGTTTGGAAGTTTGGTTTGATTTGATTTTTAATCATATACATTTTATATCTCTTTCTTTTTCCCTTCAAGGTTTGAAATATGAATTTCTACCTGTATTTAGTTTCCCTTTGCTTGGCGATAGGAGCTGCTGCTCTTTCCCTTTGCTTGGGGATAGGAGCTGCTGCTCTACAACGTGACCCAACTTTAGATGCTAGATCCCAACTGAGTTCTGAGTTATTGACAGTGAATTTGGTCTGAGGATAGTTTCACTTTCCTCACCCACATGCAGCTCTCTTCTTGAGCTGTTTGTTTGATAAACTGATGGGAGAACGTTGCCCATAGATTTATTAATTTTGTGACCATCAATTTCAAATTCATCTATACAATGCCACTGATAATATTAGACCAAATCTTTTTATCTGTTTCATTTTAAAAGAATGGTGACAGTCATTATGAGCCAGAACACTCCAGTGCTAATGTCACTGGATATGTGGACCTCCCATCAGGGCATGAAAGGATTCTTGGAAAGGCTTTAGCAGCTGTGGACCCCATCTCTGTTGGTATTGATGCAACAGATGTATCCTTCCAGTTCTATGAGTCTGGTAAGCATTTGTTCTTTATTTCTGTAACAATGCACTTAATCATATTATTGCCATTTACTCATTAGTATTTCTCAAGATCACATTTCATTTGAATATCCTAGGTGTTTTTTATGAATCACAATGCAGTAGTCTCCAGCTACATCATGGTGTGCAGGTTGTGGGCTACGGTGACATTAGAAAAACCTGGAAAGAAATACCGACTTATTGAGAACAAGGCTTTTGCCTGAAATATCAGTGACATATTTGTTGTAAGTTTCTGGTTATTTCATTTTGAAGAAAGGGGGAGGAAAATGAAGGGTGGAGTTCCTGGCATCCTGTGAAATGGAGAAGGGATGTTCATGGGTGGAAGGAGTACTGTTTTTAGGATCCAGAATGGAATAAGAGTTCCTCACGGGTTCCTTATAGTTTCCATGACCACTGCTGACTTGATAGTACAAAAAGATTTTCTGTTGCCTAGTTTGTTGGACTGTTCTAGTACAGTAATTGTCAGAGTGACTCACAAAGTTCTGTGGGAAAAGGTTCCCTGACCCTAAATCCATTCTGGTCTTTGTACCCTACTCTGATGCCTCCCTGACCCCTAGTTCCCACAAGTGCCTCCTTAGGAGCACTATGTGCATTTACTTGGAATTCCTGGAAGAGCTTGTTGTTGAGTGAGTGATTACAGGAATAGGACAGAGAGGTGACCCAGTAGACAGAGAGCCCTGGCTCTGAAGTCAGGAGCACCTGTGTTCAAATACAACCTCAGATACTTCGTAGCTTTAATCACCCTGGGCAAATCACTTAACCCTGTTTACCTCAGTTTCCTCATCTGGGCATTGGGACAGAGAAGGAAATAGCAAACCTATCCAGTATCTTTGGCAAGAAAACCTAAAAATGGATTCATGAAGAGTTGCCCACAACCAATCAAACTACATGATGACAAAGCTGTCACAACCAAGTACTTTCATTGCTTTCTTAAAAGTCCAACTCATTTTCTGAATTCAGTCACAATATGTGTCAGGATGCTTTGTGTCCCTAAAGTAAAAATGTGTTTGTTAATGGTGCTCTGAAACTTAATGCATGACTTTTTTTTCAACTGGGGTGAAGATTGGGGTGAAAATGGGTATATTTTAATGACCAAGGATCAGAATAACCACTGTGGAATATCGACAGCAGCCAGTTATCCTAAAGTATGATGTGACTGAAGGAGGACCACTTCTCAGAGATCAAATGCTTCAATCACTGAAGATTCAAGTCGTAATTTGAATTTCTTCTAACATTTTTACCTTTGTGAAATGTAACCACTACTTTGTTATAAATAGCTTGTGATATTTCTTTATTCAAAAACATACATTTTCATTTTTAAATTGTATGCATAAAACTTTACCTTTTCCAATAAACCTTGATTCGCTATATATGAACTTGGGGAGAGTTGATTTCCTAAAATGTGTTAAATTTTTTAACAGGGGAGAAGAAATTTAGATTTCTAGTTTTTTAGTCCTAAGATGGGAGTCACTCAGTGGCTACAGATGGTTTCTGGGATTATAACCAACATTTTGTACCCTACCTCATTACAACATACTGATTGAAGTGCAAATCAGTAGTCTGGGTGTTGCTTTGACATTGCTTCAGTCCGTTGGAAAGCAAAACATGGGAAATTATATGCCACCTTTCAGGAACCATTGGTAATCACTGGGCAGGTTTGTTTTCTCAATGCTTCTCATCTAAATGAAGAAATAGATGTATAGACCTGAAGTGACATAGAGCCGACATAAGCCATCTTTAAGTTCAAAGAGTTTTTCAAGATGACCTAACCATTACAATGAAAGCTGCTATTAAACATGATTTGGGGGGGCATCTTTTCTATTGTCAACTTAAGATCTTTGAGTAAAATGGCAACTTTTATTTTAGAGGTGGAATGAATCTTAGATGACCACATTTATATAGTACTTTCAAAGGTTGGCAAAGTTCTTTATATAATATATTCAGTTAATCAGTGAACATTAAGTATCTACTATGTGCCAGACTAAGTGATGGGGATACAAATAAGAAAAAAGACATGCTCTGCCTTCAATGAGCTTACAATCTTAATTAGGGAAGACAAGACAAAAATAAAGTGAAAAGGGAAGAGTACCAGAGAAGTTTTTCACCTTGGGAGCCTAGTAGAAAAGTCAGAAGCCCCAAACTAGTGCACTCAGTTGAGAAATTCTCAAGGACATAATATTAACTCCTTTGATCCTTATCACCCTGTGAGGATCGCTAGGTCCTACAGTGGATAGAGCACTGCACCTGGAGTCAGAAGGACCTGAATTCTAATCCAGCCTTAAACACTTAACTAGTTGTATCACTTTGGCAAGTCATTTAACCATGTTTGCCTCAGTTTATCATCTGTAAAATGATTTGGAGGATATGGTAAACCACTCCTGTAACTTTGCCACGAAAACCCCAAATGGGGTCACAGAGAGTAGAACTAGACTGAAATGACTCAACATCATTACCCTATGAGGTAAGTGCTGTTATTCCCATTTTACCAATTGTGAGAAACTGAAGGAGTTCTGTTTCCACAAGAGTGACACCTACATGCACTCAGGAAAGATAACAGGATGTAAGCCAGAAGAAACCAGTTCCAACAGGAGCCATGACCTAGTAGGACAAGGCTTTTGATCAAGTAAAAGGTCAGAAGCTTGAAAGCATGTTTAAGAGCTGTTTATTATTAACCCACACACCCCCAGGGTGGAGCAAGTTAATTTAAATGCACATGTGATACATGACAAGGGAAAGGGTACATATCTAGGAGAAGAACATGGAACAGGCAGTTCAGGAAATTGTATCCCACCAATGGAGAAGAGAGGAGCCATCTGGCAGTTAAGAAGTGGAATTACAAAACTGACTGTCCAGACTTTAGTGTACTTTTTCTTAGAGGTTACCACCTGAAGTGACGTAAAATAAAAATCTTTTTTTTTCCTAAATTCACAAATGGACATGAGGAGTTTTTGATAAGACAATTATTTGTCACAATTTTGGGGGCTCATCCCAGGATTCGAAACATCTCCAGTGAAAAGTGGAAGACAACAGAAACATGTCTCATTGATTTCAGTGGTTTTATGTTTCAGCTTTGGGCACTCCCATGCTGTTCAACTGTTCAGAAGCCCAGGATCACGTAAATGAAAGAGGTCACTGTGAAAACAGGGAAGAAGGGGAGAAAAAAGAAAAAAAGGTAGGTACCCGGGGAAGTCAGGCAACTTCTGTGTACAGATCAAGGTAAGAATATAGTAAAGGTGCCAGGGATTGTCTAGTCCTGCTTTGGTGACTGGGGAATCCTGCTGAGATATGCTGGACACAAGACCACAAAGAGTCTTAGGCAAATTAGCAGGATGGGGAAATGAAGGTTCAAGGTGCCAGGGATGGGGTTAAACCCTAGTTAGCACTCCTCCAAAATAATCCCTTGGGGGTTGTGTGGAAATATCCAACCATGTCGGTGGTGCTGGGGGGCAGAGAAGGGGAAGAGATCTAGAAGGGTCTCTGGGAAAGATATCCTTTTCAAATTGGCTAAAAGTAAATTGACATGTGATGCTTCAGAGTTTTTGAGCAGTCTAAATTCTAATTCTAAAATTGGTTTATCTCCTAAAAGCCAACAGGAAAATTAGACTCCATTGTTAAAAATTGGAAGAAAAAAAAGAAAATTGGATTCAATCACACTTTATCTTGTCAAGTGTCTTGTCTGTGTTTGTGAAATGTTTTGTTTTGTGATGAGAGATTTAAAATGCAGCCAGAAAAAAACCTTTAAGGAATTTCTGAGATCTATGCAAAAAAGCAGGCACTCTGTCAGAAGGTGAAGTTTAGCAGCAAACAAAAGATCTTGAGCAGGGAGCCTAGGGTGAAAATTCAGCCTTAATTAGATCTCAAAGATAAAGTTTGTACTTTAAAGTCACAAAATAAGGGTTCCTCTGTCTGTTAATGTGATGACTGTAGGATTCCAGTGGTTTGTTTAAAATGCATTATAAAAAGTCTTTGCAGAGACTGTGGGAGAATGCAGCTCTCTTGATGTGTGAATTGTTAGGCATTTAATTCCCTCTAGTTTCTAAGGTACAAAATTGTAGCATGATTTTTATTTATTTGAAATGTAAAGGAAAATGGAGAAAGTCTGAGTTTGAAAGGTTAGGAAAGAGAAAAATAAAAGCTTGAGCAAAAATATGGAAAATAGAAAAGACAGAGGAATGGTTTGAAGATAGATGGGGTTGGACAACAGCAAGGCCACATGCTCTCAACCACCCTCTTCCCCCATCGTGCTAATTGTCGCCATCCTTGTGCCAGCTTCAGATGGTTCAGCATAAATATTGTCTATGGTAAAGACATTGGTTATTGTGTTTTGTCATTACTGTTCAATTAATTATCAAATGCCAAAGGTGTCTGCTTAGAGTGGAAGCAGACAGCATTGATTCAAACTCCCTTGTCTTCCTTCCTGCCTGAGCCAAAAGAAACTGTTAGAATATTGACCCAACACATTTTAAACCGACCTGATTAGAACAGGTGAATTTCAAACTGTTTGTAAAACTTTCCCAGAAGAATGTGAATATGAATGGAGAACTGAAATGTTAAGGGAACATATTAATTTGTGGACAAGATTTCCTTTTCAAGGGCCAAGAGTATTGGACTCAAAAAAAAAAAAAATATATATATATATATATGTAATTAAAATATTTACATATAATTATTTGGCATTAAGAAATTTATTAACTGTATGTCCCCAAGAAAGTTCTATTTACCTCAGTTTACTGATCTATAAGGGGATGTTGGTGGAATTCATTTCCCAGGGATAATATGGAGATCACATGATTGTAAAGTCCTTGGCACAGTGCTTGGCATAGAACAAATGCTATCTGAATGTGAACTAAGTTAAATAGAATTGCTTTATATTTGGTAACCTTATATAAGTTTTTGTAGATATGAAGTTTATGTCAATGGTAATGAAATGAATAATTTTCTGTGTAAAGCAATTTGGAAACATATTGGACGAAAAATTAAGGTCATCAAACTGGTAATTAATTGGTTTTGTTTCTAGTTTAAATACATGACAATTGTTTATGATATTGTTATACTTCTCAATTTTCTTTTATTGTGTAATTTGGTTAGCCTTTGTATCATTTTTGTTGTTAGAAAAACAATTTCTCATATAATCTAAATGCTGTTAGATTAATATCATAGAGATAAAAAGATAAATGGGTTAGGAAGCTGTTACTATTTGGCCTTATGTTTTTGAAGTACTATAATTTAAGATACCGTATACTTCCAAGTTTTGTCTTTACGTAAAAGGAGTTTCGGTTAAAATTGTTTTGCTGTCACTTGTGGTATTTGTGAGATTGTTAACTAAGCAATTTGGAGTTATTGCTTAAATCAAGTATTTACAAAAGTGTGTTTGTGAAAGGAAACTTGCTAATTATACAAAGAAAAGACCCTGTAAAATCTCCTCTTGTAATTTTTGTCCATTATATGCAAGAGGTATTGTGACCAGAGAATTTAGGAATTTTGTGATATTTAGGATTTAATAATATCAAGATAAATTGTAAACTGTTTTTAAGAAGGGAAAATATTTTTACGAAGAAATGCTTTGCAAAATCTTTTTATGATTTTTAGGAGGTCTACTAACTTTCTAACTAACTTTACAGGTTAGTTTGTTGTAGTAATTTGATATTGGTGACAGTTCTGTTCAAACCTAGTGTGAATTTGCTAAGCTTTATTCCTAGCTTTGTTGTGTCCTTGGATAGGCCTCAAATGTGTGCTTTCAGAGAAACAGCAGCAGCACTGTAGACTGTCCTGGGGTTTTTTCAATTAACCCCTCTCATCCCAGACCAGATTAGGAAGGGAGATTTACCCTTGCAAATTCACCCTTCCCCATTGGTAAAAGGAAGGGACGGGAAAGGGACAGCAGCTATAATGAGGGCCCAACTAGCAATGACCCTGGGCCCTTGGGACTAGAAAGCCTGGAAGTATCTACCATGTAGTAACCAGTCTCCAAACTTGGCTAAGTCTGCTCTCTTAAAATTGTAGTCTCATCATGTTAATCATGAGATGCTGGTTCTCTATGTAAAGTGTATTCAACAAAATTGAAGTCACCTGATTGGTAATAGGTTCATTTCAAGTTTCAAACTGGTAAATTTTCATGTATGGAATTCCTAAACCAGAAATGTGGTTGGCTGAGATTTTGCAAGTATATAGAAATGATCTCTAGTGGTTGGCTTTTAGGACAAATTTAAAGTTTGAGATGTGAGTCCTGGTAAAGTTTTGATTAGTGAAACGTGCCATCTAAGCTCATGGAACGTAACAAATTGTGTTCTGAGCTTTCTGGTAGATAATAAACATCCATCAGTAATCAAGTCAATAACTCACCATCTGAGAAAAGGGTCACTAGCTACTCAAAGGGAATGTAACTGTTACAGGTGGAGGTCTACATCTGGGAAAAGCCGAAAGGACAATCCTAGCCTCCTAAGATGGGATCCTTCTGGCTCAGTTTCCCCATCGTGTTCCTTTGAAAAGCAATGTTTCCCACCTGACTATTCCTGAGTCTGGTTATGAGGTAGATAGATACTCTAAGAGGAAACCTGATGCTTTATCTAGTCATGTCCTTGCTTTTCCTTTTTATGACAAATTTCTGCAGTCAAGGCAAATGGTCAGTGAAAGATGTGAACATAATGCAAGTATGTGAAATCTTACTGTTTTCAATCTGAATGGGTAGACATCTCATATCAGTTGGGTAAATTAGTGTTCCTACATAGTCATGTGAAAGACTAAATCTCTGGAATAGAATGTTCTTTCTAAATGTTACGGGAATAATTAGATAAAGGGAAAAGAAGTTTCTGAAACAAAGGTACAAATATAATGTTGAATCATTATCCTATAGACTAAGGTTGGGGTTTAAGAGATTAATGTAAAGTATAAGAAACTGGATTCTAATGTGAGTTTCTTGAACATGACAATTGACCAAGGTTCCAATTTTGATTTTATAAGAATAGAGTTGTAAGGATTAAACTTGTGGCAAGATCAGTTTTTTAAGAGAATGGACACAAGAGAAGGATTTCTACAAGAAGATAAAAAGAAGATGCGCTACTGGAGACAGCTTAAACAGCATCTAGAACGGGAAGCTGCATCAGATGGTGTTTTCCCCCAGAGAGCTGTATGAGAAGACTTCTGAGTCTTAAATGGAGAATTCATTGTTTACCTTTTCTTTTGGGCCTCCATATCTGCACATACTAAGGGGACTTCCCCTGTTGATCAGCCTCTTCCCTCCTCATTTTCTTATGCCTACTTAAAGGGGAAATGAAGAGATGAAGAATTCATATGAGAAAGAGAGTGATGTAGTAGGTTGGTGGTTGTCCTTCTTTCTCGAAGAGGACCATAATGTCATCACCATGATAACATCAAGTTTCAATGTGTATGATTGTGGCTGATCAGACCAATATGAAATTGGAATGCTCTACCACAGATTGGGCACAGATAGTCCATGAGAACATTTGGGGTGGTTACTCCAAATTTGCACATCCTATGTTTACTTTGTGCTGTTTCAGTTCTTTGCTCAAAGAGCACAGTACCCTTTCTGATGTGGGCATGACATGCTGATCAGTCCTGTGCCAGTGTCTCCCATGTCATACAGTCAAATCCAAAGTTCTTCAGAGAGACCTTGAGAGGGTCTTTGTATCACTTCTTCTGACCACCAGGTGATTGCCCCTATCCCCTGTGAGTTCTCCATAAAATAGTCTTTTTTGGTAAGTGTACCCCTTGTATTCGAACAACAAGGCATGTCCATTGGAGTTGCACTCTATGAAGCATATTTTGAATGCTGGGCAGTTCAGCTCAAGCAAAGGCCTCACTGTCCATGTCTCTCAGGCATACAGCAATGAAATCAGCACTGTGGCTCTGTGGACCTCCAGTTTGGTAGTCAGTCTAACTGACTTCAGTTCTAACTTTTCTTCAGAGCCTCCCAAACACTGAGCTAGCTTTGGCAATATGTGTGTCGACCTCATTGTCAATGTGTACCTCCCTGGAAAGTACAGTACCAAAGCAAATGATCTTATGCACAGCATGCAAAACTTCTCCATTTCTCATAACTAATGGTTCCATGTATGGATGGTGTGGTGGTGGCTGATGGAGCACCTGTGTTTTCTTGGTATTAATTATTAGGTCAAAATTAGCACAGGCACCAGAAAATTGATCCATAGTTTGTTGCATCTCAGCTTCAGAGGCTGCATTGAATGCACAGTCATCTGCAAACTGAAAATCATGCATCAACACTCCCTCCACTTTGATCTTGCCTTGTAACCCTTTCAAATTGAAGAACTTATTATCAGTACAGTAGTTGACCTTGATGCTGTGTTTATCCTCATTTGACAACATGGTTGAAAATATGCTAAAAAGCATGGGAGCAAGCCCACATCCCTGTTTCACTCTGTTGATGACTGGGAAGGCACGAGAGCATTGTCCACTACCCAGAACCTGGGCAAACTTGCCATCATGAAATCGACATACAATGCTGATGAACTTCTCTGGGCAACCAAATTTTGACATAATTTTCCATAAACCCTCATGACTGACAGTGTCAAAGGCCTTAGTCACATCTACAAACGTTGTGGAAGACCTCTGTTCTGCTCCTGGAATTTCTCCTGGAGTTGTACCACATTGTCAGTTCCTCAGCCCTTTCTGAAGCCACACTGGCTCTCAGGTATATGACCATCTTCCAGGTGAAGGATCACCATATTAAGGAGGACTCTAGCAAGAATCTTGCCAGCAGTGACTAAGAGAGAGACCTCCCTGTGATTGTGAGAGGACAATTTATTCCCTTTGCCTTTATAGAAATGGACAATGGAGGCATCCTTGAACTCCTGGGGGATAACCTCTTCTTGCCATAAAACTTGGAAAATTTCAGTCAGCTTTTGTATGAGCAATGGTCCCCTACCTTTAATCTGAGCTGGATTAGAATAAAATGAATGACAGGCTCATAACAATGCGATTGCCACTCTCAGGAAAACACTATGCCACCATCATCAGTACCTATACTCCCACTATGACAAACCCTGATGAAGTCAAAGAAAAATTTTATGAAGACCTAGAGACCCTTACCAATCGATGTGCCAAAAAGAGGAAGAGCTTATAATTCTGGATGACTTTAATGCTAGAGTGAGCTCAAACTTGGCAAGGAGTCCTAGGGAGGAATGGAATTAGAAACAGCAACATTAATCATCATTGACTGCTGAAGCCTTGTGTGTCACATGACCTCATCACCAACCTTGTTTTCTGTTTACCTAAAGGCAATAAAACTTCATAAATGCACCTTCGCAGCAAACATTGGCATCTGATAGACAATGGGGTTATAGGAGAAGAGACAGACAAGGTGTGAGAGTGACAAAGGCAATGTGTGCTACAGCATTCTAGACTGATCATAGACATCCTTACCAAGCTAAATACTCACATTCATCAAAAGTGCCACCCCAAGGCAAAATGACTACCACAAAATTAACAAATTAGAGCTCTTCTCTGAGCATGAATAATTAACATTCACACCTTTTGTCAGGAGTGCCAGGTAGCCCTCTACATCAGTTTTGATTGCAAACCCTATGCCAACTTCTCGGTGATCACCTTCATTGTGGCCACTCCAGAAAAATGTGTTTCCCGCTCCAACTTCAGTAAGCTGGCTTTCATTTGCCAACCTTGTTTCGTTCAGGGCTGCTATTTAGATGTAATATCTGTTGAGTTCTCTTGCAACAAGAACAGTTTGTCTTTCAGGTCTATTGGATTTTGTGTTGTCTATAAGTGTGTGCACATTCCATGTGTCAATGGTGAGTGGAATCATCTTTGCAGATGGTTTTGCACATTTTGTATGTTTTTTGTGTTTTGACTGCATAGTGGGATTGCTAACTTGGAGGGAAAGTTGAGCCAAGAAACAGTTGGCAACAGTGGAGCAGAAAAGGAGAGGGCAGCTTTCAGAGATTTGGTGTACAGTCCTGCATTTTCTCATTTGGGTCAGAACACTCATAAACACCAAGACTGGTTTGATGAAATCAAGAATCTAGAAAATCTGTGCTGTTACTCTGCCAGTAAAATCCAGAAGTTGATAAATGAAAAGCAGGATTTAATAGCAGAATAGTTCATCAGTCTCTAAGAAAGCAGCATTTAATTCCACCAAAAGTAAAGTACAAGGAAAGCTTAGAGAGATGCAGGATTCCTGGCTCAGTAAGAAAGCAGATGAAATTCAGTTTTAGGCTGATAGTAACAATTCAAAGCATTTTTATGATTCCCTGAAAACTATCTATGGACCAAAAACCTATGGTGCATCACAACTACTCGGTGCTGATGGAGCCATATTGATTAGTGAGAAGCACATGATCTTAGAGAGATGGGCTCAACACTTTCATAGTGTTCTCAACAGACCATCATCAATTAATGCTGAGGCCATTGAGTGTTTATCCTTCCTTAGCTAAACTTCCAAGTGAAGAAGAGGTTTTGAGGGCCATTAGGCTCCTTCCACGTGGCAAAGCACCTGGTACTGATTCTATTCCAGCTGAGATTTACAAGGCAGAGGGACCATTGTTCATGCAAAAGCTGACTGAAATATTCCAGGTTTTATGGCAAGAGGTTATCCCCATGAGTTCAAGGATGCCTCCATTGTCCATCTCTATAAAGGCAAAGGGAATAGATTGTCCTCTCACAATCACAGGGGGGTCTCTCTCTTAGTCATTGCTGGCAAGATTCTTGCTAGAGTCCTCCTTAATATGGTGATCCTTCACCTGGAAGATGATCATATACCTGAGAGCCAGTGTGGTATCAGAAATGGTCGAGGAATATTTGATAGGGTGTTTGCTGCCTGACAACTCCAGGAGAAATTCTAGGAGCACAACAGAGGTCCGAACACAACATTTGTAGAACTGACCAAGGCCTTTGACATTGTTAGTCATGAGAAAAAATGGAAAATTATGTCAAAATTTGGTTGCCCAGAGAAGTTCATCAGCATTGTATGTCAATTTCATGATGGCAAGTTTGCCCAGGTTCTGGGTAGTGGACGATGCTCACATGACTTCTCAGTCACCAGTAGAGTGAAACAGGGATGTGTGCTTGCTCCCATGCTTTTTAGCATGATGTTTTCAACCATGCTGACAAATACTTTCAATGAAGATGAACACAGCATCAAGGTCAACTACCATACTTATGGTAAGTTCTTCAATTTAAAAAGGTTAATGGCAGCAGAGTCAAGATGGTGGAGTAACAGCACAGACTTTCTATAGCACTATTGCCAAACCCAGCCATATATCTGTAAAAAATGAGTCTAAGCAAAATCTGGAGCTGCAGAACACACAGAATGACAGAGTGAAGCAAGTCTCCAGCCACTGACAGCCTGGAAGGTCACCAGGAAGTATCTATCATGTCATACTGGGAGAAGTGAAGTCTTGTGAAGCACAGAGGGGACCTGAGCTGGCCTTTGGGAGACTGAATCTCTCACACTTGTGGTGATTTCCAGACTTCATGACCCCAAATACATGGAGGATAAATTGGAAGGTCAATGGGAAGAGCCTATGGGCCAGTGTAGGAGAGTGGAGTGGTCCTGACCCCAGCCCCAGGGTGGCAAAGCGGGGAGGGAGTGGAGGAACCACTGGCAGCCAGAGCAGCAGCAAGGGCAGTGGCAGTCACTGTTTCTGGAGCTCTATGCCAACAGATTATGGGAAAGCAAGCAGTGGACCCCTACCCCCACTGAAAGCAGAGAACTACCTTGACAAAGAGCTCAAAAGTCAAGTTAATAACTAGGGAAATAAGCAAAAACTGGAAAAAGAATCACACTATAGAATCTTACTTTGGTGACAAGGAAGGCCAGATCATGCAAACAGAAGAAAACAAAGCCAAAGTTCCTCCACCCAAAGCCTCCAAGAAAAATATGAATAGATCTCAGATCATGGAAGAGCTCAAAAAGGATTTAAAAATCAAGTAAGAGAAGTAAAGCAAAAATTGGGAAGAGAAAGAGAGGGAAGAAAGACAATCATCCACTTGGTATTGGCTAAGAAACAAAGGGATAGAACAGTGGAATAGGTTAGGTCACAGTAGTCAGTGAATATAGCAATTTACTGTTTGTTAAACCCAAGGACTCCAGCTTCTAGGATAAGAACTCACTAACTGACAAAAATTGCTGGAAAAACTGGATAACAGTGTGACAGAAACTAGACATAGACCAATGCCTATATACCATAGACAAGAATAAAGTCCAAATAGAGACATGATCTAGGTATAAAGGCTGATATTATAAATAAATTAGGGAAACAAGGAATGGTGTATTTGTCAGATTTATGGAGAAGGGAAGAATTCTTGACTAAACAAGAGATAGAAAGCATTATGAAGTGCAAAATGGATAATTTTGATTACATTAAACTGAAAAGTTTTTGCACAACCAAACCCAATGCAACCAAGATTAGAAGGGAAGCAGAAAACTGGGAAAGAATTTTTGCTTCTAGCATCAGTGATAAAGGCCTCATTTCTAAAATATATAGAGAATTGAGTCAAATGTACAAGAATACAAGTCGTTCCTCAATTGATAAATGGTCACAGGATATGAAGAGGCAGTTTTCAGAGGAAAAAATTAAAGCTATCTATAAGACGTGAAAAAAATGCTCTAAATCACTATTGATTAGAGATTTGCAAATCAAAAACCACTCTGAGATACCAGATCACACCTATCAGATTGGCTAACATGACAAAACAGGATGATGATAAATGTTGGAGAAGATGTGGGAGAGTTCGAACACTAATTCGTTGCTGGTGGAGCTGTGAGCTGATTCAACCATTCTGGAGAGCAATTTGAAACTATGCCCAAAGGGCTACAAAAATGTGCATACCCTTTGACTCAACAATACCACTTCTAGGACTGTATCCCCAAGAGATCATAAAAATGGGAAAGGGTGCCACATATACAAAAATATTCATAGCAGCTCTCTTTGTGGTGGCCAAAAACTGGAAATCAAGGGCATGCCTGTCAACTGGAGAATGACTGAATAAATTGTGGTATACGAATGTAGTGGAATACAATTGTGCTGTAAAAATGATGAACAAAAAAGACTTCAGAGAGGCCTGGAAAGACTTGTATGAACTGATGCTGAGTGAAAGGAACAGAACCAGGAAAACTTTGTACACAGCAACAACCACAGTATGCAAAGACTTTTTCTGGTAGACTTAGTACTTCATGGCAATGCAAGGACTTAAATAATTCCCAATGGTCTCTTAAGGCAAAATGCCTTCTACATCCAGGGAAAGAACTATGGAATTTGATCCCAGAATGAAGCAGATCATTTTCTTTTGTATTATGTTTTGGTTTGTTTTATGATTTCCCCCATTCAGTTTAATTCTTCTATGCAACATGACTAAGGTGAAAATGTATTTAATAGGAATGTATGTATAGAACCTACCATCTCAGAGAGGGAGTAGGGAGATGGGAGGAAGGAGGGAAAAACCTAAGATATATGGAAGTGATTGTAGAACAGTGAAAACAAATAAAATGATTTTAGAAAAGCAAAAAAAAAATAGAAAATTAAGTAAGAGAAATAGAACAAAAATTGGGAAGAGAAATGACAGTGATGCAAGAAAATCATGAAAAATGAGTCAATGACTTGCTAAAGGAGACCCAAAACAATGCTGAAGAAAATAACACTAAAAAATTGACTAACTTAAATGGCAAAAGAGATCCAAAAAGCCAATGAGAAGAATGACCTAAAAAGCAGAATTGACCAGATGGAAAAGGAGATCCAAAATGAAGAAAATAATTCCATAAAGTTTAGAATGGAGCCGATGGAAACTAATGACTTTATTTTTTTGTTTTGTCTTTTCTTTTTTGAAGCTAATGATTTTATGAGAAATCAAGAAATTATAAAACGAAAAGGAATGAAAAAATAGAAGACAATGTGAAATATCTCATCAGAAAATCAAATGATCTGAAAAATAGATCCAGGAGAAACAATTTAAAAATTATGGGACTACCTGAAAGCCATGATCAAAAAAGAGCCTAGACATCATCTTTCCAGAATTATCAAGGAAAACTGCCCTGATATTCTAGAACCAGAGAGTAAAATAAATATTGGAAGAATCTGCTGATCACCTCCTGAAAGAGATCAAACAAGAAAAACTTTTAGGAATATTGTAGCTGAATTCCAGAGTTCCAAGGCAGCTAGAAAGAAACAATTCAAGTATTGTGGAAATACAATCAGGATAACACAAGATCTAGGAGCTTCTATATTAAAGGATCAAAGGGCTCGGAATATGATATTCCAGAAGTCAAAGGAGCTAGGATTAAAACCAAGAATCACCTACCCAGCAAAACTAAGTATAATACTTCAGGGAAAAAATGGTCATTCAGTGAAATAGAGGACTTTCAAGCATTCTTAATGAAAAGACCAGAGCTGATTAGAAAATTTGACTTTCAAACACAAGAATCAAGAGAAGCATGAAAGGCTAACAGGAAAGTGAAATCATAAAGGACTTACTAAAGTTGTACTGTTTACATTCATAAATGGAAAGATAATATTTGTAACTCTTGACAGTTTTCTCAGTATTTGGGTAGGTGGAGGGATTTTATATATATATAATATACATATATATTATATGTATATATACACACATATACAAGGTGAGTTGAATAAGAAGGGATAACATCAAAAAAATAAAATTTAGGAGTGAGAGAGGAATATATTGGGAGGAGAAAGGGAGAAATTAAATGGGGCAAATTATCTCATAAAAGAGGCAAGAAAAACCTTTTTCATTGGAGGGGAAAATGGGGGGGGGTAAGAAGGAAAAAGTGAAGCTTACTCCCATCGCATTTGTCTTAAGGAGGGAATAATAAGCTCACTCAATTTGGTGTGAAAATCTACCTTACACTACAGGAAAGTAGGGAACAAGGGGACAAGTGGGGTAGGGGAGATGATAGAAGGGAGGGCAAATGGGAAGAGGAGATAATTAGAAGTAAATACTTTTGGGGAGAGACAAGGTCAAAAGAGAGAATAGAATAAATGGAGGGCAAGATAGGTTGGAGGGAAATGTAGTTAGTTTTTCACAACATGACTTTTATGGAAGTCTTTTGCATAACTACACATGTATAACCTATATTGAATTCCTTGCCTTCTCAGTGGGGATGGGTGGGGAGAGAGGAAGGGAGAGAAGTTAGAACTCAAAGTTTTAAAAACGAATGTTAAAAGTTGTTTTTACATGCTACTGGGAAATAAGAAATACAGGTAATGGGGCATAGAAATCTATCTTGCCCTACAAGGATAGGGATAAGGGGATGGGGATAAGGGAAGGGAGAGGTGTGATAGAAGGGAAGGCAGATTGGGTGAAGGGGTAATCAGAATGCAGGGTATCTTGGGGCAGGGGGAGGGGAGAGATGGGGAGATAATTTGGAATTCAAAATCTTGTTGAAATGAATGTTGAAAACTAAAAATAAATAAATAAAATGTTAGTTACATCGGAAGCATGACTAGTTAGGGAATTGGTGCATATCTGTAAAAGAAAGGATATAAAAACAAAAATGCCTCAATTAAGGTTTTTTAACTAAAAATGTAAAAAAATTTAAAACCCAATGAGCTTCAATAAAAATTGAGATCATGTGAAAAAAGAAAAAAAAAAGACTACAAGCCAACACCAAAGTGGATGGAGTGTTGGTGCATGGTTTTCTGTTTGCAGATGATTCTGCACCCAACACAGCCTCTGAAGCTGAGATGCAACAAAGTATGGATCAATTCTCTGCTGCCTGTGTTAATTTTGGCTTAATAATTAACACCAAGAAAATACAGCCACCATCAGCCACCACCACAATTTCCATATGTGGAACCATTGGTTACAGCCGATGGAGAAGTTTTGAATGCTGTGGATAAGTTCACTTACCTTGGTAGTGTACTTTCCAGAGAGGTGCACATTGACAATGAGGTTGACCCATGCATTGCCAGAGCTAGCTCAGTGTTTGGGAGGCTCTGAAGAAAAGTTTGGGAGAGAAGAGGTATTAGACTGACTACCAAACTGGAGGACTTCAGAACCATTGTGCTGACCTCATTGCTGTATGCCTGTGGAACATGGACAGTGTACCAGCACCATGCCAGGAAATTGAATCACTTCTGTTTGAACTGCTGTGGGAAGATTCTGAGAATCACCAGGATAAGGTATCAGGCACTGAGTGAGGTCTTTGTTTGAGTTAAACTGCCAAGCATTCAAATTATGCTTCAGAGAGAGCAACTCCAATGGACTGGCCATGTTGTTTGAATGCAAAATGTACGCTTACCAAAAAGACTATTACTTTATGGAGAATTCACATAGGGTAGGCAATCACATGGTGGTCAGAAGAAGTGATACAAGGACACTCTCAAGGTCTCTCTGAAGAACTTTGGATTTGACTGTGTGACGTGGGAGACAACTGGCACAGGAACACTCAGCATGGCATGCCCACATCAGAAAGGGTACTGTGCTCTTTGAACAAAGCAGAATTGAAACAGCACAGAGTAAACATAGGATGTGCAAATTTGAAGTAACCACCCCAAATGTTCTCATGGACTATCTGTGCCCAATCTGTGGTACAGCATTCCAATTCCATATTGGTCTGATCAGTCACAGTCATGCACACTGAAAATTGATGTTATCATGGTGATGACATTTTGGTCCTCTTCGAGAAAGAAGGACAATTTGATAAGAGGGTTGAGAGTAGAGTCAGGAAGACTTGAGTTCATATCTGACCTCAGACACTTACTAGCTATGTGACCTTAGGCAAGTCACTTAAATCTGTTTCCCTCAGTTTCATCAACTGTAAAATAGGGAAGACATCTTGCTGGGTTTTCAAATGACATTATATTTGCAAATTGTTTAACAGTGCTTACCATACTGTGGGTACCATATAAATGTGTATCCTGCCCCAATTTAGAGGTAGTCTGAATGTACAGTGGAAAGGACACTGGGCCAGGAGTCAGGAAGACTTGAGTTCAAGTCTGGACTCAGACTTTTACTTAGTAGGTTACCGGGGCATGCAGTAGGCTCTGTTTGCTTTGGAGGCAGCTAGATTTTTCAGTGGATAGAAGAGTGGGACTGGAGTCAGGAAGAATTGAATTCAAATCCAGTTCAGACACTTAGACTGTGTGATGCTGGGCAAGTCAATGAACCTCTATTTGCCTTAATCTTCTGTGTGTGTGTCTGTGTGTCCTGGCATTGTTGCTGGCCCTGCTCCAACACCCTGGGACTCAGAATCTCCCACCGAGTTGCTGAGGTGGAGCCTGCTACTGGTTTGAAGGGATGCCTCCTGTCCTGTACTGCTCCCCTTCTACCACAGCAAGAGGGACCTTTCTTGTTAATCCCCCAAGCTTCTTGGGCTACAAGATTGTTGAACTCCATCTTTCTGCTGGCTAAGCTCTTCCAATGTTAGGAATAAATTTATGTGATCCAAATGCCTTAGATTCCAAATTCATAAAGGAAACATTAACTGAGCTACCAAAAAACTTAAACAATAATACAGTACACTTCTATATTGCCAACTTTCCCTGTAGTGCTTTTTATTTATAGTGATAAATGTATTTATTGGTTGGCAGTGGTTGGAGGACGCTTGCCTGCCTGGGTTTGTGCTTCCTGGAGTTGTGCTGAGAGTTTTGGCTGCTGGAGAACACCTGCCCTCTGGTGCAAGTGGTGGTTTTCAGTGCTAGAGTCCACCAGTTCTCCCAGTCAAAGAGATTCCCACTTCCTCCCCAGTCCTTCAACTTGTGTGGTTCATCATTTTTTCATATGTCATTTTTGGCATCCCTCTCCAGAGAGTGTTTCTCTCAATCTCTTCACTGTCCATCTTCTCTGTCTGCTCTAGGCCCTCATCTCTACTTCCCAGCCTCTATAACTATCTAGTCTCTCTCTATTTTCTGGATTCCTCAGGAAATCATAAATTCTAAAGTATCCATCTGAGTTTCTCCTGTCTTAGTACTTTCAGTCATCACCTTGTAAAGATTACCCAGAAGATTCTCCTTTTCCATTGTGCCTTACTCCCAGAACATGGACCAATTTCTACATGGGACAGAGAAGACACTTCCCCATGGTACGGGTGCTGATTTTTCAGACACTTTCTCACTTGTTATCTTTTTTTCCATTTACCACAAAACTTCTGTACTCCCTCGGGTGCTAGTTACCCTCAGAATATACAAATCTCTCCTTCCCACAGTAGAATAAATGATCTTTTTAAGCACCAAATACCATAGACTACCCTCAGTACAAGGTCCCCATCTCCCTTCACAGAGTTTCACTCTTCACTCAGAGAAGTCTTCATCATAGGAACCCCCTCCTACTACCAAAGATCTTCCTCCTTTCCTTCTCCCTTTTCAATCCTTTTCCTCAAATCCTTACCCACTCCTCTACAGGTTCTTCTGTTTCTAAGCCCACCAGGTTTATCTTCTCCTCATTGACAAACCTAGATTTTATTTGACCTGTGCACATCATACAATCCCCTCTTCCCTTTTCATTCATTCTCCTATTTTTTAATATTGTTGTTCGCTCTTGTCTGACTCATTGTGACCCCATTGGGGTTTTCTCAGCAGAGATACTGGAATGATTCGTCATTTTCATCTCATTTTTACAGCTCATTTTACAAGTGAAGAAACTGAGGCAAACACAGGTAAGGATCTTAGGGTCACACAGCTAGTAAGTATCTGAGGATCAATTTGAACTTAGGTTTTCCTGACACCAGGTCCAGTGCCCTGTCCACTGTACCACCTCAATGCCCTTTCTAATATATTCCCTCAAAATAAAAAATCATCAATTCACCTGTGGGGAGGGTCTCATCAAGTTCTCTCTATTACATTTATTCAATCGCCTGAATTCCTATTATTTGGAATATTTGAGAAGTAAATCATCCTTTCAAGCCTAGTTTTCAGTCTCAATAATGTTTCCAAAACATATTATTGAATGTCCATCATTTTAAATCTATAGTTAAATTCAGATTTGTAGGTTAAGTCATCCTGGGTTCATCCTGAGCTCCACTGCTTTTTGGAACACATTATTCCATTCCCTCCTGCATTTTCTAATGGCTGCAAAATAGCCATGCATCATTTGGATTTCTTTTCCTTTATGTTTCAAGGGCTTTCTCATTTTTTGCTTGGACAACTTGTTTCTGATGGAATTGCTAAATTTACCCAACATGGATCTTGGAGTTTGGAGTCTTGGTATTTTTTGTTTGTTTGCTTTTTTCTGGAGGCAAAGTATGAATTCTTTCAATTGGCATGTCATTCTCTATGCTCAGAAGTACTGACTGCTCCATTCTATTATTACTTACATTATACTTTTAAAGTTTTTTTTTGTCCTGTCATATTCTTCTTTGGAATCTAGGATCTTTAGTTTGTCCGTATATTGTCTTTCTTCAAGATCAGTATGTTTTCCTTGCATAGTGAGAATATTTTCTTTTAATGTTATTATTTTATCTTTTCTTTTTCTAGATTGTCTTTCACTTCAGTGTTTTGCATTCCCTAGCTATTGTTCTCTCTTTTGTTTCTTTGGTGAAATTTACCATTGCCAATTCCTGTTTCTCTAGTCTATTATTTTTGCTATGCAGGCCATAAATTCTGATCTCATGATTCTCATTTCTCTTTTAAACGACTTAAGAATACCATCCTGTGTTTCCATGTTCTCAGATTTCACAGGGTTTTCTGTCTCATCAAGTGGGATCATTTTCCTTTCTTTTGTCGCACTTAATTCATATATGTCTGAACAAGTTTCCTAGATTTGAAGGTCATGTCTCTTTTTACTGTTATTCTGTTTACATTCAAGAGCTTTGAGTTTTCCTCTTTCTAATAGATTTAGTACTTTCTATGGTTTTTTTTCCGTATTGTTCACTTTCTGGCTCACACTCACTCTTCTCTGATGGTGGTTCCTTGGGAGATGAATCTCAAAATGTCTCAGCTTCCTTCTACAATGCGCATATCACAGTAGCCTAGGTCTGTGCCCCAAATGGCATTTGAAAGAACAGAACTAGTCACAGCTGGATGTTGAATATTTTCCCAAACACACACATAGACACACATAGACACATACACACACACACACACACACACACACACACACACACACACACACACACGAATGTGTAATAATATAAGCAGAAGTTTATTGATCCTTACATTTTTGTACTTGCTTCCAGAAAGAACATAATTGGAGGAGAGTAACGTGGAAGGAGAATTTGAGAATGATTGATATACACAATCTATAGTACAGCACTGATAAACATGGTTTCCAGATGGAAATAAACAAGTTTGGACATATGGTAAATGTATTGTCACAGTCTGATGTTAATACTGAGTATCAGTTATCTTTTGCTCCCAACATACTTAACATAAACCACCTTTCTCTTCATTTTAGACCAATGAGGAATTCAGACAATTGATGAATGGCTTTACACAAAAGAGATTTCAAAGGAAGGCCAAAGAAACTCAGTTTCCTGAACCTCTCCAAACAGATCCCTGAATCTGTAGACTGGAGACAAAGGCTAAGTAACTTCTGTTAAGAATCAGGTATTAAAAGTTGTTCAGGCTTAATCCAAAGATAACTCAGATAAATCCCCACATTCCTAACTTGACAAAATGTACAACTGAATCCAGAATATATTAACACTTAAAATTGGTTGCCCTCAATATGTATACCGTCACTCGCTGAGAGGAGATCTTAGGAATATGTAGAATGTGTTACCTTAGACACTTGATAGATCATTTGGTTAGACATCTTCATTTTACAATGACTTGTTTAAGATCACATTGTAATAAGTGGCAAAATCTGGACTGGAACTCAGGTTCCCTGACCCTAAATCTATTCTGACCTTTGTACCCTACCCTGAGGCCTCCCTGACTCCTAGTTTCCACAAGTGCCTCCTTTGGAGCAGGGAATTAAATGACAATGGAATCTAATACTGCATAATAGCTACTGGCATTTACACCATTCTAAAGGTTTACAAAGCTTATCATTCACTTTATCTCATTTGATCCTTAAACAGCCCTGTCTAGGGGAACTATTTTACTGAATTTTCTGATAACCTCTCTACCTCAGTGTCATGATCACATAGGTTATAAGTGAAGAAGTAGATCTGAACCTTGGACTTATTGGACTATGTTAGAACTACTGAGCTCTTAGAGTTGTTAATGAATTGGTTGTTTTATGCCACTGATATGGAACCCAAGTAGAAATGGGGTCCACTGAGTCATACATTAGAATCCGTGCAGGATGCGTATTGACTTAGGAGTGATGTGCCGGAATGATACCAGCCCTCTGGTTTACACTTTGCTGCCTTCTTTCAATGTGATTTTCAAATAGTCTTTTACCCACCCAGATCCAGCCCTATTCTTCAAACTGTTCACCTGATAAATTGGTGGGAGGACATTGCCAATAGATTTATTAATTTTGTGACTATCAATTTTAAAATTATCTAGGCAATGACACTGATAATATTAGACCAAACCTTTTATTTGAATCATTTTAAAACAATGGCAACTGTCATTATCAGCCAGAAAGTGCTGGTGGTAACGTCACTGGATATGTGGACATGCCAACAGAGCAGGAAAGTGCTCTCTCAGAGGCTATGGCAGTCTTGGGTCCCATCTCTGTGGCTGTTGATGCAGGACATGAATCCTTCCAGTTCTTTGAGTCTGGTAATCATTTGTTCTTCATTATTTCTGTAATAATGTACGTACTCACGTTATCATCATTCACTAGTTAGTATTTCTCAAGTTCATACTTTACTTGATTGTCCTAGGTGGTTATTATGAATTTGGATGCAGTAGTCAACAGCTGGATCATAGCATACTGATTATAGGCTATGATGTTGACAAAGAAAATGGACAGAAATACTGGATTGTCAAGAACAGGTAAACCAACGTCTTGCCTGAAATGTCAGTGATGTGCTTCTAACTAGTTTCTGATTATTTCCATTTTGAAGAAAGGGGGAGGAAGAAGAAGGGTAGAGTTTCTGAAATCCTTTGAAATGGAGAAAGGATGTTCATGATTGGAAAGGGCCCTGTTTTTAGGATCCAGAGTAGATTGAGAGTCTCTCATTGGTTCCTCATAGTTTTCATGACCACTGATGATTTGATAGAACAAAAGATTTCCTGTTACCTAGTTTGTTGTACTGCCTAATACAGTTATTGTCAGACTAACTCACAAAATGCTCTAGGAAAAGCGTTTCACTTGGAAAACTTGAAAATGCTTATTGGTGAGAACCCTGACCCTGAAGTCAGGGGGGACCTGTGTTCAAACTAGAACTCAGACACTTCCTAACTGTGTCACCTTGAGCAAGTCACTGTTTGTCTCAGTTTCCTCATCTGGGAAATGAGCCAAAGAAAGAAAGAACAAACTCATCCAGTATCTTTACCAAGAAAACCTAAAAATGGGGTCATGAACAGTTGGCCACAACTAATTATCTACACCACAACAAAGTTGTCACCAGCAAGTGTTTTCATTGCTTTCCGAAAGAATCAACTCATTTCCTGAATTCAGTCACGTTATGTGTCAGGTTGCTTTGTGCCCATAAAGTAAAAATGTGTTTTTGAATGGTGCTCTTAAACTTAATATTTAACTTTCTTTTCAGCTGGGATGAATACTAGGATGATAAGGGATACGTTTTCATGAGCAGGGACCAGAATAGCCACTGTGGAACATCAACAACAACCAGCTATCTTGAAGTCTGATGTGACAGAAGGAAGACCATTTCTCAGAGAGATGGGAGTGACCTTAACCATATCATTTGTGATCAAACACTTGAATCACCCAGGATCCAAGTTGCAGTTTGAGTTTCTCCTGACATTTTTACCTTTGTGAAATGTAAACACTACTTTGTTATAAATAGCTTGTAATATTGCTTAATTCAAAAACTTAATAAATTTTCATTTGAAAATTGTATGCTTTACCTTTTAAAATAAACTTTTATTCACTATACATGAACTTTGAGAGAACTGATTTCCTTCAGTGTGTTAAATTTTATAGCAAGGGAGAAGAGAGTTAGGTTTCTAGTTTTTGGTCCTAGGTCAGGAATCAAGCAGTGGCTATAGATGGTTTTGGGGATTAAATCTAACAGTTTTTAACCTTATCTCATTACAACACTGACTGAAGTGCAAATGAGTAGGTCTGGGTGTGGCTTTGACGTTAGATCAGTCCCTTGAAAAGCAAAGCTTGGGAAATTATATGCCAGTTTTCAGGAGCCATTGGTAATCAACGTACATGTTTGTTCTCTGACTCTCAAATCTGTTTCTAATCTAAATACAGAAGTAGTGCACAGGCTTGAGGTGACAGAGAAATGACAGGAGTCATCCTCAGGTGCAAAGAGTTTTTCAAGATGACCTAAACCAAAGTATTGTAATGAAAGCTGCTATTGAAAATGATTTTTTGCATCATTTCCAAGATCTGAGGCCTTTGAGTACAATGAAAATTGTTTTTAGAGTTGACCTGAACCTTATATGACCACATACTTAATATTTATGTAATATGTTCAACAGTTGCCAAAGTATTTTATATAATACATTCAGTTTATCAGTAAACATTAAGTATCTACTATGTGCCAGACTAAGTAATGGGGATACAAATAAGAAAAAATATAGGCCCTGCCTTCAAGGAAATTACAATCTTAATTAGGGAAAGCAAGACTCAAAAAAATAAGGTGAAAAAGGTGTGAGAAGAGTACCAGGGAAGGCATACAACTTAGGAGCATGATAGAAAAGTCAGAAGCCCCAAAGTCATGCACCCATGTCAGAAATGAGGACATAATGTTAACTCATTACTTGAGCCTTCCCACCCTGTGAGGGGCAGCTAGCTAGTATAGTAAATAGATCACTGCACCTGGAGTCAGGAGGACCTGAATTCTAATGCAGCCTCAGACACTTACTGTGTGACCTTAGACACATTGCCTGACCATGTTTGCCTCAGCTCTTCATCTGTAAAATGAACTGGAGAAGGAAATGGCAAAGCAGTCCAGTATCTTTGCCAAGAAACCCCAAATGGGGTCACAAAGAACAAGACTGAACTGAAATGACTCAACAACATCCTGTGAGGAAGCTGCTATCATCCCCATTTTACTGAGGGAAGCTGAGGCCAAGAGAGGTTAAGAAAATGACTTACCTAGGGTCACCTCACTAATAAGGTATCCAATGGAGGGTCTTCTCACCTTCAGGCCCAAGAGTCAGTCACCATCCCAAGCTAAGTAATAGTCATTAGTGGGATCAAGAGCATTATGCTATAAGGAGGAAAGAGCAAACCAAGCATCATCAATTTCAGAGCTCCAAGAGTCCTTAGGAATGATTGGCTCCAATCTGGTGTTTTACAAATGAGGAATCTCATTAGACTCAATAGAGCCACTGCCCAGAGAGACTTGTCTGATAGGACAGGCCTTGGTTGAGAGAAAGTTCCATGTGGAATCAGAGGCACTAGGCTCTTCAGTTTAGTCTCTGCTGTGTGCTGGACAGTGCACTGGACTAGTGATCAAATCTTGGGGCTTGAAGTCTCCTCATCTGGAATATGATGAAAGGATCAGAGTAGACTGTTTCTAAGGTCTGGTGCATCAAAGGCGCTTAGGTGAGCAAGCATCCTCCAGGGGACAGACTCCCCACCCACACCACAAGATCTTCAGTGTTGCTGACCCCAGTTCAACACCAGGTAAGCTACCAGACCCCTAAAGCCTGTCCAGCTGCCAGCACCTGAGGCCCCAGTACACATAGCCAGTTACCAAGTCCCTGGCACCCAGCATAAGAAGCTTAGATCAGTGCCCCTTGTCTTCACCAAGAAAGCTCAACTTTAAAAGCCAGAAAATAGGCAAATACCATGAGCAAAAACCAGAAGTGGACAATGTCCATAGATTCTCATCATGGGGACAGGGAAGATCAAAACATAAATCCAGAAGAGGACAACATTGTCAATATACCCATATCTGAAACCTCAAAGGGGAATATGAACAGGTCTCAGGCCAAAAAGCCTTCTTGGAAGATATCAAGAAGGATTAAAAGTCACACTAGCAAGGCAGAAGATAAATTGAGAAAAGAAATGAGAGGTATGCAAGAAAGAGTCAGTAGCTTGGAAAAGGAAGGACAAAAATTGACTGTAGAAAAGAAGTCTTTAAAAAATACAGTTGGCTAAATTGGAAAAAAAAAATACACTGAAAAAAAGAATTCCTTGAAAAGAAAAATTGCCCAAATGGAAAAGGAGGCACAAAAACTCACTGAAGGGAAGAACTCCAGTAAAAGTAGAACTGGCCAAATGGAAAAAGAGGTGCAAAAAGTAATTGAAGAAATCAATTGTTAAGTGTTAAAATCAAGTGTTAAAAATTAGAATTGGGCTGCTGGAAGCTAGGGACTTTATGAGACATTGAGAATCAATCAAACAAAACCAAAGGATTGGAAAAATAGAAGAAAACATGAACTATCTCATTGGAAAAACAACTGACCAAGAGAATAGATCCAGGAGAGATAATTTAAGAAGTATTGGTCTACCTGACAGCTGTAATCAAAACAGAGCCTGGACAACATCTTTCCAGAAATCATCAAGGGAAATTGCCCTGAGGTGCTAGAACCAGAAGGTAAAATAGCCATTAGAAGAATCCACCAATCACCTCCTTAAAGAGATCCCAAACTGAAAATGTCAAGGAATATTGTAGTCAAATGCCAGAATTATCAGGTCAAGGAGACAATATTGCAGGCCCCTGGAAAGAAACAATTTAAATATGGGACCACAGTCAGGATTATGCAGGACCTTATAGCTTCTACATTAAAAGATTAGAGGGCATGGAATATGATATTCCATTAGGCAAAGGAGCTTGGATTAAAACCAAGGATCAACTACCCTGTTAAACTGAGCATAATCTTTCAAGGCAGAAGATGGATATTCAGTGAAATAGGAGACTTCCAAACCTTCCTGATGAAAAGAAGAGAGCTCAACAGAAAATTTGATCTTCAAATGGAAAAATCAAGAGAGGCATACAAAGGTAAACAAGAAAGAAAAAACATGTTATTAATAAGGGCAAACTGTTTACATCACTGCATGGGAATATGATCCCTGCAACTCTTGAGAACTAGTTTTTTTTAAATTTAATTTTATTTTATTTTTATATATTTATTTATTTTTAAATGTTCTACAATCACTTCCTTAAAATTAAGATTTTATCCCCCGCACACCTTCCCCCCGCTACCCCCCTCCCTCCCCATGACAGCATACAATTCTGTATAAGTTCTACAAATACTTTCCTATTGAGCACATTTTCACTATAGTCATGCTATATAGTCACACTAAAATAAATGGAAGAAATCATATAACAAATCAAAACATAATACACTAAAACACACACACACACACACAAACATGATCTGCTACATTCTGCGAATGACTTCCATATTTCTTTCTCTGATTGTGGAAAGCATTTTGCCTTAGAAAATCATCATTGGGGGGGCCGAGCCAAGATGGCGGAGTAGAAAGACTCACCTATGCTAGGTCCGAACCCA
>CM053772.1:119924972-119959642 GCA_028658325.1 Potorous gilbertii | reverse complement strand
GGTACCTCAGAGTTGTTTTGATTTGCATCTCTCTAATCGATAGTGATTTAGAGCATTTTTTCATATGATTATAGATATCTTTAATTTCTTCCCCTGAAAATTGACTGTTCATATCCTTTGACCATTTATCAATTGGGGAATGACTTGTATGGTTATATATTTGAGTCAGTTCTCTATATATTCTAGAAATGAGGCCTTTATCCCTGAGCTTAGCCATAAAAATTGTTTCCCAATTTACTACATCCCTCCAAATTTTGGATGCATTGAGCTTGGTTGTGCAAAAACTTTTCAGTTTAAAGTAATCAAAATTATCCATCTTGCATTTCATAATGCTTTCTATCATTTCTTTAGAAAAAAATTCTTCCCCTCTCCATAAATCTGATAAATACACTATTCCTTGCTTCTCCAGTTTATTCATGATATTAATCTTTATACTTAAATCATGTACCCATTTGGACTTTATTCTTGTGTACGGTGTCAGGCATGGGTCTATGCCTAATTTCCGCCACACAGTTAACCAGTTTTCAGCAATTTTTATCGAACCTTGAGTTCTTATCCCAGAAGCTGGAGGAGAACTGTTTCTTTATGACACTTAGAAGGGGTATCCATACACCAAGGGAATGGGAACAAGTTGACTTTGATATGATGACAAAAAAATCTAATAATGTGGTGGAAAGGGATAGAACTGGGAGAAAAAGAAAAGGGGCAGCAGACAAGGGTAAATTACATCATAGAAAAGGCACAAAAACCTATGACAGTAGAGGGAAAGAAGAGAAGAAGATGAGCATAGTTTGGACCTCATTCTGTTCAGATTTGACTCAGAGGGAATAACATGCTAGTTAAGTATTGAAATCTAACTTAGTCTATAGGAAGTAGAAGGGGAAAGGGGAAAGAAAAGGGAGGGGCCTGATAGAAAGGAGGGCAGATTAATGGAGGCAGTGGTCAAAAAGTAATATTTCCATATAGATAATACTAGATTATTTGACAATAGGAATGAATAGAAGTGTCATTTTTCAATGAAAAAAATAAATTCTGGGAATCTTGGGCATTTTTTCCATATGAGAGGTGGTAGTGGGAGCTCTGTGGCAAAAAATTAGAAAAGAATATTTTCACTGGAAACTAAGGTAAATCCAGCATTAGCACTGGGAAAAATAGCAATGTGTGTGTTAGTCCTTCATTGCTGAAGAAGACCATGCCATCAGAGAAATGGTGACATGACTTGCACTTGACTTTGTTTTGAGTGAGGGAGGGCTGTGCAGGTCACCAGTCTCACTTCTCCTCCAGAGCCATCTCAATCCAGTGACCAGATATTCATCAGGATGACTGGAGATGACCCTGGATGAGGCAGTTTGGGGTTATGTGACTTCCCCAAGGTCACACAGCTAGTGAGTGTCAACTGAGGTGAGATCAAGGAAGAGCATGCCTTGAGGTCTGAGTTAAGGGTCTATTTCCCCCTCTTCTTCATCACTATGCATCAGTGTTATGACCTGAAAACCCACTCTGTATCACAAAGTTAAGATAGTCCTAGGTTACAGTTGGATCAAAGGGGAGGATGCAAAACATTCCCAATAGAAATGGGGGTTCTTAGGGTCCCTAGGTCAGCGCTTCCCAGTGTAATCACTTTGAGGAAAAGGACACTTCTAAGTCATACAGCAATTTTGTCTTTGTCTTTGTTTTAAGTTTCAGCTGATTGAATGTATCTCCATGATGTTTCTCTGAATCAGAGAGTGTCTTAGGATAGATGGTCAGTTTGTTTTGCTTTCACAAGTTCTTAACACAGAATCCAGCACATGGAAGACATAAAATAAATACTTGGATGTTCTCACAGAAAGAATCAACTAATGCTCACTGAACACATAGCAAGGGTTCAGACTTCTAATGCTACTTACTTATACAACATTTTAGTACATGTATCCCTTCCACACTGAGGGGCTTAGGGCACAGCACCTCCAAGATCTAGAAAATCTGCATTAAAAATTTTTACCCTCCTTTCATACAAAAGAAGCAGTCTGGGCTTTTTTCCTTTTATTTTATGGGGTGTTTACATTACCTTTTTGTAAAATTTATGTTAAGTATTTGGTCATAGGCTATATTTTATAATGCTATACATATATTTTATGTATTGCTGAGTTCATAAACTTGTTTTGTGTCATCTGCAGGTTTTCTTGGGTTAGCTGCAGCATCTGTACAACTCTGCTAAATTCCCATTTAATTTCTTATACTGATCCATAATATAATGAAACCATGATGGGGAAAATCACAATGTGGAAGGGATAACTATAACAAAATAGTCCTAGAGTTAATAGTTTATGGTGGTTGTTAGGACCTGAATATCATGTATTGATGGAAAGTTATCCAGATAGCAGCTACCATGAAATTGAGTATGCCTTTAGGTGACTAGATAATAAAATTGAAGGTATTTAATTATGTTCAACTCTTCTTTGCTTCAGTTTTACTGGAGTTTTTGCTTCCTCCTTTAGTGACTCTCTCTTTTCCCTCTTGAGCTTTTCCTCATTGCAATATAAATAGAAAATGAGACACAAAACAAGAGGTGACCAGGATAATATTTAATGAAATACTTGTGCTCTAACTTCCAACCATTTTTGCCAGAGTTGGGGGTAGCATTGTGTAGTGCTAATGCAATATTCATGGCACCTATGGCATCTATGAATATGCCAGCAAAATTCTGAATCACAAAATACAACAGACTCTCCATATGGAAGACAGAATCCAAATATTTATTCAAACACCAGAAAGCCAAATCCATCACAGCCACAAAGAAATCTATACACAATAACAATATAGGCAGCACTACCAGACCCAATCTCCCTGCTAGGTCCTTCCCACAAACCAACTCCATTAAACAAATCACAAACAGGCTCCCTTAAGTAAAATCAGAGACAGCTCTTCCACTCACACTAGTTGTTACCTACTCTCTCTTTTCCAGCTCTGACTGCTCTGCCTCACTTCCTGCTCCACCCCTTCCTGCTCCATCTGTTCAGCAAACACTTCCCACTACAGGCTCCATATGACTTAGACTTCCATGCGACCCAGGTAGGTCACATGGACCTATTAATGAATGGGAAAGATCTTCCCATTTAAATTGCCACTACAGGTGAAGAGACATCCACGGGCCATGCCAGTGGTCATTTTGCAATGGTCCCTCCCTTGCCTCATCCCAGAATTTATATTGAGAGAGTTCTGGAGTAAGCAAAAATATTTTTTCTATTTTTAACTTGACACAACACATCAATGTTCTCAAATAACCAAATAGAGGGCAGTTGGCACATTTATCCATATTCCGAACTCTGGAAAAGTCTCTTGAATACCAGGGAAATAAACATTGCCCCTCCAAGGGCTTTCCCTAGTGTCCTGTATCACAGAGTCTCACAGCAGGTCCACAGTGTTCAAAAACTTTCCAAATGGAGTCTCCAGTTCAAAAGATATGGACATCTTAGTTTACTGTCACTATGAGTATCCAACATCACCAGGGTTAGGGACTCTGTGCCCCTTCAATCTGTAAAACATTTGTAAAATTCTTTGGTCCTCCCTTCAAACCAGAGAAGAAGTTTGAATTATTATGGTATTAAAAGCTACAATACCTTGATGTTATGCATACTATACATATATTTTATGCATTTCTGAGATTCTAAATTTTCTTGTGTCATCTATTAGCCTTCGTGTGTTCTCTATGACTTCCACAAAACTCCCCCAACATTCCCATTTAATTTTGTATGCCAATCAGTGATATATCAAAATCACCACAAGAAAAGTCACTATATGGAACAGTATTGTGTTACTATCTAATTATTCTCATAACTCAATTAATGCTTCTTTTATGAATTTGGATCCTAAGGCATCTGGAGCACATAAATTTATTACTAATGTTGGTTAAGAAATCAGACAACAGTATATGGTTCCTTTCACCATAATGTAGTTTTCTTTTATATTATCCCTTTTAGTTTTCTGATCATTTGTTTTTGCTTTGTCAGAGATCACCACTACAGCTTCTACTTTTTTGGATTCACTCAATACATAGTTGATTTTTCCATCCCTGCAGTCTTATTTTGTGTATATTTTTGTTTTATAACTGGCTATCTTTGAAGCAACACATTTTTGGATTTTGCTTTCTTAACTAATGTTTACATTCACTTTTAACATTAAGATTATGTTTATATTTTCCTCCATTTGTCTCTAATATTGAGTTATATCCAGGCACAATTCTTTTTAACTTTCTACTGTAAACACAGTATTATGTTCCTTCAGCTATTTTGGTTTATTCATTTTAAGGAGCCCTGTACCCAATGGCCTCTCTTTCTTTCCCTGGTGATGGCTCTCTTCATATTAATTACCTCTCTGTCTTTTTGGGGCCTTGCTAATTAGTTCCAATTTCTTTCCTGCTTTTATGTGATCATTTAATTCTTCTCCTTTTTTCTCTCTCAGTCAAATAGATTCCCACTTCCTCTCCAGTCCATCAACTTCTCCAGTTCATTATTTTTTCATATGTCAATCAAAACTAATCTAATCAGCAAGCTGGTATGCCTGCTAAAAGGAGTGAATGACAGGCTCATGACAATACAATTACACTAACAGGAAAATAACATGCCACCATCATCAGTGCCTATGCCCTCACCGTGACAAACCCTGATGAGGTCAAAGACAAATTTTATGAAGACCTAAAGACCCTTATCATCAGTGTGCCAAAAGAGAATAAGCTTATAATTCTGAGTGACTTTAATGCTTGAGTAGGCTCAGACTACCAGACTTCGCAGGGAATCCAAAGGAGGAATGGAGTTGGAAACAGCAACAGCAATGGTCATTTACTGCTGAAGATTTGTGCATTGCATGATCTCATCACCAACACTGCTTTCCATTTACCTAAATGCAAAAAAATTCATGGCTGCACCCTTGCAGCAAACATTGGCATCTGATAGACTATGTGATTGTAAGGAGAAGAGACGGACAAGATGTGAGAGTGACAAAGGCAATGTACAGAGAGCAGACTGATCATAGACTTATCCTTTCCAAGCTAAATATTCCCTTTTATCAAAAGCACAACCCCCAAGGCAAAATGACTACCAGAAGAACTAATGTCAATGAATTAGAGCTCTTATCTGAGTGTGAACAGTTTGTTGCTAACTTAGAAGGAAAGTTGAGTCAACACATAGTTGGCAACAGTGGAGCAGAATAGGAGTGGGCAGCTTTCAGAAATTTGGTGCACAGCACTACATTGGCTTATCTGGGTCAGAACAACTGGCAAACACCAAGACTGGTTTGATAAAAATGATGAGGAAATTCAGAAACTGCTAAACGAAAAATGAGAACTCAACAGGATGTATCAGCAGGGTAGTTCATCCACCTCTAAGAAGGCAGCATTTAATTGCATCAAAAGCAAAGTACAAGCAACACTTAGAGAGATGCAGGATTCCTGGCTCAGTAAGAAGGCAGATGAAATTCAGTTTTATGCTGATAGTTACAATCCAAAGTGTTTTTATGATTCCCTGAAAGTTATTTATGGACCAATAACCTATGATGCATCACAACTACTCACTGTTGATGGAGCCACATTGATTAATGATAAAGACATGATCCTAGAGACCTGACTGATAGTGTTCTCAACAGACCATCATCAATCAATGCTGAGGCCATTGACCATTTACTTCAGGTTGAAGTCGATCTCTCCTTAACTGAACTTCCAACTGAAGAAGAGGTTTTGAGGGCCATTAGGCTCCTTTCAGGTGGCAAAGCACCTGGTACTGATTCTATTCAAGCTGGGATTTACAAACCATTGCTCACACAAAAGTTGACTGAAATATTCCAGGTTATAAGGCAAGAGGAAGTTATCCCCAGGAGTTCAAGGATGCCTCCATTGTTCATCTCTATAAAGGTAAAGGGAATAGATTGTCCTGCAACAATCACAGAGGGATCTCTCTCTTACTCATTGTTGGCAAAATTCTTGCTAGAGTCCTCCTTAATATGGTGATCCTTAACCTGGAAGATGGTTATATACCTAAGAGCCAATGTGGTTTCATAAAGGGCTGAGGAACTGACAATGTGGTGTTTGCTATCTGACAACTCCAGGAGAAATGTCAGGAGCATAACAGAGGTCTGTACACAATATTTGTAGAACTGACCATGAGTCATGAGAAGAAATGGAAAATTATGTCAAAATTTGATTGCCAGGAGAAGTTCATCAATATCGTACGTCAGTTTCATGATGGCATGTTTGCCCAGGTTCTGGATAGTGGACAATGCTCTTGTGCCCTCTCAGCCACCACTGGAGTAAAACAGGGATGTATGCTTGCTCCCGTATTTTTTAACATGATGTTTTCAGTCATGTTGTCAAATATTTTCAATGAGAATGAATATGGCATCAAGGTCAACTACCACATAAATGGTAAGTTCTTCAATTTAAAAAGGGTACAAGGCAAGATCAAAGTGGAGGAAGTTTTGGTGCATGATATTTTGTTTGCAGATGATTGTGTGCTCAATGCAGCCTCTGAAGCTGAGATGCAACAAAGTATAGATCAATTCTATGTGCCGTCTGTGCTAATTTTGACCTAGTAATTAACACCAAGAAAACACAGGTGCTCCATCAGCCACACCATTCATACATGGAACCATCAGTTACAACAAATGGAGAAGTTTCAAATGCTGTGGTAATGTACTTTCCAGGGATGTATACATTGACAAAAAGGTTGATGTTCATATTGCCAGAGCTAATTCAGTGTTTTGGAGGCTCTGAAGAAGAGTTTGGGAGAGAAGAAGTATAAGACTGACCACCAGAGCTGTTGTGCTGACCTCATTGTAGCATGGACAGTCTGCCAGCACCATGCCTGGAAACTGAATCACTTTCATTTGAACTGTCTTAGGAAGATTCTAAGGATCACCTGGAAGGATAAGGTACCAGATACCAAAGTCCTTGCTTGAGCTGAACTGCCAAGTATTCAAACTATGCTTCAGAGAGTACAACTCCGATGGGCTGGCCACATTGCTTGAATGCAAAATGTACACCTGCCAAAAAGACTATTTTTGGAGAACTCACATGGGGCAGGCAATCACATTGTGGTCAGAAGAAGTGATACAAGGACACTCTCAAGGTCTCTCTGAAGAACTTTGGATTTGACTATGTAACATGGGAGACACTGGCACATAAACGCTCAGCATGGCGTGCTCACATCAGAAAGGTTGCTGTGTTCTATGAGCAAAGCAGAATTGAGACAGCTCAAAGCAAACATAGGATGCACAAATTTGGAGTATCCACCCCAAATATTCACATGGACTATCTGTGCCCAACCTGTGGTAGAGCATTCTGAGCTCATATTGTTCTGATCAGCCACAGTCAGACACACTGAAATTTCACTTCATTATGGTGATGTTACTTTGATCTTCTTTGAGAATGAAGGACAACAACTATTCTCAAGATTCCTTCTGAAATCATAAATTCTGAAGTGTCCATTCTGAGCTTCTTCCCCCTTGATAGTTTTAGCCACCACCTTGTAAATATTACCCAGAAGATTCCCCTTTTCCATTGTGCCTTACTCCCAGAACATGGACAATTCCTACATGGAACAGAGAAGACACTCTCACATGATAGGGGTGCTAATTTTTCAGATATCCTCTCTTTAGTTACCTTCTTTTTTCCATTTACCACAAAACTTCTCTACTCGCTCAGGTGCCAGTCACCCTAAAGATATCCAAATCTCACCCTCCCCAGGAAAAACAAGTAGCCTTTTCAATCACCGAATACCACAGACCACCCTCAGTACAAGGTCCCCATCACCCTTTACAGAATATCTCTCTTCATTCAGAGAAGGCTTCATTATGGGAACCCTTTCCTATGACTGAAGTCCTCCTTCCATTCCTTCTCCCTTTTCAATCCTATTCCTCAGTTTCTCACCCATTCCCCTACAGGTTCTTCTCTTCCTAAGACCATCAAGTTTATCTTCTCCTCATTGCCAAACCTGGATTTGAATTTACCTGTACCCAACAAACACTCCCCTCTTCCCTTTTCATTCATCCTCCCATTTTGTAATATTGTTGTTGTTCAATCTGTACAACTCTTTGTGACTTTCTTGGGAGAGATACTGGAATGATTGACCATTTCCTTCTCCACCTCATTTTACAGATGAAGAAACTGAGGCAAACAGAGTTAAGGGACTTACTCAGGGTCACACAGCTAGTAAGTTGTAATATTAGTTAGAGAGGTAAATATCTTCCCCACTCCTTAATAGACCTGCCCATTAAGGGAAGCTTGTTTAGGGGAGATTTGTTTTGTAGGAAGGCCCCACTTTTTGTTAATTCTAATGAGGAACTGCTTCTCAAAGGTTGTGCTGTCCTCTGGCTCCAAAACATGTATATATACTCTCAGGTGAGGTTTTGTTTTGGGACTTAGTCATTGGAAGTGTTTGTTTGGCCAGATGAGACTCTGGGTAGCTGCTAAAGAATGCCCCTGGCTTTGAAAACTCAGATGTCGGTCCTTCTCTCTCTGGTAACTATGTATGTATGTAATGTTCAGACAGTGGATCTAGCTGTTGATCTGTGATGCATGTGTTGCTTATGGTCAGACAGTTGAAAGCCCTGTCTGTTGGTCTTTCTGTTTGTAATTTGAGCTTATATTTTCTGTTTGTATTATCCCTGAAGTTCAGGGTGCTGACTTTTTTCCCCTGAGCTACATGAGTGATATAAGTTCTTGATTAAAGTAGATTGTTGACCCCTCAAAAGTTGCTTTCCTTTTAGAAAAGCAAATCAAAGAACTTGTAAAGCAGGCTATTCTGTGTATGTCGGGGTCCTTGCTGTGACATAAGTTTCTGAGGCTCAGTTTGAACTTCCTGACTCCCAGTGCTTTGTCTACTATACCACCTAGCTGCCCTTTCTAATATAGTCCCTCAAAAAAAATCATCAATTGACCTGTAGGGAGTGTTTTATCTGCTATATTTTTTATTCCTCCTGAATTCCTTTTGTTTGGGATATTTGAGAAGCATATATTACCTTCAGGTCTAGTTTTTTCCTGAGACGTGTTTCAGAAGCTTATTAATGATTGTCTATCAGTTTAAATTTATAATTAAACTCAGCTTTTTAGGTTAAGTCACCCTGACCTGCATCCTGAGCTCCTTTGCTTTTTAGACACATTATTTCATTCCTGCCTGCATTTTCTAATGCTGTCAAAATAGTTTTGTATCATTTGGACTTCTTTTACTTCACCTTTCAAAGCCTTTCTCATCTTTTTGCTTGTAGAATTTGTTGTTTCTAAATGGAATGTCTAAATTTAGCCATCATGTGTCTTGAAATATGGAGTCTTGGGGTTTTTTGTTTGTTTGTTTTTTCTTTTAGGCGATCTATGAATTCTTTAAATTTTGCATTTCATTCTCTATGCTCAGAAGTTCTGGTTCCTCCCTTCTATTTTTTTATTGCATTATTCTGTTAATATTTTTTTACTCTCATGCTCTTCTCTGGAATCTGTGATACTTGGGTTGTCTCTATGATCAGTATGTTCTGTTTGCATAGTGAGAATATTTTCCTTTAATGTTATTATTTCATCTTTTATTTTTCCCAATTGTCCTTTACTTCAGTGTTTTGCATTCCCTAGCTATTGTTCTCTCTTTTATTTCTTTGGTGAGATTTGCCATTCCAGCTTCCTGTTACTCTAGTCTGTTTATTATTTTTGCTGTGCAGGTTATAAATTCTGCTCTTATAATTCCCATTTCTCTTTTAAACCACTCAAGAATACCATACTATATTTCTGTGTTCTCCTCCAATTCCACAAGGATTTCTACCTCATCAAATGGGATCATTTTCCTTTCTTTTACTGCATGTATTCATATAGGTCTGAACTAGTTTCCTGGATTTGAACATCATATTTCTTTTTACGGCTATTGTTTTCCCTGTTTATTTATCTGCATACAAGAGCTTTGAGTTTTCCTCTTTCAGATAAGTTTGGTAATTTCACTCTTTTCCCCCCCTGTTCTTCAGTTTCTGACTCTCTCCCTCACTATTTTCTGATGGTAGGCTTCTAGGGGGATGAATGTCAAAATGTCTCACTGAGACACCGTGACACTGGGCAATTCATAATACACTAGCCTAGATATCTGCCCAAAATAACATTTAGATGAACACAACTGGCCCCAACTGGATGCTGAATAGTGTCACACATACACACACACACACACACACACACACACACACACGCACGCGCACACACACACACACACACACACACACACACACACACACACACACACACTGTCCTATGCTGGTATACTGTCTTGCTCCTTCTGTTCCTTGGTTCTCTTGCCAGGTGCTGGCAATTCAGAGAGCTGATACTATGGGACTGATTTTTGTAGTTTGTGTCTCTTGTGTTTAGGGGGGGAAGTGGCAGGGGATGGGGGCGAAGAATGTGGTTTTGAGCTCTATTTCTTTTTTAATATATAATTAATTTATTTAAAGTTTTCAACATTCACTTACACAATATTTTGAGTTTTAAATTTTCTCCCCATTCCTCTCTTCCCCCCTCCCAAAGACAGAGTGAAATCTGATAAATGTTCTATTGATACATTCATATTAGACATATTTTCACATTACTCATGATGTAAAGAAGAACTAAAACTAACAGAAATAACCACAGGAAAGAAGAAACAAAGCAAAACAACAAAAGAAAAGGAGAGCAAATAGTATGCTTTCATCTGCATTCATACTCCAAAGTTCTTTCTCTGGATGTGGATGGCATTTTCCATCATAAGTCTTTTGGAATTATGTTAAATCATTGTATTGCTGAGACGAGCTAAGTCTATCAAAGTTGGTCATTGTTACAATGTTATATTTACAATGTTACAATGTTACTGTGTACAGTGATCTTTGGTTCTGCTCACATCACCCAGCATCAGTTCATACAAATCTTTCCAGGTTTTTCTGAAGTCTGTCCGCTCATCATTTCTTATAGTACAATAATATTCCATTACATTCATATACCACAACTTGTTCAGCCTTTCCCCAATTAATGGGCATCCCCTCAATTTCCAGGTCTTTACCATCACAAAAAAGAGCTGCTATAAATGTTTTTGTACATGTGGGTTTTTTTCAGTTTCTATGATCTCTTTGTGATAAAGGCCTAGAAGTACTATTCCTGGGTCAAAAAGTATGCACAGATTTATAGCCCTTTGGGTACAGTTCCAAGTTGTTCTCCAGAATGGCTGCATCAGTTCACAACTCCACCAACAATGCATGAGTGTTCCAATTTTCCCACATCTTCTCCAACATTTATAATTTTCCTGTTTTGTCATGTTAGCCAATTTGACAGGTATGGTTTGGTACCTCAGAGTTGATTGAGAGCTTTTTTTCATATAAGTATAGAGAGCTTTCATGTCTTCATCTGAAAATTGCATATTCATATCCTTTCATTATTTATGATTTGGGGAATGACTTATATCCTTATAAATTTGACCCAGTTCTCTATATCTTTTATAAATGAGGCCTTTATCAGAGACACTGACTATAAAAATATTTTCCCAGCTTTCTGTTTTCCTTCAAATTTTGTCTGAATTGGCTTTGTAAAAAATATTTCAATTTAATATAATCAAAATCATCCATTTTGTATTTCATAATGTTTTCTACTTCTTGTTTGGTCCTAAATTCTTCCCTTGTCAATAGATCTCACAGACGAACTATTCCTTGCTCTCCTAGTTTGCTTATAGTTATCAGCATTATATCTAAATCAGGTACCCATTTTGACTTTATCTTGATATATCATGTAAGATGTTGGTCTATGCCCTGTTTCTGCCATACTATTTTCCAATTTTCCCAGCAATTTTTCTTAAATAGTGAATTCTTATCCCAGAAGCCAAAGTCTTTGGATTTGTCAAATAGTAGATTCCTATAATCATTGACTATTGTATCTTGTGAACCTAACCAAATGCCTTGACCCACCATTCTATTTCCCAGTCAGTACCAACTAGTTTTGATGATTACTGGTTTGTAATACAATTTAAAATGTGTTACAGTTAGACCATTTACCCTTGTATTTCTCTTTATTAATTCCCTGGATATTATGGATCCTTTGTTCTTCTAGATAAATTTTGTTATTGTTTTTTTCTCACTCTATAAAATAATTTCTCATTTGGTTGATTGGTATGGAACTGAATAAGAAAATTAATTTAGGCAGGATTGTAATTTTTATTGTTATCTTGACTAACTGATGAGCAACTTATATTTTTCCTATATTTACATCTGACTTTATTTGTGTGAAAAGTGTTTTGTAATTGTGTTCATATAGTTCCTGGGTTTGTTTTGGCAGGTAGACTCTCAAATATTTCATAATATCTACAGGAATTTTAAATGGAATTTCTTTCTATCTCTTGCTGTGGGACTCTTTTTTTAGTAATAGATAGAAATGCCCATAATTTATGTGGGTTTATTTTATATCATTTTGCTAAAGTTGTTTATTATTTCAAGCAATTTTTACTTAATTCTCTAGAATTCTCTAAGGATACTATCATATCATCTGCAAAGAGTGATAGCTTTGTGTCTTCTTTGTCTATTCTAGGTTCTTCAACCTGTTCTTCCTTTATTGCTGTAGTTAACATTTTTAATATTTACTGAATTACAGAGATGATAATGGACAACCTTATTTCACCCTTGATCTTACTGGAAATGTTCTAGCTTATTCCTATTACATATAATGGTGATATTTTGGATAGCTACTGTCTATAATTTTAAGGAAGACTCCATTTATTCCTATGCTCTCTAGTGTTCTTCATCGGAATGTGTGCTGTATTTTGTCAAAAGCTTTTTCTGCATCTATTAAGATAATTCTAGGATTTTTGTTAGTTTTGTTGTTGATATGGACATTTGTACTGATAGTTTTCCTAATATTGAACCAGCCCTGAATTCCTGGTATAAATCCAACCTGTTCATAATGTATTATCCTCAGGAGAAGTTGCTGTAATCTTTTAGTTAATATTTTATTTAAATTTTTTGCATTTATATTCATTAGGGTAATTGGTCTATAATTTTCTTTCTCTGTTCTGGCTCTTCCCTGTTGAGATATCAGCACCATACTTTTATCATTAAAAAGATTTTGGTAGGACTATTTTGCCTATTTTTCTAATTATTGGAATTAATTGTTCTTTAAATGTTTGATAGAATTCATTTATAAATCCATCTAGCCCTGGAGATGTTTCCTTAAGCAGTTCATTGATGGCTTGTTTAATTCTTTTCCTGAAATTTCATTTCCTCTTCTGTTTATCTGGACAATTTATATTTTTGTACATATTCATTCATTTCAAGAAGATTATCAGATTTATTGGGATACAGTTGGGCAAAATATCTCATAATTATTGTTTTAATTTCCTCTTCATTGGAGATGAATCCACCCTTTTCAATTTTCATACAAGTAATTTGGTTTTTTTATTTCTTTTGTCTAATCAAATTAGCTAAAGATTTGTCTATTTTACTGGTTTTCTATAAAACCGGGTCTTAATTTTATTTATTAAATGATTTTTTAAATTTCAATTTTATTAATATCTCTTTTGGTTTACAGAATTTCTAATTTGACATTTACTTGGAAATATTTAATCTGTTCTTTTTCTAGCTTGTTTAGTTATATGCCCAATCATTGATCTCTCTTTCTCTATTTCATACCTGTAAGCATTTAGACATATAAAACTTCCCCTGAGAACCATTTTCACTATATTCCATAAGGTTGGGTATATTGTTTCATTATTGTCATTCTCTTGAAGTTATTGATTTTTTCTATGATTTGTTGTTTAACTCACTCATTCTTTAGGATTAGATTAGTAAATTTCCAATTAATTATTTGTCTATCCCTCCATGGCCTATTATTACATGTGACTTTTATTGCATTGTGATCTGAAAAGGAGGCATTTAATATTGTGTTTGTGCATTGGATTGTGAGGTTTTTATGCCCTAATACATGGTAAATTTTGTGTAGGTGTCATGCACCTCTAAGAAAAAGGTATATTCTATCCCCATTTAGTTTTCTCCAGAGACCAAACATATCTAACTCTTCTAAAATTCTAGTCAACTCCTTAACTTCTTTCTTGTTTATTTTGTGGTTAGATTTGTCTAGTTCTAAGAGAGGGAGGTTGAAGTCTCCCACTAGTATATTTTTGTTGTCTATTTCTTCCTGTAACTCCCTTAACTTCTCTAAGAGTTTGGATGCTATACCATTTGGTGCATATATATATTAGTAATGATATTACTTCATTGTCTATGGTACTTTTTAGCAGAATAAAGTTTCCTTCCTTATCTCTTTTAATTAGATCTATTTTTGCTTTTGCTTTGTCTGAGATCTGAATTGCTATCCTTGCTTTTTTTTTTACTTTGACTGAAGCATAATATATTCTGCTCCAGATTTCTACCTTTACTCTGTGTGTATCCCCCTGCTTCAAATGTGTTTCTTATAAATTATATATTGTAGGATTATGGTTTTTAACCCACTCTGCTTTTTATGGAAGAGTTCATCCGATTCACATGCACGATTATAATTACCATCTATGTCTTTCTCTCCATCCTATTTTCCCATGTATTTGTGTTTTTCTCTCCTCTTTCTCCCTTTCCCTCCTCACTAGAATTTTGCTTTTGACTACTGCCTCCCCCAGCCTGTTCTCCCTTCTATCATCCCTCCTTTTTCTTTCCCTTCTCCCTTACTACTCCTTCCCTCCCTTCTAGTCACCCCCACCTTTTCTTTCCCCTTTCCCCTCCTACTTCCTAAAGGGTAAGCTAGATTTCTATACCTATCTGATTGTGTTATTCTCTCTTTGAACCAAATCTGATGAGAGTAAGGTTCAAACAATGCTCATCTCCCTCCCTTCTTTCCTTCTACTGTCATAGGTTTTGTGCCTTTTCATATGGTACAGTTTACCTTTATCTGCCTCCTCCTTTCCTCTTCGCCCAGTACAATCCCTTTTCACCACTTTATTAGATTTTTTTATCATCACATCAGAGTCAACCTGTTCCCACACCCTCCATCTAGGTACACCCCTTTTAAATGCCATAATAACAATATAGTTCTCAAGAGTTACAAGGGTCACCTTTTTTTGTAGGGATGTAAACAGTTTCCCCTTATTAATAACGTTGTTTTTTTCCTCTCCTGTTTACCTTTTTATGCCTCTCTTGAGTCTTGTATTTGAAGATCAGATTTTCTGTTGAGCTCTGCTCTTCTTATCAGGAAGGTTATGAAGTTCCCTATTTTGTAGAATGTTCACCTCCTCCCTTGAAAGATCATGCTCAATTTTGCTGGGTAGTTGAATCTTGGTTTTAATACAAGTTCCTTTGCCTTATAGAATATGATATTACATGCCCTCTAATCTTTCATTGTAGAAGGTGCAAGGTCCTGCATAATCCTGACTGTGGTTCCATGATATTTAAATTATTTCTTTCTGGCTACTTGCAATATTGTCTCCCTGACCTAATAATTCTGGCATTTGGCATATTCCTTGGCGTTTCCAATTTGGGATCTTTTTCACTAGATGATTGGTGGATTCTCTTGGTGACTATGGTTCTAGGACCCTCTCTAGGTCCTCAAGACAGTTTTTCTTGATGAGTTCCTGAAAAATGCTATCCAGGCTCCTTTTTTCATCATGGCTTTCAGGTAGAACAATAATATTTAAATTCTCTCTCCTAGATCTATTTTCCTAGTCACTTATTTTGCCAATGAAGTATTTTATATTTTTTCATTCTTTTGTTTCTGTTAGACTGATTCTTGATATCTCATAGGGTCACTAGCTTCCAGCTGCCCAAATCTAATTTTTAACGAATTGGTTTTTTTCTTAGATTTTGTACCTCCTTTGCCATTTGACCCATTTTACTTTTTAAGGCATTCCCCTCACTGAATTTTTGTGCCTCCTTTTCCATTTGGTCAGTTCTATTTTTTAAGGAGTTGTTTTCTTCAGTGTCTTTTTTTTCCCATTTCACCAACATTATTTTTTAAAGACTTGTTTTCTAGAGTCAATCTTTCTCCTTCCTTTCCAAAGCTATTGACTCTCAAACCTCTCAGTTCTTTTCCCAATTTTTCTTCTACCTCTCTTACTGTACTTTTTAAATCTTTCTTGAGTTCTTCCAAGAAGGCTTTTAGGGATTGAAAGCAGTTCATGTTCCCCTTTGAGGTTTCAGATGTGGGTGTATTCACAACATTGTCCTCTTCTGAATTTGTATTTTGATCTTTACTGTCCCCATGATAAGAATCAATGGTCATTGTCCATTTCTGCTTTTTGTTCATGGTGTTTGCTTATTTCCTGGCTTTTAAAGTTCAGCTCTCCTCCTGGAGCATATGAGGCACTGATCCAAGCCAGGACCTTGTCACTGACTGTGTGCTGGGGCCTCAGGTGTTGACAACTAGAGACTAGAGGTTTCTGGCAGCTTACCTGGTGCTATGCTGGAGTCAGCAATAGTGGAGTTCTCAGGGTTGGCATGGGGAGTCTGGGCCCTGGAGAACACCTACTCACCCAGGCTTCTTTAAAGCACTGGAAGGTTTGGCTGCTGGAGGACATCTGGAATTGTACCTCTTCTATTTGAGCTTCCCAGAGGTGTGTTGAAGCACCAGGAGTTTTGGCTGCTGAAGAACACCTGCCCACAGATGCATGTGGTAGTTTTCAGAGCTATTGTTTACTATTTCCCCCACCTGTGTGGAGGTACTCAGGGGTCCTGGTGCTGTTGCTTACCTGCTCCACCACCCTGGGGCTCAGGGTCTTCCCCTGGTCTGCTGAGGTAGGGCTTGTCACTGGCTTGTTGGGATATCTCCCATCCTGTTCTGCTTCTGCTCATCTAGAGCAAGAGGTAACTTTCCTATTAATCTTCCAAGCTTCCTGGGTCTTTCAAAGACTGCTGCACCCTGTTTTTATGCTGGCTCAACTCTTCCAGGGTTTTTCCTAGGGTGATATTTTCTGGGCTTTCAGAGATCAATAAAGGAGAGTGAGAGAGACTTACTTCTTAATATTCCATCATGGCTCCCACAAATGGAAGTATTGTTGAGCTCTATTTCAATTCTAGACATCTGTCCCTTTCCTTCTGTTCCTGACTTTCCCTCAGAATGCTACCCATCCTAGCATTGGCTTCATGACCTCAGGGACCTGGGGACAAAGAAATGCAGAGGTTCACTGGTTATCTGTGCAGGCCAGAACTGGCTTCTCAAGCCTGGCACATAAATCTCCATAGCAGAGTGGACATCTGGGTTCTGTTAGAACTCATGTGGATCAGCAGTATGACAAATGGGAGAGGAGTGCTGAGTGAGCTCAGTGCTTCTTTGTTGATTTGGATTCTAAGTATCCTAAATTATGGAGACAACTAAAGTTACTTTATCATTGGCACATAGTTTCTGTTCTGGAGAAGTTGGAGAGGTCTAGGGGATCAGAGAAATTGTCTAGCCCTCCATCTTGTCTTTCAATGCAATTATTTTAGTTCATGGTTTGCAAAGACTCAGAGCCCATTTTCATCTATATCTAGTGAATAAATGCCTACAGATTGATTATTTTCTATTCCCCCTGATTCACTGTATGGCCCCTTCTGGTATTCAGTCATAAGCATGACAGAAGCTCCAGGACTTGAGGTACTGAAAGGCATTAGGCCATCCAATCACCCAGGGATCCACTTGCTCCACATAGTCTTTCTCCCACTTCAATCATGGTGAGTTGAGTCCAATGCAATCCATCCAACTACAGCCAAATATTCTTAGGCCAATCAGGTGACTCAGAAAATGAATCACTCACAGACCAACTAACATTTTACAAAAGGTTTACTTAACGAGAACATGTAAAGAATATTCATCATGGAGAGCACATTGATTTATTTGGGTGTGACCTCATAGCCTCTGATTTTTCTAAAGTGTTATGCAGATGAAATGTTTGTGTTCAACCTGATAAGTAAAGTGATTCCATCTTTGTCATTCCCTTCCCTGGGCTTTTTATATATAAACGATCCGAGGAAGGAGAGAACAGATACTTTAGCATGATATTTTCAGCTATACTGTCAAATTCTTTCAATTAGGATGAACACAGCATGGGAGTCTACCTGCCAAAACAAATCCAGGGACTATATGAACACAATAACAAGACATTTTTCACACAAATAAAGTCAGATCTAAGTAAGTGGGAAAATATCAGTTGCTCTTGGGTGGGCCAAGCCAATATAATAAAAATGACAATTCTACCTAAATTAATTTACTTATTTAGTGCCATACCAATCAAACTATCTGATAATTATTTTCTAGAACTGGAAAAAACAATATCAAAATTCCTCTGGAAGAATAAAACATCCAGATTAGCAAGGGAACTAATGAAAAGAAATGCTAGGAAAGGTGGCCTAGCTCTACCAGATCTCAAATTATACTATAAAGCAGCAATTATGAAAACCATTTGGTACTGGCTAATAAACAGAAGGGTAGACAAGTGGAATGTGCAAGATACTGAAGACACAGTAGTCAATGCATATAGCAATCTACTATTTGATAAACTCAGGGACCCCAGCTTCTGGGATAAGAACTCATTGTTTGACAAAAATTGCTGGGAAAACTGGATAAAAGTGTGGTATAAACTAGGCATAGACCAATGCCTGACACTGCACACAAGAATAAAGTCCAAATGGGTACATGATCTAGGTATAAACTATAAACAAATTAGTGGAGCAAGGAGTAGTGTATGTATCAGATTTTTGGTGAAGGGAAGAATTTTTGACTTAACAAGAGATAGAAAGCATTATGAAGTACAAAATGGATAGTTTTGATTACATTAAACTGAAAAGTTTTTGCACAACCAAATCCAATGCAACCAAGATGGGAGGGAAGCAGAAAACTGGGAAAGAATTTTTGCAACTAGTGTCTGTGATAAAGGCCTCCTTTCTAAAATATATAGAGAACTGAGTTAAATGTACAAGAATACAAGTTATTCCCCAATTGTCAAATGGTCAAAGGATATGAACAGGCAGTTTTCAGAGGAAGAAATTAAAGATGTTTATAGTCATGAAAATGTGCTCTAAATCACTATTGATTAGAGAAATGCAAATCAAAGCAACATCACACCTATCATATTGGCTAACATGACAGAACAGGAACATTATAAATGTTGGAGAAGATGTGGGAGAGTTGGAACACTAACTCATTGTTGGTGGAGCTGTGAGCTGATCCAACCATTCTGGTGAGTAATTTGGAACTATGACCAAAGGGTTACAAAAATGAACATACCCTTTGACCCAGTAATACCACTTCCAGGACTGTATCCCCAAGAGATCATAAAAATGGGAAAGGGTCCCATATGTACAAAAATATTTATAGCAGCTCTCTTTGTGGTGGTCAAAAACTTGAAATCAAGGGGATGCCCATCAATTAGGGAATGGCTGAATAAATTATGCTATATGATTGTAATAGAATACTACTGAACTATAAGAAATGATGAACAGGAAGATTTCAGAGAGGCCTGAAAAGACATATATGATCTGATGCTGAGCAAAAGAAGCAGAACCAGGAGAACTTTGTACACAGCAACAACCACAGTATGCAAGGACTTTTTCTGGTAGACTTAGAACTTCATTGCAATGCAAGGACTTAAAAAATTCCCAATAGTCTGTTAAGGCAAAATGACTTCCACATCCAGAGAAAGAACTATGGAATTCAATCACAGATTGTAGCAGATTTTCTTTTGTATTATGTTTTGGTGTGTTATATGATTTCTCCCATTCATTTTAATTCTTCTATACAACATGACTAAGGTGAAAATATTTTTAATAGGAATGTATGTGTAGAACCTATATAAAATTGTATGCTATCTTTGGGAGTGGGGAGAAAGGGGGAGGAAGGGAAAGAAAAAAATCTAGGTTGTTTGGTAATGATTGTGGAAAGCTGAAAATAAATAAATAAAAAGAATGAACACAGCACCAAAGTGAGCTACTGCACTGATGGTAAATTCTTCAACTGTAGATAAGGCTACAAGCCAAGACCAAAGTGGAGGGGAGTGGGGGTGCATGATTTTCTGTTTGCAGATGATAAATGCAGCCTCTGAAACCGAGATGCAACAAAGTATGAATCAATTCTCTACTGCTTGTGCTAATTTTGGGCCTAACAACACCAAGAACACACAGCCACATCAGCCTACATCAGCTACACACCATCCATACATGGAACCATTGGTTACAGCAAATGGAGAAGTTTTAAGTGCTGTGGATAAATTCACTTACTTTGGTAATATACTTTCCAGGGATGTATACATTAATAATGAGATTTATACACAAATTGCCAGAGCTAACTCAGTATTTGGGAGGCACTGAAGCAAAGTATGGAAGAGAAGAGGGATTAGACTGACTGACAAAATGAAGGTCTATGGAGGTGCTGTGCTGACCTCATTGTTCTATGCCTGTGAAACATGGACAGTCTACCAGTGCCATGCCAGGAAACTGAATTGCTTCCATTTGAATTGTCTTAAAAAGATTCTGAAGATCATCTGTCATGATAAGGTACCAGACCCTGAGGTCCTTACTTGAACTAAACTTTCAAGCGTTCAAACCCCACTTCAGAGAGCAAAACTTGGATGGGCTGGCCACATTGTTTGAATGCAAAATGTACACTTGCCAAAAAGACTGTGGTAGACTTGTAGTAGAACATTCTGAGCTCTTAGTGGTCTGATCAGCCACAGTCTGATACACTGAAACTTGACTCTAGCATAGTGATGTTATTTTGGTCCTCTTCAAGAACAAAATACAACTAACCGTGAGCCAGGCACTGAAAAATACTATCTCATTTGACCCTCAAAACAACCCTGGGAGGTAGATGTTATAAATCCCAATTTTACAGTTGAGGAAATTGAAGCAGTCAAAGATTAAGAGACTTGCCTATGGTCACACAACTAGAAAGCATATGAATTTTAACTCAATCCTTCCTGACTCTAAGTCCAGGGCTTTTATCCACTGTGCCACCTAGAAATTTATAGAACAGGATTCTATGCCATCACCATTTAGATATCAAGGACATTTCAATACTATTTAAGGAAAACCTAACCTAGCCCAGATGGGGCACCTACAGATGTTATTTCTATAACATAGAGAGGAAAGCACTACCCAAGTCAAAATACTATCTTGAGCACAGTTTTCTTGTTCGTTTTTAGTACAGATGTGTGATTTCCTCAAGGTAGGGAGTCCTCTCACATGCAAAATTCCTCTGTTGATTTAGCTCTTGAAGTTGAGTAATGGAGTCCCCAATGAGCAATTTGTAAGCATTTACAACCTGACAAACACTGTGATAAGCCCCAGGAATACAAAGAGGAATACAAAGAAAGGCAAAAAATACAAAGAAAGGCAAAAAGGAACTCACAATCAAATGGGAGAGATAACATTCCAGGTAAAAGAAAATGTCTTGTCTTGCCTTCTTGAGTCATTTCATTCACGTCAAACTCATTGTGAACCGATTTGGAATTTTCTTGGTGGAGTGGTTTGCCATTTCCTTCTGTTGATCTGAAAACTTGTTAAAGAAAAGGCAACAGGCTCAATGCATACATTTTATGATTTAATTAATTAATCAGTTCCCTATTAAAGATAACAGTAACATAATGCATTATGGAGCCAGAAATGTTCTGGCTACCGATACAAAGAATTGCGCAGCCTTAAATATGTTTTAGGACAAAGAAGTGTTCTGTGTCCTTCAGATTTATGATCTCTCTAAGTGATTAACTAGACCATTAGAATTGCATAGGTTGTAAATACAATAAGATAACAGAGTTTGACAAAGTTTCACATAGAAATTACGACCCAAGATGTCTGTGTTTTCTTTACCATTAACATGCCATAACATAGTATATGTCTACAAATATTAAGACATGGAAAACGTCCCATTATTCAAGGTAGTGTCTTAGGTTAAAGGTCTCTTAAGGAATGTTAAGTCAGCCCTGGCTGGCTTTTGTTGACATAGGAAAAGGCATTCTCTGAGTTTGCTTCAGAGAGAACAGAGATTATTCCAAAATTTTATATGAAACATTATCACTTCTCATTATATGGATGAGGAAACTAAGGCAAATGGGGTTAAGTGACTTGCCCAGGGTCACACAGCTAGTAAATATCTGGAGTTAAAATTGAAATCACAAAGTTGAGTACTTCCAACTCCAGTCTCAATGCTCTATCCACTGTGCCACCTAGTGGCATCATAAGATATAGTCAGGATAAATTGGAGACAATCTCATAGAGGAACTAAGTTTAAGGACGATAGAGGAAAGTTTCTTGCACAAAGTGAGACTTGAGCTGACATTTGAAAGAAGCTAAGAATCAGAAATGAGAAACAAGAGAGTTTCAGGCGTGGAAGAGAGGCAATGAAAATGCAAAGAGCTGGGAGATGGTATGCTGAGCTCAAGAAACACAAAGGACACTACTGTCACTAGTTCAGAGTATGGAGCTCTCCGTGGAGGAAGTCAGGTATAAGAATCCTGGAAAGGCAGGAGGGACCAGGTTATGAAATGTTTTAAAAAGACAGAGGATTTACTGCCAAATAATGGAGGGAAATAATCAGATCTATATTTGAGGGTAGATTGGAATGGGAAAAGCCTTGAGGCAGAGAAACCAACCATCAGCCCATTGCAATAGTGTAAGCTTGAGGGGATAAGGACCTTCACCAGCTTGGTGGCAATGTCAGAAGAGAGAAGGAAGAATAGGTAAGAAACATTATGAAGGCAGAACTGACAGGACTTGACAACTAATTGACTGTGGCAAGTGAGGAGGAGTAGAGGATGACACCTAGATTTAGAGTTTGGGTAATTGGGAGAATGGTACCATTGATGGTAATTGGGAAGTTAGAAAGAGGGGAGGATTTAGGGAGAAAGGTAATGAGTTCAGTATGGGACATGTTGAATTTAATATGTCTAGGGGATCCAGCTGAAGATGTCTAAAAGGTACTTGGAGATGCAAGATTGAAAGCTATGAGAGAGGTTAGGTCTGGAGAAGTTGATCTGAGAGACATCTATGTGGAGATAATGATTAAAAGCATGGGAGCTGAAAAGGTCACCAAATGAAACAGCAAGGAGGAAAAAGAGGAGTTAGGACAGAGTCTTGGGGGAATCTGCACAGGGCAAGAAGTGGAGGAAGATCCAGCAAAGGAGACTGGTAAGGAGCAGTGTGAGAGTGAGGAGAACAAAAAGAGTGGCATGAAAACCTCAAAAGTGTCTAGGAGCTACATAGAGACATCAAGAAGAATGACTGAGGAAAAGTCTGTTGGATTTGGCAAGATTAAGAGATCACTGGCAACTGTGGAGGGAACAGTTTCAGCAGTCTGGTGCAAGTCTGCCAAGAGTTAAGAATTGATTGAGAGGAAAGGAGATGGAGGAACCAAGTGTAGATGGACTTCTCCAGGAGTTTAGCCACAAAAGGAAGGTGAGAGAGAATGATAGCTAGCAGGAATCATGTGTAGGTGTTCTCAGGATAAGGGAGACACGGGCACTTTTGTGGTCACTAGGGGAAGCAGAGAATAGACAGGGGGTAAGTGAAGATTATGAGAGAAGAGAGATCTACTGGAGAACACAGCTCATAGTACAAAAGTGTGATTTTTCTCACCTCCAAGCTTTTGCCCACCTTTTTTTCTGCCTAGGATGTTGTCTTAACCACACATCCAACTGAAGCCAGCTCTCACCCACTGGGTTCAATTCCAATACCATCCCTAGAGGGAAGTCTGTCTCTGACCCACCCTCACATCCAAACCCCAGCTTCACAAAGTGGTCAATTTGTTTACACTTAATTGGAGCATATTCTATTTTTCTGCCCATAGCTAACATCTCCTCTACAGTTAAACTGTCTGCCAGCTCTAAGTCTATGATTCCATAAATGTTGAAATCAATGAATTCGTGGACACACAACTGGTTTATCCGGGTCACCTCTGCCAAGCCACAGATCTCAATCATGGTGAAAATGTTATTCCTTCCTCCTCCCTCCCACCCACTGCCCAAGTCGAACCCCCAGTAGAGGTCCTTTAGGAGAAACCCCAACCCTTCTCCCCTTCCACAAGCAAAGTAAAATAAAGATCGCCAAATCCCTCCCTTCCCCTCCCCCAACCCATCTGCGTCTCCACCCCTTAGGCAACAGCAAACGCGACAGGTTGAGACAGAGAAGCATCACGCGCCACGGAGACTCTGACCCACCGAGGGCCCCGCCCCCTCATCCCGGACCAGCCAATGGGCAGGGTGGGAGGGGGCCCCAGGCAGGCTCAGCCCGGGACATTAACATAAAAGAGGAGCCACCCCACCGAGGCTGAGCACTCTTCCGAGAAGACCCTGGCGTTTCGTTGGAGCTCCGCCGCTGCTGAGACGCCCAGGTGAGGGCTGGGGGAGCCGCAGCTCCCGGGTCCGAGGGGGGGCTCGGAAAGGGGCCAACTGCTTAGGCTCCGGGGGCCCCCCGGGAAGGGGAGGGAGCAAAGAGGACAGAGCGTGGGCTTGGGAAGGGGAGGTCGAGGAAGAGTTTGTAGTTGGTGGTGCTGGCCATGCGGCTGGGTGAGCAGAGCTCGGCCGTGTGTCTGTCTGTGTCTGTGTGTGTGTGTGTGTGTGTGTGTGTGTGTCTGTGTATCTGTCTGTGTGTCTGTCTGTGTCTGTGTGTGTGTCTGTCTGTGTCTGTCTGTCTGTGTCTGTGTGTCTGTGTGTCTGTCTGTGTGTCTGTGTATCTGTCTGTGTCTGTGTGTCTGTGTCTGTGTCTGTGTGTCTGTCTGTGTGTCTGTCTGTGTCCGCCTCTCTAGCTCTCTGTATCTGTGTTATCTGTGTGGGTTCTGCCTGGATGGGGGATGGGTCGGTTGACTTTAGACCACTGTCTCCTTTCCCGGAGTCTCGGTGAAGCCAGGACCAGTTCCCAGCATCTACTTCCCAGGAAGGCTGTTAGGAAGCTCGGGTGGGGGAGCATCTGGAAAGCCCTCTGCAGACCTTACGGAGCGTGGAGCGTTCAAGGGATGTTTGCCTTGATTTGATTACCGTTCCTCTTACGGAAGCGGCGGGAGCTGAGCCCGCAGCGTCTGCAGTCTGGGGTGTATTTTGGGCTCCCACTTAGTGGGAGAGGAGCTGATCCGGGGGAGTGGACGCTGAGGGCTGGCCACCTTCCCGGATCTGATCTGGGACCGTTCTCCCTCCTTCCCCTGGTTTCTTCATCCCCAGTGACCTGGAGCACGTCTGGATTTCTTCTGGTGGCAAACACCGCAGACATCCCCGGAGTGGGGCTGGGGGGTTAGGAAAGTGTAAACGTACTTGCTTGTGTCTGTGTGTCTGATTCTGCCCCAGACGAGGAGGAAAACCGCTCCTCCCAGCCCCGATTGAAGGGTCCCTTACATTGCTTGCCCCACGCAGCCTGTGCCCGGGAGCTGGAGGATTGAGATAGTGCTGGGAGGCGGGGCTCGTGACTTCCAGCCAAGTTCCTTATGCCTGGCTGGTGTTGTTGGGGTCCTGGCTCACTTAGGCGCCTCCACGTGACCTGCTTTTCTGGCTTGGAGAAGTGCGGCATGTTAGGAGAGAGGGAGGCAAGAACCTGTTTTTTTATTGCAGGAGTTTTAGATGCCCAGAGTTTGTGTGACCTTCCTTGTCCTTGTTTGTGTAAAAGATGGATTTTCGCCAGAAGGGTCTTTAGATTAGAGACTGATATAGGATCTAGAAGTCTGTAACTATCTCACTGGAGAGAAGGCAGAAAGAGCTTTCCTCTTCTCCCTCTCCCATCAGCAGCTAAAGCCTTACCTTTAGACTCTATAGGATCATAGATTTAGAGGAGGAAGGGACCTTAGGGAAACTGAGGCCCTGAGGTGAAGTGACATGCCTATATATATGTCCATATGATAGTTAGTGGCAGAAATCAGAGTTGAACTCAGTCACCTTGATGTCAAGTCTAGCTCTGTTCTGGGCTAGTATGTTGCTTGATCATGCTCCTGAGAAATGGAGTTGTTCTGAGTTCTGGAGAAGGGTCATGCAGTGATTAGGTTTAGGGAGAGGCTTAGAAATGTTGTAGTGGCTTTAAGAAAAACATTCATTTAGTACCTATTATGTGCCAGGCATTGTGCCAAACACTGGGGTTGTAAAGAGTCAAAAGACTGCCCTCAAAAAGCTATCATCTACAGAATTGTAGATGATGTCCAGAACCTCTTACAGGAAAAAAATTGTGAGCACTTGCCCAATATATATGTCAATTTACTTCAATTAATTATACATTTACTAGTTCTAATAATATACAAATACAACTTTTTAAAAGTATCAGATAAAAATGAAATAGCTTACTGAGGCAGTAGAAACACTGGAGTATACTGGAGATAAGAGCAAAATGCTTGTCACTTTAGAATGATTTATATAATGTAGGGGAGGAAGATTTGGGACAGGGAGATGAGTTAGAAAGCTATTAAAAAAAGTCCTTTGGAAAGGTGGTTGGGGCCTGAACTGGGCTGCTGGAAAGGCAGATAGCAGAGATGCTTTGGCATCTGATTGGATGGAAAGTGAGGGAGAGCTGGAGGTGAGACTGAAGTTGAGAACTTTGGAAGGAAGGTGGTATCCTTGACAATAAGAGCTATCATGGTTTGGAAATGGATTGGGGGATTGGGGGAGAAAGATAATGTAAGAAAATCTGCATATCCCATACCCTCTTACCTCATCCTGTGGGACTCACAGGAAGAGAGATAGTCTTTAAGAAGTCACTGCTTTAGCTACAACTCCCTCTGTTTCCCCATTTTCCCAATGACTACTGCTCGGTAGTAGTTTCCTCACAGCTGCCTTTTAGTTGAGGGATGTTGGGAACATGAGAGAGAAGGCTGAGTAGATTATTAGTGTAATTGGATTAGAGATAAGTCTTCTACGTTGACCGTTGGGGAGTGGGATATGATACCTCAGCTTCTGAGCCGTTAACAATAATGGTGATGATTCTTTTAAAAAGCGAGTGCTTTAAGGTTTCCAAAGGGCTTTACACAAATACTCTCTCATTTTATCCTCACAAGAACCCAGTGAGGGAGGTGCTGTTATTAATCCCATTTTACAGATAAAGAAACTGAGGCTAAGGATGTCTGAAGTTAAGTGAATTTGCCTACAGCCTTACAGTGGCTTGTATGAAGCAAGTATCTGAGGCAGAATTTGAGCTCGGGTCTTCCTGACCTCTATCCACTGTGCCACTTTAATTTTTGTTTTTCCACTGTGAAGATTGTGTTTATTTCCCAAAGAAACAAGAGCTTGGATTTTGGGTTTGGCTTAATTTTTAATCATACACATATAAAATATCTCTCCCTTTTTTTCCCTTCAGGTTTGCAACATGAATTTCTACCTGTGTTTAGCTTCCCTGTGCTTGGGGATAGCAGCTGCTACTCCACAATTTGACCAGACTTTAGATGCTAAGTGGCATCAATGGAAGTCACAACACAGAAGGACCTATGGAGCGGTAACCTTCAAACTCCTTTTCTCACCAACTGTATTGAGTACAACACATCCAAGGGGGATGAATGAACTAGCCTTTCCCCAGAAGCCAGCAGTTATCCATGCAAGAGCTTCCTTTGCTCAAGATTGCTGCTTTTCCCCCAGAAGTTCAGAGGGTAGAGAAGTCTGTACCATCAGAGCTTGGAAACTCTTCTGGGATGACATATTTGGATATAGTTACCATTCCAACTGTGTGCTAATGGAGTTATTGACAGTGAATGTGATCTGAGGATAGATTCGCTTGAATGTGTAATACTATAAGCAGATGATTGAACCTTACATTTTTATACTTGGCTTCCAGAATGAAGATAATTGGAGGAGAGCAACATGGGAGAAGAATTTGAAAATGATTGAAATGCACAATCTGGAGTACAGTGCTGGCAAACATGGTTTCCAGATGGAAATGAACAAGTTTGGAGATATGGTGGGAGTGTTGTCACAATCTGATGTTAATACTGAGTATTCAATTATCTTTTCCTTCTAATATACTTAATATAAATTTTCTTTCCCTTCATTTTAGACCAATGAGGAATTCAGACAAGTGATGAATGGTTTTAGACATGACAAATTTCAAACAAAAGCCAAAGGAAATCTGTTTCGTGAACCTTTCTTTGTAAAGCTCCCTAAATCTGTAGACTGGAGAGAAAAAGGCTATGTAACTCCTGTTAAGAATCAGGTATTAAAAATTGCTTAAGTTTGATCCGTAGATAACTCAGATAAAACTCAGTGAAGATTATGATTGATGAACAGCCTCTTACATAATGGGACTTCATCTCAGATCTGTGACTTGAGTTCCCTTCAATATTTAAAACTGTTTAGATGTGTCTTATAAAAATGACTTAATATTATTTTGTAAACTAACCAGTACTTCCTTTTGACTTCAGGGTCAGTGTGGTTCTTGCTGGGCATTTAGTGCAACTGGTTCCCTGGAAGGTCAGTGGTTCCATAAGACAGGGAAACTTGTTTCACTTAGTGAACAGAATTTGATTGACTGCTCTAAGGATGAAGGCAACCAAGGCTGTAATGGTGGTTTAATGGATAATGCCTTTCAATATGTGAAGAAAAATAAAGGCATTGATACAGAGGAATCCTATCCGTATGAAGCAAGGGTAAATATGTTATTGGATTCCCCATCTTTTTGGTTTAACTATATTTAAAAGAAGAGGCTCAGCTTGGGGGATGGGAGTTGAGTAGACCTACAGAGACTGAAGACCTCAATCCCCTACCTTCCTAACTTAACAAAATCTACAGCTCAATCCAAAACACACCACTCTGGGAACTACCTGGACAGTGTTGTCTTAGACACTTGATAGAGCATTTTATTAGACATCCTTATTTTAGAATGACTAGTTCAAGATCACAAACATAACTGGGTTGGAACCCAGGTTCCCTGACCCTAAATCCATTCTGGCCTTTGTGCCTCCGGGATCCCTGAGTTGTTAATGAGTTGGTTGTTTTATGCCAGGGGTATCCAATCCAAGCAGGAATGAAGTCCACTGAGCCATACGTTAGAATCCATGTGGGATGCATATTGACTTAGGAGTGATGTGTAGGAATGTTACCAGCCCTCTGGTTTACATTTCAAAGTGATTTTCAAATAATCCTTTACCTACCTACATCTAGCTCTCTTCTTAAGCTGTATACCTGACAATTTGATGGGAGGTCATTGCCCATAGATTTATTAATTTTGTGACCATCAATTTTAATTTCATGTGGGCAGTGCCACTGATAATAAACCATCTGTTTCATTTTAAAAGGATGGCAGCTGTCATTATCGGTCAGAATGCTCCGGTGCCAATGTCACTGGATTTGTGGACATCCCGTCAGGGCAGGAAAATGCTCTTAAAAAAGCTGTGGCAACTGTGGGTCCCGTCTCTGTGGCTGTTGATGCAGGACATTCATCCTTCCAATTCTATCGGTTTGGTAAGCATTTGTTCTTCATTATTTCTGTAACAATGCACTTAACTGTATCATCCTTCTCTAGTTAGTATTTCTCAACTTCATATTTCACTTGAATATTTTAGGGGTTTATTATGAACCTGAATGCAGTAGTCAGCAGCTAGATCATGGCGTACTCGTTGTAGGCTATGGTGTGGAGGGAAAAAATGGAAAGAAATACTGGATTGTCAAGAACAGGTAAACCATTGTCTTGCCTGAAATGCCAGTTTCTGGTTATTTCATTTTGCAGAAAGGGGGAGGAGGGAGAAGGATGAAGTTCCTGGGATCCTGTGAAATGGGGAAGGGATATTTGTGGGTGAAAGGGGCCTTTTTTTAAGGATCCAGAGTAGTTAAGAGTTTCTCCCTGGTTCCTCAGTTTCCATGACCTCTGATGATTTGATAGTACAAAAGATTTGCTGTTGCCTAATTTGTTGGACTGTTGTAATACAGTTATTGTCAGACTGTCTCACAGAGTGCTAGGGAAGAAGCACTTCACTTGGAAAACCTGAAAGTCCTTATTGTTGAGTGAGTGGTTGTCATAAATAGGGCAACAAGGTGGCCCAGTAGATAGAGAGCCCTGGCCCTGGAGTCAGGAAGACCTTTGTTCAAGTAGGATCTCAGATACTTCCTAGCTGTATCACTTTGAGCAAGTTGCACTTAACCCTGTTTGCCTCAGTTTCCTCTTCTGGGAAATGAGCCAGATAAGGAAATGGCAAGCCCATCTAGCATCTTTAGTGGGGTCATGAAGAGTCAACCACAGGTGATCAACTACAGTACAACAGTCATCACCAACAGGTATTTCCATTGCTTTCTGAAAGATCCAACTTATTTTCTGAATTCAGTCACATGTGTCAGGATGATTTGTGCCCCTTAAGTAAAAATGTATTTTTGAATGGTGCTCTGAAACATAATACTTAACTTTCTTTTCAGCTGGGGTAAAGAGTGGGGTGACAGGGGGTACGTTTTGATGAGCAGGGACCAGAATAATCACTGTGGAATAGCAACCGCAGCCAGCTATCCTGAAGTATGATGTGACTGAAGAAGGACCGCTTTACAGAGATGGAACTCACTCAACCTGTATTGTTTGGGATCAAACACTTGAATTGCCCAGGATCCAAGTTGTAATTTGAGTTTCTTCTGACATTTTTACCTTTGTGAAATGTAAACACTACTTTGTTATAAATAGCTTGTAATATTGCTTAGTTCAAAAACTTATAAATTTTCATTTTGAAATTGTATGTATAAAGAGCTTTACCTTTTTAAATAAACTTTCATTCACTATATATGAACTTTTGGAGAGCTGATTTCCTTCAATATTGTAACAGGAGAGAAGAGAGTTATTGGGTTTTTTGTTTTTGGTCCTAGGAGTCAGTCAGTGGCTGTAAATGGTTTCTGGGATTGAATCCAACATTTTGTACCCTACCTCATTACAACATACTGACTGAAGTGCAAATCAATAAGTGTGGGTGTGGCTTGGACATTACTGTGATCTCTTGAAAAGCAAAACATGGGAAATTGTATGCCACTCTTTCAGAAGCCATTGGTAATCACTGGATAGGTTTGTTCTCTGACTCCCAATGTTTCTCTTCTCAATGCAGGAATATATGTATAGAGCCAACATGACCCATCTTTAAGTTCAAAGAGTTTTTCAAGATGACCTAACTGTAATAATATGATGAAAGCTGGTATTAAACATGATTTTTTTTTTCATCTTTTCTATCACCAACTTAAGGCCTCTGAGTAAAATGACAAATTTTATTTTAGAGTTGGAATGAGTCTTAGATGGCCACATAATTAGTACTTTCAAAGGTTGCCAAAGTTCTTTATATATGTCCTACATGTCAGTCTAAGTTATGGGAATATAAATAAGAAAAAAGACAGACCCTGCCTTCAAAGGGCTTACTATCTTAAGTAGGAAAGACTAGAAAAAAGGGGTGGAAAGAATGCAAGGGAAGGTATTTGATTTAGGAGTATACCAGAAAAGTCAGAAGGCTAAATTTGTGCACCCAGGTGAGAAATAAGAACATAATGTTAACTTATTTGAGCTTTCCCACCTTGTGAGAAGCAGCTAGATAGTGCAGGAGATAGAGCACTGGGCCTGGAGTCGGGAGGATCTGAATTCTAATTCAGCCTCAGACTCTCACTATTTGTGTGATCCTGGGCAAGTCACTTAACCCTGTTTGCCTCAACTCCTCATCTGTAAAATAAGCTGGAGAAGAAAATGGCAAACCACTCCAGTACCTTTGCCACAAAAACCCCAAATGGGGTCATAGAGAGTAGGACTGGACTGAAATGACAACACCCTATGAGGTAGATTGCAACTATCCCCATTTGACCGAGGGAAGCTAAAGCCTAGAGAGGTTAAGTAAATGACTTGAGTAGGGTCATCTCACTAATAAAGAATCCATTGTAGGGTTTGAACTTGGGTCTTCTCAACTTCATACCCAAAAGGCAGTCACCATACCAAACTAGGTAATAGTAGTTAACAGAATCAACAGCATTCTGCCATAGGGAGGGAAAGAGCAAAGCATCAGTGGTAGAGGTCTTTAGGAATGATCACCTCCAATCTGTGTTTTACGGATGAGGCATCTCAGACTCATAAGAGCCACTGCCCAAAGTGACAAAGGGCAGGTCTTGGTTGAGAGAATGCTCCATGTGCTATCAGAGGCACTGGGCTCTTCAGTCCAGCTTATGCTGTACGCTGAGGGGATTGACTGGACAAGTGACTAAATCTCTGGGCTTCCAAGTCTTCTCATCTGGAATGTGATAAAGTGATTAAACTAGACTACTTCTAAGGTCCTTTGGAGCTCTAAACTTGTGATCCTAGGACTTTCATTTAATTGTCTCTTTGCTTCTGTCACAGAATGGGCAAAATATACTATGGAAGAACTAGAGAATTCACGATTTAGAGTCTCAAGAAGACCTGAGTTCAAATTTGTCCTCAGATACTTACGAGCTATGTGACCCTAGGCAAGTCACAACCCTGTTTGCCTCAGTTTCCTCAGCTACCAAATGGGGAAATTATCTTGCTGGGTTATCAAATGAGATATTTGTGAAGTGCTTAACAGTACCTGGCATATAGTGGGCACCATGTAAATGTATATCCTTCCCTAACCTAGAGATAACCTGAATGTACAGTGGATAGAACACTAGACCTGGAGTCAGAACTGAATTCAAATCCAATTCAGACACTTACTAGCAGTGTGATGCTGTGCAAGTCACAGAACCTCTTTTTGCCTTAATCTTCTGGAGAAGGAAATGGATCTATGCCAAGGAAACCTCATGGATCACAACCCCACCTGAAACCTCTTGTCTTGGAGGTGGGCCATTAGATATTGTAAACAATGTCTTTGGGTCCTTCCATTTGTATTCATCTCCAAAATGAGGGATAAGACCGACCTCACAAGGTCCTTTCTGGCTCTAAATCCATCATCTCATGATCCTCTTTCATCTGTTCACTTCAAGATTAGAATAGCTCCTTTCAAATGAGAATTCTCCATTATATATATATATATACACGTATATATATATTCAGCAAGGATTTTCAAAAGAAAATGTTGCCCTGTTAGAGGCAGCTCTAGTCAGGAAGACTTGAGTTCGAGTCCTGCGCCTCAGGTACTTACCAGCTGTGTGACCCAGGGCAAGTCATTTAACCTCTGCCTTAGTTTCTTCATCTGTAAAATGAGGATAACATTTATTTCCCAGGGATGATGTGAGGACCAAATGCTATATTTCTAAAGTGCTTAGTCAACCCATCTAAATGCTATTATTGCTTCACAAAATCAACTACTTGATATTTTATTTAAAAAGATATAAAAAAAGCCAGATATCTGGTGGGAAAAATAAACATGATACTGTGAAAGGATGGGAATGCTTTTATAATACTCAAAGAGATGGAAAATCTTCCAAACGGGGGTAGATTTGAACTACAAATTCTGCAAAGACTTAAGACAGAGAGGGAATATGGACAAGTACGGGTGACTTAGCATACCCTAGATCACTGAGGACCTAGACACAGGACACAGAAGAGGTTTAGTAGAAAGAGTCCATACAATTGATAATAAGCTTATTATCCCCATTAGGGACTAAATAATAGTATATTTAGGTTCAAGAAAGTTCAACATAATAAATAAGGGATGGGTCATAAAGGGTAACAAGGATGCTATTATGTGTGACATTCCAGAACTTTGGAGATTGTTGTCATAGACAGTAACCATACTCTTAGATGAAACTCCTTAGCACCAAGTCCACAAGTTTCCCTGAAACCATCAACACACACAATATTCCAGATTGCTTACTCTATAATGGAAAATGTTATATTCATGATTAAATATTTTGAAATTTGTTAATAGGAATGTGAAGTTTTTAGACTTAAAAAACTTGATTTGATCCCTAAGTCTATTAAGTACAGTTAAACTTTCTACTCCGGGGAGTCTCAAAGATGATTGACTAACTAGGATTTCTTTAATTTCAATATATTTTGTTTCAACGCAGAGGACACCTTGACACCCCACAAACACGCTAACAATCTCCACCCCACCTCCCCGCAGTTAAAAACCACCTCATAGAGTGAATGTCACTCACAAGACATGTCACTTTCCACTATTGTGATTTTACTTGGGTTTTTTTTTAAGAGAAAAGCTATGACATTGTCTATCTTACATCTTAACCCAAAAGTCTTAGGGTAGTTTGACGCCATTAAAGCATTAAATTGTATTAAGATTTTTGGGAGATCCCATTAGCTTCATTTACTTTGTTACAATAAGTGTACATAATTGTTCCCTTGGTGCTGTTTTCTTCTGTCTGCTTCAAGTCTTAGCATGATTCGCCGAAGTCTTTATACTTTTCATTTCTTATGCCATAGTTTGTTCAGCGATCATTTTACTGGTTCCAGTGAATGCTAAACTCTGGCGTTATAAATGCTTATTGGCTAACTGATTGACTTGGCTCCTGTACTCCCTGGGAGATTGCAGGTTCTCTCTCCCTCTACCCCCAATCCCAGCCTTCCCATTTTACTCCTTTTCTTCTGCTTTCTTTCATAATCAGAACAACTCAACTCTAGCCTGCGTAAAAGGCTTGCGTAAGGACTGTTTCATTAACTTTGTGACTTCTACTGAAACACCTTTTGTGTAGTCTCTCCATTAGAATATAAGGTCCTTGAGGGCAGGGATTCTACAGCGGTATTTGTTATCAAGGGAGTTTATTTACTTGACTTGTGATAATATTTAATTTCAATTTTAGACTTTAATAAGGGCCAAAGTTTGAATTAAGAAGAGCCTGGACTTAACAATCCCTTTTGCTTAACTTAGAAGACACCTTTTGATGTCTGGCAAACAAATGAGACTT
>CM053772.1:119905929-119924472 GCA_028658325.1 Potorous gilbertii | reverse complement strand
ATATATATTATATATATGATATATATATGGATGGATGTGTGTATATATTAGCTCCCCCAATAGAACATAAACTCCCTGGGGGCAGGCACTGTTAAGTTTTTATCTTTATATCTCTAGAGCTTTTCTCTCTACTCTCGTTCCTACCTTATTTTAGGCCCTTCTCAGCTAGATAATTGTAACAGCTTCCCCACTGGTTTTTCTAGATTCAGTCTCTCCCCTAACCCTTCTCCAATCCATCTTCCACTCACTGCCTGAGTACTCTTCTTAATACACAACTATGACCATGTCAGTCCTCTATTTAAAAACCTTCAATATTTTCACGTTACTTACCAGGTAAGTTCCTGATTGGAATTCAAGACATTTCATAATCTGGTACCAATTTACCCACCTAGTCTTGTCTTACTAATACCTTTCCAGTATTCTGTTTCAATCAAATAAGACTATTTTCCATCTTCCATTTTCATTCTTCTCATTCTGATCTCCATATCTTTTTCACATTATATGGGATAAGACTAATATTTCCTCCCATGAAAGCTGGGCTAGCTTTTCCTAAGGGCTTAACCCCATGCAGCTGAGGCTACTTCTTTTCCTCAATAGGCATTGAAACTTTCCTTGAGACTCGATTGGCTAAGAAGACTGGCTCACATTGGTGGCTCTTGGTCACCTGATAAAGCACCATGAGGATCTCCTGTTCTCTTAGACTTCTGACCTAGACTGACAGTATTATCAACACTAGGAAGTAATCTTCTGGTGAATCACTATGACATTCTTACTGAATATCCTTCCTGTATTTCTGCTAAGTCAACCTCCTCTTGTTAGCTTTTGAATGACGTTGCTGTTATGGTTACTTTGAGTCTGGCTCTACGTAAGCCCGTGGACTTTGTCCTTGGGGTTTTCTTGGCAAAGATACTGGAATGGTTTGCCATTTCCTTCGCCAGTGTGTCCCCATTTTATAGATGAGGAACAGAGGCAAATAGAGGTTAAGTGACTCGACTAAGATCTCACAGCTAGTAAGTATCTGAGTCCAAATTTGAACTGAGATCTTTCTGACTCCAGACCTGGTTGAAAGACATAATTGTTGTGCTTCAGTCATTTCAGTTATGTCTGTCAGATTTTCTCGGCAGGTGGTTTTCCATTTCCTTCTCCATATCATTTTACAGATAAAGAAACTGAGGCAAACAGGGTTAAGTGGCTTGGCCAAAGTCACACAGCCAATAAGTGTCTGAGGCCAGACTGGATCTCAGGAAGATGAGTCTTCATGACTCAAGGCCCTATCCAATATAGTACCTAGCTCAAGGGTGGGGAACCTGCAACCTTGAGGCCACACTTGAGGACCTAGAGGGCCATATGTGGCCTCGAAGCTGCAGGTTCCCCACCCCTGGCCTAGTTTGAATGACCTACTAGTGTCTAATTTCATTCCAGTACTAGACCTGAACTGCCAAGTTACCAGCCTGAGTCTGGCTTGTCCCACAACACCATCTCTCATACTTAGAACTGACTCTCCCTATTATTCTGTACTCAATCCTTTTCTGCTGAAGTTTTTCACTTTTCTAAAGACCTAACTGAGATACTAGCTCCTCAGTGAAGCCTTTCTGACCTTTCCTTTTCCCCATCCCCCAGGGGAAAATGATTTCTTCCTTCTCAAATTTCTCATAACCCTTTATCTGAACTTCTTTACACTTATCTAACTTGATTTATCAAAGCTATTTGTGTGCGTATCCTTTCTCCCATGATATTGTAAATTACTTGAGATCAGGGCCTACATCCTTTATTTCCCAATAGCTGGCAAACCCTAGTTGAATGAGTTAGAATAAATATTTCATGTCATAATATAATTGGCAAATGATGATCAAGCTTCCTAAGCAAATAGAGAGGAGGAATCAAGAATGCACTGGGTTCATTCTAATCTATTAGGATGTCCATATTGATCTGTTTTCCCTTTAGGAGTAAATATAGAGGAAGTAATTGCAACTTTAATTTTATCTGCATCAAGAGAAAGAACTGATAAATAGAAGTATGTATAGAATAAATTTACGTGTGTGTGTGTGTGTGTCTCTCTCTATATATATATATACATATGTAATGGTTGCCATCTCTAGGGCAGGGGGTGGGAGAGGAAGAAGGAAAGAAAAAAGAAAAAAAAGAAATTTACACAGTAATTTTGTTGTATATTTGAAAGGAATACCTCATGCCTATTCCACTGACAAAAAAGGGAAAATGACAAATGTTGGAGAAGATGTGGGAAAAATTGAAATGCTAATGCATTATTGGTAGAATTGTGAACTGATCCAACCATTCCAGAGAACAATTTGGAAATGTACCCAAAGGGCTGTAAAACCATATACCCTTTGATCCAGCAATATCACTACTAGGTCTGTATCCCAAAGAGGTCATAGAAAAGGAAAAAGGACCCACATATACAAAAAATATTTATAGTAGTTCTTTTTATGATGGCAAAGAATTGGAAATTGAGGGGGTGCCCATCAACTGGGGAATGGCTGAACAAGTTGTGGTATATGAATGTAATGGAATGCTATTGGGTTACAAAAAATGATAAGCAGGCAGATTTAAGAAAAACCTGGAGTGACTTACATGAACTGATGCAGAGTGAAATGAGCAGAACTGGTAGAACATAGCAGACAGTAATGGCAACGTTGTATAATGACCAACTTTGATAGACTTGGCTCTTCTCAGCCATACAACGATCTAAGACAACTCCAAAAGATTCATTATGGAAAATGCTATCCACATCCAGAGAAAGAAATATGGAGTCTGAATGTGGATCAAAGCATGTTATTTTCTCCTCTTTTTGTTTTTCCTTTCTTGTGTTGTTTTCCCTTTGTTATTTCTTCTTTCATAATATGTTTTAAATGATTGTACCAGATTGCATGTTATCTTGGGAAGGAGGGAGGAGAAAGGGGGAGAAAAGATTCAGAACTCAAAATCTTATAAAAGTGAATGCAGAGAACTATCTTTATAAGCAATTAGAAAAAAATAAAGTAGTATTGAGTGGGAAAAGTATAAAAAAAAAGAAACAAATAGCCAGTTGTGCATAGTTGATTTGCAGTTTCATATGCAATCTTCTTTTTAACTATATTGCTATAGAAAGGCTGATTTTATTCCATAAATTAAAAATAAATTAAATTTTAAAAATTTATTAGGAGGATACTATGCTATTTTTAATTACACAAAAGGATTATAGCTACTTTTACTGATTAATTTCTTGCTCAGGATCTTGTGATTTTGCAGCTGGATGCACTGCCACTACAACTTAGCTGTCTCTGCTTTCTACAAACTGCTTTACCTACCACACCAGAATAACTTGTCACGCTTGTCACTTTGGCCATGACACTCCACTACTTATCACTGAATGAAAATTATATTCATCCGTACAGTCCAGTATAGTCAGCATGTTTATTTGTCTGGTCTCCCTACTGAGAGTATACTTTTCCAAGTTTGAACTCTGACCAATCAGGGCATATCTCTCGCCACCCAGGGCCACCTTGAATTGTGCTTTGGTTTCCTTTGGGCACTCAAAAGGCCTTGATTAGCCGGCTGACTGACTGACCTACTGACTGAAAATATTTATATTGATATTATCTAGAAGGCAAAACAGAAAGAAGGAGTCAGGATCATACAAATTGGACGTACTGAACTGATGAGTCAGAAAGCCTTGTTCCTAAAGAAAAAAAATGTGACTGTAATTATGAACAACTTTACAGGGCTGAGAAAGGCAGACATTGGGTATGGAGGAGTTTTGGGGATGGGGGTTAAGTTTGTTTGTTTTTTTAATTGATCCAGGTTCAAATTTCAACTCCAATTCTTATTACCTATGTGACAGGTCAGATTACCTCCCTGGGCCCCATACTCATCTACAAAATGAGAAGCTGCACAAGTTGATCTCACTGGCTCCTTTCAACTTCAAATTCTAAAATCCTGGGCTCTAGTAACTAAGTCTGGCCATGAGGTCACTGGAAAAGGAACTGTGATGTCCTTTATATCTTCAAATGCCCCAAAGCTGAAAGTGCAGACTGAGTATAGACCCTGAACTGAATATGACACCAGAGAATTTGCCTCCAGCTGGGATTTATGCCTGGGCACAGAACCCTTCAAACCAGAGTTAGGCTCAGTAATATGTGGGAGGTGATTGTTTCCCTGGTAACTGATTTACAGTTCTCTGAACCAGAAAGATAACAGCCTTCTCTCAGAGACCCAAATTAGGCAGCCTAGTGACCTGGGAGGACTGGTTGCCAGTCATTTCTCTAAAAGATTTTGCTCACCTGGCCCCACTGAAGCCACCTAACTTTGTCAAAACCTACTTCTACACCCTCCACTCTTTTTGCTTCTTCTATTAACATTGTCCCTCCCTCTGAGACCCCACCTGCCACCCCCACTGTTTTAAAAAATACAGCCTGGAACTGAGATGTTTTTGACAGGGGGTAGAGTTCAACTTCAGTTGCTAAGAGCATGTTTGAATAGAGAACACAGTTATGGAGCTGGATTTCATTTACCAATCTGTGGAGGAAGGGATCTTTCCTCTCAGTCTTGACTGCACCAGATCATAATTCTAAGGAGAAACACCCCCTTCAGAGAGGCTGCAACTGAATTCTCCCAGTGCAGATTTGGGATACCAGGAGGGAAAAACCATTTTTTTAAAATTACAGATGCATCTTAATAAAGTCATATGGGTCCCTGGAAGGGAGACCTGGTTTTTTTTCCCCTCCTCTTAGTTCTAAAAACACTGGAGTGCTGCCTTCATGCTCCATGCTAAAAGTTTCACGTTTCATCTATTCATCTGCAAGAAACAAACGAAGGTAAGCACTGAAGTAGAAACGTGATGCTTGGGGCCTGCCAGCTGGCAGAAGAATGAACGCTGTCAGGCCAGTGTGTGTTTATGAGATGTGACAAGTGTTCAGAGTCTGAAAGTGCAGAATCCAGGCTTAATTGACTAGCATTCAGGCACTCCACTTGAACCAACAGAACTGTTGTTTACCTTGAAAGATTTATTTTAATCTTCAGAGAATTATAGAATTTTAGGCCTGGAAAGGGACATAAGAAGTCACATATTCTAAACCCCTTCATTTTACAAATGAGGAAACTGAAGCCTTGAGGTGTTACCTGAGTTACCTAGGGTGACAAAATCAAATTAGCGTCTGAGGTAGGATTAAAATTTAGATCTCCTTAAACTGGTTGATCATAGACCCTAGATTCAGAGGATCATAGACTTAGAACTGGGAAGAACTTTAGAAGCATCTAATCTACCTTTTTACTTTAAAAATAAGGAAAATGACACATCAAGATTTGTAAATGAACTTCCAGACTTCACCCATGTAGTAATTTGCTCAGTCAGGGTCTGAATCCAGGACCGGAGACTCCAAATTAAATTCTCTTTCCATAGTATCACATTGAAGAAGATGCTGCAATATAATCATCCCACACACACACATGTACACATACATACACCTTTAAAAAAAAACTGTGAATAATTAGATTACCATGCATACTGATTCTCAGACATACAGAAAGTCATGTTATTTCATTTCCTACGAACTGGTCTTTTCGAATTCTTCTACCTGATGGGCAAGGAGTTTAGGAACTGGACTTTTAGTTCATTCAGCAGCTCTGCAACCTTAGGTAAGTTGTTTGACTTCCTCTTCTGGAAAAATAAGAGTCGGACTTGTGACAGTTTAGTTATTCCCGACTCTCTGTGAGGCCATTTGGGGTTTTCTTGGCAGGGATTTTGGAGTGGTTTGCCATTTCCTTCTCCAATTTATTTTATAGATGAGACGCTGAGGCAAACAGGGTTAAATGACTTGCCCAGGGTCACAAAGCTAGTAAGGGTCTGGAGCCAGATTTGAACTCAAAAAATGAATCTTCCTCACTCCAGACCCAGTGTTTTGTCCCCTACACCACTAAGCTAACAACTCTCAGTTGACTAATTCATCTCTACAATTCCTTCTTTACTTTGAAATCCTGTAAATCTGTAGCCTACAGCAGAGCTTTATCTTTCAGAATACATTTCAGGACTTGGTTCAGATCCCAGGAGCTTTCCCTGATTCTTCCCCCAACCTCCAACTAAAAATATTCTCTCCTACTTTAAATTTTCCTAGGGTATTCTGCCTGGATTTCTTTGTCTCCCATCCCATCTGCCTGGTACTATGCTTATCCGTGTGCTGCTCCCTGAGGGCAATTACCTTGTCATTTTTATTCCCACGATAAAACCCAATGCCTTGCACATAGTAGGCACTTAATATTTTTTTTTTTTTGAAACTAAATGAAACAAGATTGAGTCCACCCAAAAAAAGACAAGAAACATTAGGGGAAAAGCACTTTGAGAAAAAGTAATAGTTTTGTAGTGGTAGGCAGCATTTCTTGTCTTTTTCTTTCAGATGCAGAGAACTATTTCCTTTGGAGACTCAGGAATCTATGTAGAGTTCTGCCAGAATTGAGAAGGGCAGGGGATGTATGCATCTAGAAATTTAAACTCCTACACCCTCTGGATGATTCCAACTCCCACTAGCAAAATAAAACACTGAGGAAAGACTGAGTGCAGGTCTAAGAGGGAATTAAGCATGTCAGCCAAAGGCATTTATACCATTAAGAGGCCACATACAAACCAAAACACATAAACATATTAGCTGATTCACAAGAGGCATGTTACAACCTGTTTTCTAACATTAGTAGCTTCTTCTACACTAATGGTATCTCCTTTAATATAATTTAATACCCTTCACCTTCCCTCCAATGCCATTTTTTTTTCTGCCAGGTATAGAAAGAACATGGGATTTATGAAGGGAGTACGATGGCAACTCAATGAATTAGTATTGGTTACGATACAATGCAACTACTTAAAAAACTTTTAAAATTCTGCAACTGTATAGCCTTAGACAAGTTGTTTGACTTCTCAGAAATTTAAAACAATACTAATGATCTTATTTAATACTAAAAATATGGACGTAAATTACAAACCACTGAGTCAAAGAAATATTTGCAATGAACTCTCTCTTGTCTACTCCAAACTTCGTTCCATGTTATTTTTTCCAGGTAGCTTTTGCAATTTGACCCTATCACAGAATGTTGTCATGTGGTTTCAGTTTAGCTTCCAAGAAGATGGTTTATAAACAGATTATCAGTCTTCCAAGAAAGAAGTCATATGATTAACAATAGCGAAACAGCATAGTATAATTAGTTAGAAAATGTGATTTCTCACCAGCTCACTGGAATCTTGAGTATTGTTGTAAAGCAACTTGACTCAGGCATTCTTTACTTCAGTTTTCTCAAATTACAAAATGAAGATAATGGTTCTCCCCCTTTTGAGACATTGTTGTAATAAATGAAATAATGGAGATGAAGAGATTATATGTAAAAATTTCTGAAGTCCTTGGAGGAAAGTTATTAAAGAAATCAAATGATGTTCAGAGAAAGAAATACAAAGTGATCAATGACCATATACAATGTTCTAAATCACTAAAAATTAGACAAATACAAATTAAAGTAACTGTAAAGTTCTACCTCCCATTCATCAGATTGGTAAAGTCAGCAAAAAAAGGAAAATTTCAAATACTGGAGGAACAATGGGAAAGCAGGTTTGTAGAACTGTGTCCAGTCATTTTGGAAATCAACTAGGAACTATGCTCAAGATGTTATTAAACACAGTTATTAAACTGTGTAACCTTTTTGACCCAGTGATACCACTGTTAGGAAATCAGACAAAAAGAACCATTATACAAATGTACAAAAATATTCTAGCAGGTCTTTTTGTAGCAAAAAATTAGAAACAGCTCATTATTTGAGGAATGACTGAACAGGTCACAGTATATGAATTAAAAATGATAACAGCTAGCATCTATAAAGTGCCTACTATGTTATAGATGCTTTATAAATATTATCTTATTTGATATTCACAGAAATCCTGAAAGACTGTGAGGAAACTGAAGCAAACAAATTAAAAGATTTTCCCAGGGTTAAATGTCAGTGTCTAAGACAAGATTTGAATTCAGTTCTCGCTGACTACAGGGCTAAATGCCTGGACCACCCAGTTATTCTCTGAATTTGATGTAATAGAATTGTGCATAAGAAATAATGAAGAGTATGGCTTCAGAGAAGGCTGAAATGACTTATATGAACTGATCAAGAATGAAGTAAGTAGAACTGGGAAACAATACGCAATGACAATGTTGTAAAGATAAACAACTCTGAAAAACTTGGAAACTCACTCCAGAAAATGACCAATAATAATTCCAAAGGGTTCCTAATAAAAAATGTATGCCACTTACCCCCTGACAGAGTATAGATTGAGACATGTTTGAGGGGAATATGCTCAATGGAGAAGTTTGTTTTGCTTGAGTGTACATTTTTGTAAGAGGGGTTTTTTTTCTTTCTCATGATAGGAAGGGGAGAGGTCAGAGGGCAGATTTTTGTTAACTAAAAAAAATTGATAAAAAAATAAATTGAATAGCACAATGGAAAAAATTCTTGGATTTGAACGGCCTAACTTAAAATTCCTTCCCTGCTTCTTATCTGTATGACTTTGGGGAAGTCATTTCATCTGTGGGCCTTGGTTTTCTCTTCTTTGAAATAATGAGGTTGGATTGAAAAATATGCTCTAAAATCCTGTCTCTACAGCTTAATGTCTTTGTAATTGGGGGCATGTATTTCACTTCCCTGGGTCTCAGTTTTCTACTTTGTAAAAGCATAGGGTTGGATTAGATGGGTCTCCAGGCCCCTTCCTGTTCGGTCTCAGTTCTGAGGTTCAGATGACTTCTATGCATTCAAAGCTCTAACTCTTAGGAAATCCTGTTCAAATACATCCTAGAGCAACTGCTTCCTCTCTTTGGGCCTATGAGTGCTCAAAATCTGAATGAAACGTCATCTTGACCAGTTCATGGGATCACAGGTTCAGAGCTAAAAGGGATCTTAGAGGGTATCTAATCCAAACCTTCATTTTACAGATGAGGAAAGTGAAACCCAGAGAAGTTAATTGATGTGCCCAGGGTCCCCCTGCTGAGGTTCAGGGGCATCCCAAAGTATTGGAGTGTGAGGTCATCTTGAAAGAATTTGCTCAGGCTGTCTCCGAGGGTGAGAATTTGAAAAAAGGTCATTTGCCTCTGGTTCCGACCTCTTTTACATTATAACATGTGGACATCTTGTCCATGTCTCTCATACAGAATATAAATGAGAGAGGGCAAGAGGTGGCAAAAAAAAAAAAAGAAAGAAACAATAGTTTTTAAATTACTGACTCTACCATGCAAGCAAGATTTTATTGGACACTCAAGGCCAATATATGTTGTTTATTGTTCAGCTGTTTTCAGTCGTGTTCTACTTTCCATGACCCCATTTGAGGTTTTCTTGGCAAAGACACTGGGACTGTTTGTGACTTCCTGGTTTAGCTCATTTTATAGTTGAGGACACTGAGGCAAACAGAGTTAGGTGACTTTCCCAGGATCACATAACTAGTAAGTAGCTGAGGCCAGATCTACTCCAGGCCTGGTGCTCTATCCCTGCGCCACCCAGCTGCCCCCCAAAAAATATCACATAGATGACTTCAGTACTTGTCCTGGGCAGCTGAAAAGCAAAACTTTCTAGAAGAAAGGACAAAATTTTTTTCCAAGAGGATGTATTGATTATTTAAAATATATGTGTATACATATATGTATTTGTACATATATATATACACATATACTTGTGTACTGCATGAAAAAGAAAAAAAAATTCAACCACCAAAGAGTAGGTCAGATTCAGATTTCAAAATCTATGTGGTGAAATCTAAGAACTCTCTCATCCGTCAGCATTTGAATAGCTGCCAGCTGTTGTTCTGTGTATGTGTGTTAACAAACGTAGCATTCCAAGACTCTTAAGTTCCCTGACACGACAGAAAGCAAGACAAACCATCTTGTTTTATTTTGTTTTTAACCGCCTTCCACTGATACATTTCTTGTTACAGGACCTGGCTTCAGGAGTTCATTTTTAACCTTTCTGTTCCAATGCTCCTTGTTATCTGCACCAGATAAAATTCCTTCAGGACAGGGAGTTCTGGACACTGGGTCATTTGTAGAATTGGAGAACAGAAGAGCAAACCTAGACTTAGACTTAGCGTCCATTTTGGCCACTTTGCTGATGTTTCTGAACACAAGCCAAATACTCCTTCACATCATCTGGAGACCCGAGAATGAGAGGGACTCGCTGGTGGATGGCTTCTGGCTTCACTTCCAATACTGGCTGGGTTCCTGTGGTCGCTACGCCCCCCGCCTGTTCAATAATGAAGGCCATTGGGTTGCACTCATAAAGAAGCCGGAGCTGCAGGGAAACACATCCATCCACATGACTGAGCTTGACAAATAGACTCTGAAACCTCAATCATTCTTAAAATACACAGTAGAATTAGAATTGTCCTGCCCCTTTGTCTCTAACATTTTTATGAGAACTACTTGAAATTGGGCCCCCAGGGACAGTGCCAATTGGCACTCCTCTCAGTTGTCTTTAGATTCCCCACTAGTCCTGATCTGTCAGCCTGGGAAGAAATGATAGCAAGCAGGACTTCTGCTCTTCATGCCTTTTGGGGTATCTGGGGTGTTTGCCTTCTAATTAGGAAGGAGAGGTAAACAACAAGTTCCCCTTGAATGGGACCTCCTGTCTTGACCAATGAGTAAGATTTTCATATAGGAAATAATACTGCACAAATGACCAAAATAACCATCTTCTGTGAAGAAAGATGGGCCCTTGTGAGGAATAACTGATTTTTAAAAATTGATTTTAGAAACTAACTTCTTTGTTTTTAAGGTCTTCTCTTTATTGTGACTCTACAGGTGATATGTTTCTCCTCATTCGGTGTCATTTAATATCATGGTAAAGTCATCTTAAAATTGGAGGCTGAGAGCCCAAAAAGGTTTGAGGAGAGCCACATTCGTGGATTAAAGGTAGAAAAAAGGGGCAGTGAGGCCATTCAGTGATAGAGTACCAGGCTGGGAGTCGGGAAGACTCATCTTTGTGAATTCAAATCTGCCTTCAGACACTTAATAGCTTTGTTACCCTGGGCAATCCACTTAACCTATTTGACTCAGTTTTCTCATCTGTAAAATGGGAATGTTAATAGCATTTACTCCCCAGCGTTGTTGTAAGGATTAAATGAGATGATAATTGTCCAAGTGCTTAACACAGTACTTAATATACTTAATAATAAATGTCATTAAATCTGGGATAAAAGGCTGAAATAGACAGGGACACCTGCCCAGAAGTAGTTCATTCTAAACAGTTTTATTTGCATTTCCTGCCCTCTCTTCCCTGCCGGGTCCCTATTCATTTTTATGACTGACCAAAAGGAATCTTGCTTGGAGTTTAAAAAACAAACCAGAAATGTTCAGAGGCAGATGGTCCTTAACAACTTTTTAAAAGAGAAATCTAAAAAAAAATTATACTAAATGGGTGCAGCTTACTAATTAGACATGAAGTAGGGAGTTAAGATAATTTTCTGATCCTAAGTCAGAAAGAGACTTTGGATAGACTATCATTGGTGAAGAGGAAGCACAGATGGAAGGCCTGAAGGCTTTGCTTGGATGGATGGCTGGTTGGTCTGTGTTCCAAAGAGCTTCAAGTTGGAGTGGACGAATCTACTTTTGGAAAGGAAATTACCTGTTATATCCAAGGCTCTAGGAACTGAGAGATTGTCCTTGTAGGTGAGAAAAATTTCTAAATGTTTTTCCACAGTTCAATGGCTGAATTGTGAAGGCCTCGCCTTTGTAATGTCTCTAGCTTAAGACTGGATTTTGAGCTACGAGTGGGCTGGCAAAGCATATTCTTCCTCTTACAGAGTAGAGGCAATACCTTAATTAAGGGCTCCAGTTTAAGCCAGAAGCCGGAGGCTGAGAGAAGCTTCACAAACTTGTGCCCAGTGGAAAAAGAATTAGTACCTCTGGAACCAACCAAGCTATTATCATTGTTCATCCTTCAAGGACTGATGCTAACATGAAGGTGATGTTTTGACTTGTGCATAAATTGGATATGAGTAGGGTGGAGCTGTGTAACGTCATCAGTCTCACTTTTTCCTTCAATCATCAAAGTCCAATGCTAAGACAAAAGTCAAAAAGACTGGGGATGGCGCATGACACGTAGGGGATCTTGGTCTAAGTTAAAGTCTTTCCCAGATTTCAGTTTGTCTGAGGCCCATTAAATAACTGAGGGCTACATAAGAGTTGAGACAAAAGATCGCTCAATTCAGCATCCCCAGGGAAAGCATTCGAAGCTAGGGAGACCAGCCAAAAGGATTCTGCAGAAAATGGGATTTAGACCAAATTGTGAAAGAAGGAGCAGGTTCTATGTATAGGAGGATATGTAATAAAAAGACACAGACATAAGAGTTGAGCATCATATGTAAGAAATAGTAAGTAGGCATCCTTAGTAGATTATAGAGTGCATGAAAGTAAGTAAAATGTAAGGAGACTGGGAAAATAAGGTGAAGAGGTCAGTGGTGATAAATACGAATACCATAATATTTTAATGAAAGCTACTTGAAAGAAGTAATTATTTCATTCTGTATATATTTGTATACCCAATATACACCCTATTTTATGAACTATTTTATGAAGAACTTGCATGGGGCAGATGATCACATGGTGGTCAGAAGAAGTGATACAAGGACACTCTCAAGGTCTCTCTCCAGAACTTTGGGTTTGACCATGCAACGTAGGAAACACTGGCACAGGACCACTCAGCGTGGCGTGCCCATATCAGAAAGGGTACTGTGCTCTGTGAGAAAAGTAGAATTGAGACAGCACAAAGTAAACATAGGATGTGCAAATTTGGGGTATCCACCCCAAATATTCACATGGACTATCTGTGCTTGTATTGGTCTGATCAGCCATAGTCAGATACCCTGAAAGTTTACTTTATCATGGTGATGTCATTTTGGTCCTTTTCAAGAACAAAGGATGACAACCAACCACATCCCCAGTGTCTGGCACAATGCTTGGCACATAGTAGACAATATTTTGCTGATTGCTTGAACTGAAAGAAGTGTAAAAAAAAAACCTTTCACAATAAAAAAAAATGTTGATAGAATAATTTTGTATAATTCAGAAACTGTGTGACCAAAGAATGAATGTTTCAAATGACTCAAAAGGGAACTGAGATATTCAGTGAGCATAATTAGAGTGCTTCATATAACCTAATTATTTATGCACAAAAAGTGACATATAGAATACAGTCTATAAAAAAAGTAATCACGTAATAAGAGTGAAACAGCAAAAAATATAGACAGCTTTGCAGTGTTGCACTGGTACCCATGAAAAAGAAAAAGATATAGGGGAAGGCCTCCCTCTTACTAACTAGATTATAGAAGAACTAAGGGAGAACACAGGCAAGAATCATACAAGATGAAAAAGTGTGGCTATATAGTAATCTGCATCAGGAGAGTATGGTCTGGCATAATCCTCTGAGACCAGCAGGAGAAAATACCTGACAGAGGTATTTATATGTGGCAGAGACTACATATTATCAAAGATTGAATTCCACGTGAGAACAGTGGGAGTAGGCCCACAAGAAGCACCACAACATCACTGGAGGGTATCGGCAAGGAGTGAGTTGCTCCTCTATACACGGGCCTCTATATATGTGCATTTCCCATTGCGTTTATTGGGTGAGTATGTATTTGTGGAAGATTGTGTCCCAGCTTTATAGAGGAAATGTCCTATTGCCACTTCCTTGTATTGTTTTTCTAAATGTATTTACTTTGGATTGATCAAGTCTTCTGGCTGAATAGCCAAAAACATTGATGCAGGGATTGATTTATGACTTTGAAAAGATTTATAATTTTGAGCCCATTAGAGTACCTTGAACCTAAAAGAGTTTGTCTAGGGAGATCCTAGCGCTGAGGCAGGTAAGTGGTTGAGTAGATAGAGCACTGGACCTAGAAGCAGGAAGAACTGAATTTAAATCTGATCTCAGACTTACTACTGTGTAACCTTTGCCTTAATTTACTGGAGAAGGAAACAGCAAACCACTCCAGTCTCTTTGCCAAGAAAATTCCATGGATAATTATTGGCCTGCTATGATCCACAGGGTCATAAGGAGTTGGACACATCTGTATGACTCAACAACATTACCCCAGTACATGAAGTTAAGCCTTAACTAGAGAGAGAGGGAAAATGCTTAGCAAACTCAGAGGGAAGGAAATAGCATTTCAGATTTATAGGTATTAATAAAGAGAAAACTTTGCCTCGCAAAGAAGCATTTGAGCTGAGCCTTGAAGGATAAGAAGGATTTCTTTGTGCCTTCCTCACTCTTTTTTTTCTCCAGAATTTTAGCATTCGCTATTGAGTTTTAACTATTTTTATTTCCCTCTGTTCTCCAGTAGGGATGCAAACAAACATTGCAGTTACCAAAAAATAGAAAAAAGCTTAAAAGAGTACAAAGACTCTGAATTTACCTTCCCTTTTGGACTCTTCTGGTTAGCTGGGTACATGAAGATCCCTCCATAGACCAGGGTACGGTGAACATCAGCGACCATGGATCCCACATACCTGGCCCCATACGGAGCACTGCCATCCTAAAAGATGCAGAAAGAAAAAAGATAGTGTTGTTACTAGTGGGCCTAGCAATTAACAAGAAGCCAAGCCTTGCTTAGGAAACCTCAGATCTCAAATAGAGTTAAGCCTTAGCTTTCCTAAGCCCAGGACTTCTACCTTCTTTCCATTCTACCTTCTTCCCTATACTTCCTGACTACTTAATAATAGTTTATAGTCATCTACATAGGAATACATGATAATTTATATTATTTATGATATATTATATAATATATAAGCTATATAATAGTTTATATTTATTTATATTCATTATATAATGCTTTATGATTTTTAAAACATTTTTACATATATCATTTCAGTATATCCTTACTACATCTCTGTGAGGAAGGTAGCACAGGTATCACTATCCCCATTTTACAGATGAGGAAACTGAGGCTCAGAGGGACAGAGCCCAGATTTGAAATTAGGCCTTCTGATTCCAAGTGTTTTTTCTATTACACCGTAATTGAAATAAATTGAATTGAAGTGAATTGGTGTGAAGTAAAGTGAATAAAATTATGAAACCAGTATAAAAGTAGTCCCTATCAAGGAATGTCAATGCTAAAGATACAACCTCATTACCATTTTTAATGTAAATTCTTTTGAGGCAGGGAGACTACTTTTCCTTTTGCCTTTTGTATCATCAATGACATATTATCCACACTGTGGTTGCATAATAAATGGCTAGTTACACTGTATACAATTGGTTTTCCAAAAGCTGCTATGTTACTTACAGTACCTGTCCCTCCCTTGAACAATTCTCTAGATGCCTACATATCTGTATATAAACTTGCATGGAAATGCTTCTATCCTAAAATGACAAGGAGAATCTTACTGAAATTCTTTACCTGGGGCCCCCAAACTTATTTTTAAAAAATATTTTTATAATTGTGTTTTGGCACAATTGGTTTCCTCTGTGGTCTTGTAAGTTTATTTTATACACTTAAAAACATCGTTATGAAAAGAGATTCTTAGACTTCACCAGACTGCCCAAGGGGTCCATGACACAAAAAAAGGTAAGTAACTTCATGAGAATTGCCTAGCTCCATGGCAAACTGTTAACATGTCAAAGTGAACCCTGTAGAAAAGAAAGTCAAGTATATTCATGCCTGTATAATTTTCATATAGTATTTGTATTTAATTCAGAACTTCTAAAGGATACATTTTTTAGTCAGTTTAGAAAGTCCTAGCAACTATACCTTGGCTTGATTTTGTTCCCAGGTTTCCTCAGGCCTCTGAGAACAATAAAAACTTTTGTTTGTACTTCAGTTAGTACTTGAACTTCAATTCAACTGGGCAATGATTAAAATTTCTCTCCAAGGAAATGTAAACTAATAGGTCGGCTTCTTGGCAGCATTGGAACAATGAAAACCTTGGCTTCTGTTTGTCATGAAATAAAAGTACATGGATGTTGAGGGAAAAATATGTCTGAGAACAACTAATACTATATGTTTTACCAGTTATAAAAGAAATGCAAATCAAAAACTTTTGAGGTTTTACCTCACACCCTGAAAGCTGGCAAAGATGACAAAAAAAAATGGCACTGGTCAGTGTTGGAGGAGTTGTGGGAAGATAGGCACATTGATACATTGTTGGTGGAACTGACTCAGTATAACCATTTTGGAAAGCTGTTCTGAAGTATGCAAGTGACTAATTTTCCAAACACTTTGATGCAGAAATTTCATTACTAGATGTATACTCCAAGGAAGCCACTGATAAGAAGAAAGTCCTCATATACACTAAAATATTTGTAGTAGCACTTTTTGTGAAAGCAAAGAATTGAAAACAAAATAGATGCCTATCAATTTGCAATTATACAAATAGTGACTAAACTCTCCACACCCTTTGAACTAGAGACTCAGTTACTGGGCTTATATCCTAAGGAAGCCATTGATCAGAACAAAAGATCCCTATATAGTCCAAAATATTTATAGCAGCACTTTTAGTGATAGTAAAGAATTGGAAACAAAGTAGAAGTCTATCGTTTGGGAAATGGCTAAACAAATTGAGGTATGTGCATGTAATGGGATATTACTGTGCTATAAGTGATAGATGTGATGAATACAGAAAGCATGGAGAGATCTACAGGAACTGATGTAGACAAGTAAAGAAAGTCAAGAAAACAATATACACTGACTACAACGATGTAAATGAGAAGATCAATCACACGCACAGATCAAAAATGAACATGCCATAAAGAACAAACCTGGTTAGAAAAAAGTGATAGGAGAAGATAACTCCCACCCTCAAACCCCTTTGCAGAAGTAAGTCCACAAGTGTTGAACATTGCACATATTTTCAGATTTTTTTCAATATGTTAATCTGATTTGCAGATTTATTTTCCTTTTTTATTTTTGTCTTTAAAAATATTATTTGTTATATGGGGCAGCTGGATGGGCATAGTGAGTAGAGTACCAGCCCTGAAGTTGGGAGGACCTGAGTTCAAATTTGGCCTCAGATAATTACTAGCTGTGCAACCCTGGACAAGTCACATGACTCTACTTGCCTCAGTTTCCTCATCTGTAAAATAATCTAGAAAAGGAAATGGCAAACCTCTCCAGCATCTCTGCCAAGAAAACCCCAAATGGGATGTTGGAGAGTTGGATATGACTGAAATGACTCTACAACAGCAAATTTGTTATGTGGGACAAACCCTCTTAGTAGAGAAGTAGATAGACTAGAGGAAATTGCAGTGACATTTGAAAAAAAAATCATCCATAAAACTTTTTAAAAAAAGGTTATTGTATCCTAAATGTCTTTTGTCTATAATAATAATACTATCTAGCATGTGTATAATGTCTACTGGGCAAAGCACTTATAAGTATTATTTCATTTGATCCTTAGAACAACCTTGGGTGATAGGTACTATCCTTATCACCATTTGCAATTGAGGAAACAGAGTAGGACAGAAGTTAAGTGACTTGCCTAAGATCACACAACTATCTTTGTAAGTGTCTAAGGGAAGATTTGAACTCCAGGACGAGCCCTCTATCTACTGTGCTGCCTAACTGCCTCAGTTTATAGATGATTTTTTTCTGCTGCCCATTTGTATTTTCTTCTCACTATCCAGCAACCCTGGAAAGATTTTTAGGTCATGAATCCTCTGTTACATGTTTAGAAAAGACTTGGGCTCAGATTCAATCCAGCTCAGACTCTGTCTAGCTGAGATTCTTTCTGACCCACTTGTTAATACAAGGGTTCCAAATGCTTAGGCTCCTTAAAGGTCAACCAAATACAGCGAATCTTTAATAAACTTTGTTTTTCTTTGGCTTTAAAAAACAAAAGGCTTAGAAATACCTCAAGCGTAGCAAAGGCTGGATTGGAACACTTCCCATTGAGGTCAACATATTCTCTATCTCACCTTCTGGTAAAACTATATGCTCTGGACCTTGACAAAGTCAGTCAGCAGCCATTTGTTGATGCCTTGGTACTGTAACTGCAGAGCTGTGTCAAAGATGATTGGCACAAAGCTAAACCACAAAGAACCTTGCCTCAGTAGAAAAGTTCCAATACTCTTGAACATTTCAACTAGGATTCTGACATATTTTTCCTTGGACTTTCTGTGAGGAAGGCTTCCTCCCTCTCCGCTCACCCCTCAGTGACCATGGTGGTTATGAGTACATCTCAAAGAGAATATACTTGTCTGGGCTAGCTTGAGGTTGGAGCTCAAGACCCTGGCTGGCCCTTCTGTTCTGTCTTTCTTTTCAAGTCCAAGTGACCAAAGAATGATGCTGAAAGATGAATATTTCCAGGCCTGGAGAGAACCACTTAAGTTTGAAAAGCCAGGATTTCCTGAACTGGTGCATATATTGTTTTGTTGGTTTGTTTTAGTGAACAGATAGAGTTTAGTTGTTTTTGTTTCTTGGAATGGTAAATAGGATACTTCTAATAGGTTAACAGAGTTAAAGCTAGAAGTGACTTTGGCAGTCATCTATAGCTTAATCTCATCAGTTTACAAATTAAGACACTGAAGCCCAAAGTTAAATGA
>CM053772.1:119880852-119905429 GCA_028658325.1 Potorous gilbertii | reverse complement strand
GACTCTCTCAAAGTTTCTGGCAGGTTTTTTTAAGAGGAGTGTAGGTGTTCTCAGTTGTTTTTCTTACAGGGAGGTCTGACTTGATTGTGCACTTGCATAGCAGTTGGATAGTTGCACATTTGAGTTTCCAGATTATCTTCTGAGCAGAACAGCCGTGTTGTTGAGTAAGAGAACTAGACTCACTGGGTCTTAGCCCCTCCCTCTACTACTCATTAACTCTGTGTCCTCAGGCAAATAAATCCCAACCTTTCTGAGTCTTGCCTATAAATATAGACAATAATATCTGTACTAGTTATGTCACAAGGTGGTGAGGAAAGGGACACAAATGCTAAATGGTACCCATGTTCCTAGGGCAAAGCTTGGTACCCCTCAGTTGGGTACTTTAGCAAAAATTCATAATTATGTACCTTTTGGCAAGCTATAAATGAGTTTTTTGGTGCATATTGAAGAAACTGTATTAGAGGATGACTATTAGGTCTCCCTGGCTCCTATCTAGGTCTTGATACAAGGTTTTTTGGATTTTTCTCAACCCCTCCTAAAGATGTTTCAGGTAAAGGCAAAATTAACGTAGTGATGTAAAAATATCCTGAATGACGACAGAGCTTGGTTATAATTCTTCCTGTTATTCCACCATCTTGGCTCCTGATTCTACTCTGCATTTCTGTTAGCTGACCCCCAGACCTGGATGACTCTCTCTCCTTACCTCTGTCCCCTAGATTTCCTGGTTTCCTTCAAGATTCAGCTAAAATCCTACCTTCTACGAGAAGCCTTTTCTAATCTCTCTTAGTGCTAATGTTTCCTCTAAGATTATTTCCTACTTATCTGTCTATATCTTGTTTGTACATAGTTGTTTTCAACTTCACTCTCTCATTTAACTGTGAGTGCCCTGCAAGGACTGAATTTTTATTTTCTTTCTTTATATTCTCAGTACCTAGCACAATGTTGGCACACAGTGGGTGGCTCAGAGGATAGAGTGCTGGGCCTGAAGTCAGGAAGATCAGGGTTTCAAATCCAGTCAGACATTTAGTAGCTGGGTGACCCTGGGCAAGTCACACAATACTGTTTGCCTCGGTTTCCTCATCTGTAAAATGAGCTGGAAAAGGAAATGGCAAATCATCCCAGTATCTTTCCCAAGAAAACTCCAAATAGGTTCATGAAGAGTTGGACGCAACAGAAAGTGACTAAACAACTAAAGGTGCTTCATAAACGTTTCTTCATTCTCAACTCTTCCTTCTCAAACAGCCCCTACAGCCAATTAATTAGTTGACAGGTTTTACTGATTCTGCCTCCTCAACTTCTCTCACATCTGTTCTTTTCATTCACACCACAACCAACCTGATTCAAGTCCTCATCAGCTTTTGTGTAGACCAGGGTGGGGAACCTGTGGCCTCAAGGTCATATGTGGCCCTCTAGGTCCTCAAGTGCTACCCTTTGACTGAATCCAAATTTAAATTGCCTCAAGGCTATAGGTTCCCCACCTCTTGCCTAGCCTATTGCAAATACTTCCTAATTGGATTCTCTGAATCCAGTACTACTCCCATTTAATTTAATCTGCCTATTCTAAGCATAGGACCATGAGAAACATTGCTATTTCTTAGAAATCCATCCACCATGGGGAATGAAACAGATTATACCTCTATATCTAGAGCAGCCAAATCAATATTCCTGGAGCACAACTCTGTGCTCCATGTTTCACTCCACAGTTCAAGAACCTTCAATGGCTCCCCATTCATTGTCTTTGGGATACAGTACAGGGTCTCCTTGTTTATATTGTTTAGTCATGTCTGATTTGTTGATCCCTTGAACCACAGCATGCCAGGCCCTTCTCTCTTCCACTCTCTCTCAAAATCTGTCCATTTTCATGTTCATTGCTTTTGCTTCCCTGACACTTGTCTATTCAACTCATCCTCTGCCATCCCCTTTTCCTTTTGCCTTCAGTCTTTCCCAACATCTTGGTGTTGACCTTGGTCTTTTCCAAAGAGTTCTGTCTTCTCATTGTGTGACCAAAGTATTTGAACTTCAGCTTCAGTATTTGTCCTTTCAATGAATAGTCAAAGTTAATTTCCCTAAATATTGACTGAATGTCTCCTACTTAGCATTTAAAGTACTTCACAAAGGCTGATTCCAGCCTTTTTTTCCAGAATAAATTCCATATTCCTTCACATACTCTAAGTTCCATCAGACTGATCTGCCAGGTGTTTCCTGGGCAAAACACTCCAGTGGTCATTTTGAGGCCTTTAGACAGGCTATTTCTTACACCTGGAACATTCCCCCTATTTTCTTTCTCCTCTCAGAGCCTATAGTTCCCTTCATGATTCATCTCAAGTGCCATGTCCCACAAGAGGCCTTCACCAACTCCTCCATTTGTTCCTACTACTGAAAATCACTTCACATTTACTTCCTAGATTTTTGGTACTGGCTTATCTATGTACATGTTACTTTCCTTATGTAAACACCTTGAGGGAAAAGACTATTTCATATTTTTGTATTTGTATCTCCAGAACAAGGGCAGTATCCACAGAATCTTGCACCATGCCTGTCTCATAGTAAGTCTTCAATAAATGTTTATTGAATTGAACTTGCAAAATTTTCACCTGAGACAACGAAGAGGGGAATGTGTGGGCAAATGAAGGTTTCCCTGGGATATTTCAAGATTTCTCTGTTGCTGAAAGTGTGTCTGGGGGAAGAGGGGACCTGAGGCCAGGGTGTGTGGAGGTAGGATTGAGGGGAAGCATTGAGAAATACATTAAAACGGCCAGAGGTAGAGATGAACAGGATGACAAATTTATAGGCATCCCCAATGGACAAGACAGACCTACCACTGCTGGGTAGTAGCTGAACAAGGTAGCTGAGGGTGGAGCTGAACAAGGAAGCTATAGGCGCCAGTGGATGAGGCCCTAGACAGGCAAGACTCAGTAGGGAAGGGAGTAGAGAACGTATTGCCATGTCTAGATTCAGAGATTGGCAGAGGAGACAGGGAAGATAGGATGGGGAAAAAAGATAATGGATAAATAGGCTCTGCCATAATGCTGGTCAAAGGTTGGAGAGTAAGCAAATCTAAAAAGGTGCTTTCAGCACCCTCTGAGTTACTTATTCTGGTGCATCTGCCTCACCCTTGTTGTAGCTCTAAACTGCACAAAAAAGTAGATGAGACACCGGTAAAATGACACCCACAGGGTCCAGCATGAAGAGGTCCACTCCTTGTCCGGTGGAAAGAGCTACCAGGGTAGCACTGCCATAGAGAGCATAGCCAGCAGCCACAATATTGCACCCTGGCTGAAGGGCATCCTTTTCTGAAGGCTCATCATCTGTGGTCTGGGAAAAAGAAGACAGAAAATATGTGGGTTATGTTTTATTTTAAATAGAAAGCAAATAACCTTTCCTCAAATAAGTCTGTTAGCCTAGAAATGCATCCAATGAATGAATACGAAATAAAAAAACAATAAAACACAATAAAAGAAGTTTTCGGAAATTCAGATGCATCTTGAGATGACTTCAGTCCTGAATATCTCTTATTAGCAGACATTTGCAGCTGAGTTCTGTCCCAGAAATCCCATCAGACCACAAATTTCCTGTCCCTTTGAGATCATTCTTGTGGCTACCTCAACTGCTACTCTGTGCATCTCTCGAAGAGAAAGTTTTCATTGGAAACAACATATGAAATCTTGAAGCAAAAGGGTCAAGGAAAAAGAAAGGAGAATGTGGAACGAATGGGTAAATAACAGAGGCAGCCCAAAGGAGCCTTTAAAGCAGAAGACTCAATCAGGTCTACAACAATCCTCATCTCAACCAGATTAAAATGTCATTGGGGAATCTGTAACACAATAAATAAAAATCAGATAGAAATCTGGTAATATTAATATGTAGCTTTCTGAGTTAGTGGTATTAAACTCACACAGAAGCAGATAAGGATCGCTGTGGGTCATAAATTGACTTGATGATATTATCTATGGTTTTTTGTAATTTTGTTTATTTTTGCAAATATTTCCCAATTACATTTTAACCTGATTCAGGTTGAGAGTGTTGTTGGCTTTTGTAATGTAAAATGTAATGTAAAAATCTCTTGCAGGTTGTGCTTGGGCCACATGTGTTTGACATCTCTCTTTCCCTCCCAGCCTGATGTCTTTATTTTTCTTTGCCTTATTAAAGGAGTCATCTGTTGGCTACTCTTAAACAGGCCTGTTCAATGAATGGGCATTACCTCACCTTAAGTGAGTACCAAAATAGAACTTGGCCTAAAGGGGCCAAGGTCTCCCAGTGCATCCTGGGTCATCTCCAGTTATCCTGATGAATATCTGGTCACTAGGTTCAGATGGTTCTGGAGGAGAATGAGGCTGGTGACCTGCACAGTCCTCCCTCACTCAAAACAAAGTCAAGTGCAAATCATGCCATTATTTCTCTGATGGCATGGTCTCCTTCAGCAATGAAGGACAAACACACGCACACACACGTAGACTCCACATGTACACTCATTTCTCGTGTAATTTCTTTTACTTTTCACATAAATTTTGAGACATGATTGTCTATGTGAAATCAAATTTTTTATCTAATGTAATGACAAGCCTCTTCCTTTTTGCACTGGCATTATTTTCATCTGAAGGATTATTCCATTTGCCCATTTGGTTAATAACACTTTAACTCTTGGTAATATACACAACAGCCCATCAGATCTATCAACAAGTACAGATTGAGGACACAATGACTGAACGACTTGTTCAGTCATTTCAATGGTGCACAACTCTTTGTAACCCCATTTGGGGTTTTCTTGGCAAAGATATCAGAATGGTTTGCCATTTCCTTCTCCAATTCATTTTATAGATGAGGAACTGAGGCAAACGGGGTTAAGTAATTTGCCCTGGGTTACTAGTAAGTGTCAGAAGCCAGATTTGAACACAGAAAGAGCAGTCTTCCTGACTTTAGGCCTGGCACTCTATTTACTGCACTATCTAACTGCCCCCAAACCCTTAACTAGCTCACATTAAATGTGACCTGGTATCATTTTTGAAATTTATGGTAAATTAAATTTTACATAAATCACAATTTAACCATATTCTATCATAGCTTACTCTGCTATTGAATTTGGCATACTATGTTCTCCATGTATTTTTCAAATTTCAAATACTCTTCCTGTCTGGTAGAAAATTCTAGAGAAAACTTATGGATATGGAAGTAGATTAAAATATTTAAAAAATAAAATGTATACATATTCTTTAAAGTATGAAAGATAGCCCTGTTATAACAGTTTGTAAATGGGTTAAACTCTGTCCCCTAAAACAATACTTAGAGTAAAATAACAGAATTTGCTCCTTGCATTTATGTAATGCTTTATTATTTGTCAGGACTCTCATATATAGCACAGTCCATATAAGGTCAGTAGGGTAGGTACAGATATCCTCATCTGACAGATTTGAAATAGTATTATGTAGCAATGAGAGGAGGGAGAGTTTTTCTGTTAGTGAGGAAGGCGATTTTCCCTTCCTTCTGGCACTTCTCCATCCTAGATCTTCCCTTTGGATAACTTTCTATTCTGTCCCTCTGGAAGCCTTGTTTTCCTTCCAAACCACATTCCTGAAGACAATGGAGAAGAAAAATGGCCAGTCTGCCATGTCTCATACCAGCTCTGTTTTGAAAATAACTGACTCATTTTTGCCTATAGTCATAGCTCTCCCAGAAAGAAAGAGGAAAAGAAAAAGACAGGAGGATTCACCAGCCTTGGGTCTTTCCCTCCCAGTGAGTACAGGAAATATGATCCTTCCACACACTCCTAGAAGTGTCAGAGTCGGTACTGGTGATCTTAGCTCTTCCACTCTACACCACTGCTGCTTAGATGGTGACTTTTCTGTTCTGTCTCCTATGTGCCACCATTGCTTCCTGGGTCACTATCCATTCCAACATCTTCTCTTGGTCATCATGTATATCTAGCCCCTGCCTCCCATTTTGCTCCACACCCCACCAAGTTTGCTTGGGATGTTCTTGTTTGGCTAAGTCCCAATTAGGATAAGAATAAGGAAATCACCTTAAACCTAGACTTCTACAATAACCTTTTGTTGTATCTACCCCCCTCAAGTGTCTCTTCATTCCTGACCATCCTCTACTCAGCTGTCAGACTGATCTTCCTAAAGCACAGGTTTGACCATGTCTCCTGCCCACCTTTCACTTCCAATTCAATAAACTTAAGTAGTTGTCTGTCTATCACTTCCAGGATCAAATTCCAAACTCTCTGTCATTCAAAGCCTTTTGAAATCCAGCCCCCTCCTACCCCTTCCAGCTTCCTTGCTGTTCTTTGCACAAGATTTCCATCCCTTTAATGTAAATGAAAATAATAGTAGCCCTTCCCACAGGATCCAATGAAATCATATTTATAAAAAAGAACTTAGCACAGTGCCTATCACATAGTAGGTTCTGTTCTCTTCCCTGGGCATTTTCACTGGCTATCCTCATACCTGCACTTCTCTCCGCTGCATCTCTGTCTCCTGCCTTCCTGGCTTCCTTCAAACACTGGCTTAAACACCACCTTCTACAAGGAGCATTTTCTGATTTCCTCTTAGAGAAAAGTCCATCTCTCTAAGATTGCCTCCAATTTATACTATATATAGCTTGTTTGCACGTTTTCTCCCTATTAGACCTTGAGCTTCTTGAGAGCAGAGCCTGAATTTTTTAAAATTTATGTTCTATCCCTAGTGCTTAGCACAGTGTTTGGCATATGTTTAATAAATTATTGCTGCCTGCCTGAAATAACTTAGTAGTGCCCTTGAAATTTCCCTACATGCAAGGAGGAAGACAAAGGTAATGAGAAAGTCAAGGCTGGACAGATGAATTCCTCATCATTGTGTTAAGTGTTTATCAGTGGCTTCAACACAGAAATGGGTAAGTCTAGCTTATGGAAGGCTCTTCCGGATAATGATGATTTACATATCCCCAAAAAGAGTGGTCCTAACAATTCAGTTCCAAGATATGCTCCAATGTAGAGAAGGCCAAAGTTCCAGAGGTACTTTATGCCACTCCTTAGAAAGTAACACAATGAAGCTAAGGCATGACCAGGAAGGACTCTGCCCACCCTGGTACTCATGCCTAAGGTGAAGAAGCTATTTGTCAGAAGTTTAAAAGGAAATATAGTTGATGATAACCTGGAATCCCCCCAAAAAACATAAGAAAACCTCTTTGAAGGTCAAAAAAGGGGATTCCATCACAGACAGGACATGTTGAGTTTGAGCCCATCCAGAGACTCCAGAGACACCGTCTATAGACGAAAATATCCACCCTGGTAGTGAGGATGGCAATGGGTCCTGGGCATCTCAGGGTGGCCATGGCAGTGGCCAAGGCAGAATATTTTCTCCAAAAGAATTAGCAATCAACAACTATGGTGACTTAGCAGTGACAGGAGCTACCAATGCTTTGACAACAGCTATAAGCAGTAGGTGCAGAGGCTTTGATAGCAACAGGCAGCTCTAATCTTTCACAGACCCATGAAAAGCAGGGGTTGCAACAACAGAGGGGCTGCAGCACCAGTAGTAGAATCATAGTCAAGTGATGGCTATAGGGGAAGGTGGGGAAGCTGCTTCTAGACATAGAAAAAAAACTTCCCAGGAGAGAGAGGGACACTACAGGTTCAGATCCTTTTTAAAAGCCATGCCCAAAGTTTAGCTCCTCAAAGCCCCTTCCCCTCACCATCATTCTCCCTTTTGTCTTAGGGGAGAGAGCTCCTTCTCCAGGTTCCCTTCAAAAACCTGCCTTTTCTCCATTTCCCTTTTTACAAAAATGTAGTTCGCCCCACACACGTATTTTTGTGCTACATTCATTGCTGGACTCCATTTTTAAAAATTATTACTTGAACTATGATTGCTTTTATATTAGCAGAAGTTTTTTTATTTGTATTTTTTTTTTTGGAAGTGGGGATGGATCTTGCAGATTCTCTAGCAAAATCTGGGAAGGCTGGAGGTGGTGAGGTTGCTGTAATTACTTAATACTAGACAACTACAATTTCTAGGAAATTTACTTGAATCCTGTGACTGAAATGTGGAAGCATTATATTTAAAATAATTTTATTTTTCAGAAGTTCTTGCTTGGCCATAAAAGGGAAAGAAATTAAGCTTTTTAATTTACTATCTGGATTGACCATGGCTCTGTCACTCAGTTGGTATATCAGAAAAGGAAACAAGTGGGAATTCCTTGTTGCAGAAGGGTAAACCATGGCTCACTCCTTAATTTACTTTAAGCATATTTTGACTCATTGCAGTTTTCTCGTGCCTGGCTAAGTGGATTGATGAATTATATAAACTATTTGCAAAATGGATGATTGACTTTGAAAGATTTTACAAAGCAACCACAGACTGAAGATAGTACTAAAAATACGAGTACAAGCAATCTAGAAAGCCACAGAACTGACCCTTCTAATATGAGCTCCTCTTGTATCATGTGGCCAAATAAAAATAATTATAGAACCAGATCTGACAAAAAAAAAAACCTAAAAAAATCAAAATTATCAGAATTATTGGAAACAGAGATTTATCGTACATTGAGATATTTGCTAATTATGGAAGACTTTGAGCAGCCCATTTTATAAAACTAAGCTTTTTTTCTTCAACCCAAAATGCAGCCAACTACCTATAAAGACTCTTATCTGCACCCATGGAGACTTGGAAACAGAAACAAACTGTTTCAGCAGGTTTTGAAACCATTTACTAAAAATGTAACACCTTCTAATTCCTTTGCAAGAACAACAGATTGATATCAGGAAAGAGGGTTATTGTCTAGCCAAATTTTAATTGCATAATTGAGAGATAATGGGCATCTTGACTCAGCAAGTATGGAGTTAGGCATCTTTGAGTGGTACCTTTTTTTTTAAACTATGAGAGCCACTAAAAGCAAGTATTAAAATAAGCTGAACTTCAACAGTCTTTTTTTTTCACATGAGACAATTTCCATTTGGAAAGTGCTGAACTGGAACAAGAATCTAGGTCTCCTAACTCCTAGTCGCAGATATTTCCCACCGAACCTCAAATATAAGGAAGTCTTAAGGATAGGAACATGCAGATTCATACCTTTCTGTAGATTGCAAATATGGTTCCTATGGATGCCAAGCAGTCGATGTTGGAGGAGCCATCTAGTGGATCAAAGCAGACCACATATTTACCCTGAATGAGTAGACATAATAACATTCAATTAAGAGTATACTTGTACACCCAACACAATTACAAACACTGCATCCCTGGTGTCTATAGGAACATCATAGACTGTTAGGATTGAAAAGGATCGCTGAGGTCACTGAGTCTATCCTACCCACATAAAAATCTCCTCTTCAATATCTCTGGTCATTCAGTTTCTGTTCGTACACTTATGGGGAGGTTTTAGAGGAGATTCCTAAGTGGGCAGTAAATTTCTGCTGAACCGAAATCTGCCTGTTGAACTTCCACCTGTTTTTAATTCCACCAGACTATCTTCCTTCCAAAAAGTGACTTAAATCAAAAGAATTTCATTATCAACGATGTCCAATTACACAAGGAAGGTGTGGGGGTCAATGTATTTTAATCTTGGTACCCAGGGCCTGCCCTACCTATAAGCGGTGTAGGTGGCTGCCTACAAAGGGACAAGGCCCTTCCTGTATCAAAATATCTACCCCCACCAGTCCACTGCACCACCCTTCCTCCTCCTACCTTTAGAGTCACTCCTTTGGGTCAGACAAAAAGAGGTGGGCGTGTTATGCCTAAAAGGCCATGATTACCATATATGTGTATAAGCACCTAAAGTCTCCAGTTCTTTCTCATTAGCATGCTATCATAGATTAGAGTGTTTGGGGACTTTTTTTCCAGATTACTTTACTATTAATTTAACCTAGAAAGCCATAAGAGACTTGGACTTAGGGATGAGTTCCTGGGCAGGTGGTTACCAATAGAGGAGGAGAAAATGGCAACAACTGATCTGGTTGCCAGGGGAGTGTGGGACCTCGTAGTGAGGTAGATCAACCAGAGTAGAATTCCCTAGAGGAAAACTCTGATCAACTGGGAGCCTGAAAAGTGGGGTGGCAGCAATGGGTCAAGGGTAGATGAATAGTCCCTATGCAGTATAGCTGAAATGGGTCCAGGGAAGTGTATGTAAAGGGGTAGGGGAGAGTATAGGAAAGGTTGCCAAAGAAAAGTTTAATCTATTTTACAACCATACTTAGAGACCATCCTTCTAATGTGGATGTAAGAGTCAAGAGATTACATCTGGCATGAGAGACCATTAATTCAGAATCCTTTATTTTACAGAAGAGAAAACTGAGACCCAAGAAATTAAATGACTTGCCCAAGGTCATACATAAGTGTGTATTCGTCCTTCGTTGCCAAAGAAGACCATGCCATCAGAGACATGATGACATGACTTGAACTTGACTTTGTTTTGAGTGAGGGAAGGCTATGCTGGTCACCAGCCTCACTTCTCCTCCAGAGTCATTTGAATCCAGTGACCAGATATTCATCAGGATGATTGGAGATGACCCAGGATGAGGCAATTGGGGTTAAGTGACTTAAACAAGGTCACACAGCTAATGAATGTCAAGTGTCTGAGGTGAGATTTGAACTCAGGTCCTCTTGACTCCTGCACTGGTGCTCTATCCACTGCACCACCTAACTGCCCAACACAAAAGTAAGTGGCAAAGAAAGAACTAGAACCCAGGTCTCTGGTTCTTTGTCCAGTGATCTTCCTAATATGCAACAGAAAAGCACGGCATGGCATGACATAGCACAGAGTGTCAAAACTGGAAGCCCACTCAAAGATCAGAGATTTTGTCTCTCTGAATCATACAATTACATAATTAGGCAGAACCTTAAAGGCCATTCTAGCCCAACCTCCTCATTTTATAGATGGGAAAACAGAAGCCCCCAAAGGGGAAATGACTTGTTTGGGGTCATGGATCTAATTAGCTAGCCAAAAGGTAGAGCTAAAACCTAGGTCTCTCCAAACTCAGATCCAGCATTCCTTCTGCTACAGGCTTCTTCCACCTGCTATCATTTTGCTGACAAAAGTTGCAGAATCTCAGTTGTAGAGGACCCTAGGGGCCACCTAGTCCAACTAATTCCAGACTTAAGAATCTTTCAACAGGTATCCCCAACCTTTTCTTGGTCTCTGTATCCCCTAGAATTCAGAAAACCTTCCCCTATCCCCATTCAATATGAAAGGAAATGAATTCTACGGTTCACCAAGCATATACATAAAAGAAATAAAACAGATTCATCAATTTTTTTTATAAAGAAAACTTTTGAATGCAGAATAAGATTTTTAATAAACCAAAGTTGTAAATATCTACCAGAATAGTTAAATTAATGAGACACATAATTCCTTTTCCTTTCAATAGTTTTATTCAGTCTATCTAACTCCTACTACTTCCTGTCTATACCTTGTTTGTACATATTTATTTGTACATCGTCTCCCCTAAAAGACTGTGAGTTCCTTAAGAGCCTTTCTTTAATTCCCAGTACTTATCATGGTGCCTAGCACAAAACAACTTGCACAAGCATGCTTGTTAACTTGACACAATTTTTCTTGATGTATTTTTTGCACAGAGATACACATATATCAGATTCAGCCTCAAGTTTGTTTCTTGCTTTGGATTTCATTGAGAACATGACTGGGAATTATGATTCATGAACAGAAATTGTTAATATAAATAGAATTAATGTCCTGTGAGTACATTTAGCAAGAATGAGATGTGCTTCTTCAAAGCTGTGGCAAGATAAAGTATGCAAAGCAGAACACAATGCAGAAGATACAGACTAGGGCAGAGAACAGTTGACCAATCACTTTTCGTTTTCAAGACAATACAACCAAGGTTGAATTAGCTTTTTATCTATCATGACACCCTTGTGTGTCACACTAGCACCTGCCTCAGAAGGTTGCTGTGAAGATCCAGTGAGGTAATACTTTTAAATCACTTGGCAAAGTTTTCAACACATAGTTGGAGCATAATAAATGATAATTCCTCCCTTACTAGAATCTCATATGAAGTCTGTTAACCTTGGCCCAATTTTTTTTCCTGTAAATGCTTATTTTGCTATACTGTCCTCTTTTGTGCATTAAAAGTTTATTTTTTTTAAATCCTAGTTTAGGGGTTTACATTTGTCTCTATTATATTTCATCTTCTTAGATTTAGTCATTGATTGAATATTTAGAGATCCCTTTTTAGCTCAACACTGCTATCCACTCTGTTAACCACTTCCTTCTTTTATGCTAGACCAACCTATTTGCTGTGATAGAAGGAGAAGAAGTGAATGCTTAACTTGCAGTAAAAAGGCCAAAAGCCAGAGGAAGAAAGAGGAAAGAAAAGAATGTAAAATTAATCTATAACCTGGGGAAATCTGCCTCTGACCACTTTTTGTGATTTCTGCCTTACAAAAACAAGCAATTAACTTTGACCTCTATCAGTTTCCTTATTGGGTATCCATGAACTTGGATGATGAAAAAAATGCATCTCCATTTTCACTGGCCTCTAACTGTAATTTAGCATTTCCTCTAATTATGAATCTAGATGATAAATTATTATTCCGAGAAGAGGACCATATGATTCACCGGATGCCAGAAGGGTCTATGACATAAAAAAGGATAAAGACCTCCCCCTGCCAATCACTATAAAGAAATCTCAGGCCTCAGGAAGCTGCCTCACTACAGCATGTTTTGTTTGTATGTTTTGAGGGGAAGGGGGAGAAGGTAATTAAATTTCCCCCTTTGTTCCCATGTTCTACCTCCTCCCCCATGTTCTTTAACTCAGACTGATCTTGCATCCCAAATGCCTGCCCATGACGAGGCCACAAAGGTGTACACATAGTCCTGCTTTACTGGTTCTCTTGCCACTCAATGACTAATAAGAGTTTCCGTCAATCACCCCCGTGTAATTCCTGGATGAGTCGTCTTCCAGCTATGGTTTATCCAATTACCCAACACCATAGACTCATGGGTAAAGAACCAAAATAAACGCAGAAAATAACAAATACAGAGACCAGTGCAATATCACCATCTACTGGTAAACTGGAGAACACCATCCCAAACCCAGAACAGGAAAGATTTAAGGGGCGCTTGAATGTACACACCCTCCTCTCTTTATCTGTAATAATAGCTTCTTTATTTTCTTCTGAGACAAGGACACAGGTACCGTAGGAGGACTGGAGCATGTTAATAACCAGGGAATTGGATAATACATCTAACTTCTTGACTTCATCACCAGTCACATTGAGAGTTCCTGCAATGCCATACCTAAGAAGATTGAAAACACAGCTGTAATATAAAGATTCAGCATATAGTATCATGAAAAAGCATTTGTCTTTGAAATCAAAGGATTAGACTTAGGTTCAAATCCTGCACCTAATACTTCCTACTTTTGTGGCATTGAATCTTTCTGAACTCTATTAAAATTTTTTTTAAAAGTTTGAACCCCCTTACAAGGACAGAAAACTAGGGAGAGGAGAAAAGGGAAGGGGGGAAAAAAAGAAGGGATAAAAATCTTTACATGACATTTCTACTGACACAGAGAAACAAAACAAAACACAGAGGAAAAAAAAGAAACAAATATGCCCTGTGTGGTATACAAATGGAGCAGAAAATAGAAAAATAAAATAGTTACTTTTAAAGAATAGATTGAAGTATAAATTTAAGGAACATATAAAATTTAAATAAAAATCATATATCTCATATTATGAAAAATCTACATTGCAGTAAATACCTGTCAATTGCAAATTTTCTCTAATTTCAACACTCCTATAATGCAGCGGATTCAGAATTAGCTACTCACAAAACACTTTTTTTGTTTCTCACTATAATGTTAAATTTTAAAAATTTCTAGGATTTTGATGCAAAGTCTTATCTGAAAATTAAGAACAAAAACAAATATTTTAAAAAGAAAAACTATCTTTTTATGAAACATGTATATATGGGCTATTTCATTTCTTGTAATTACAGAATAGTTAAAAATTTTGCGGCACAAATTCCCAGTTTGAAACTTTATTCATAAAAAAATTACATTTAAAAAACAATTAATTCAGTAAAGTTGTAACCACACAGGAGACTATATTGGCATACTACAAAAGTAAATGTTCATAGAGTCATAAGTACCCAGAATTGTTCAGGGGGGAAATTATACATGTTATGTATATACATGTGCATGTATATATTCATACATATGCATACTGTGTAAACATAGTACACATACATAAGTACTTGTGTATAATGGGAAACTAACCAATGAGAGCCCAGTTCTGAGAGTATTGCAATAGTTTCTACCCGTTGCCAACTTATGTGGTGGCTTTGATGAACCTGCTTCTGTGACTATATGATGATGTATATAGTCGAAGTCTGAATATCTAAGATTGATGCTCTTTCTCCTGACAACTTTACTTTCAGCTTTTGATTCATCCAGTCCAGCATTTTGCATGATTTACTTTCTATTTATTATTTATTATATTTTATTATATTATAATTATTAAATAATATATTATAATATATATTATATAATTATATAATAAATATAACTTATTAAACAAATAAAGTGACACTATAAAACTTTGCTGTACTCCTTTTCCAATCTTAAACTAATAGATTGTTCCATTTTCAATTTTAACTGTTGCTTCTTGGTCTGTTTACAGATTCCTCAAGAGACAAGTAAGATGACCTGGTACTCCTATCTCTTTGAGGACTTGCCACATTTTGTTGTGATCTACACAGTGTAGTCAATGAAGCTGAAGTAGATGTTTTTCTGGAATTCTCTTGGTTTTTCTATGATTCAGCAAATACTGGCAATTTGATCTCAGGTTCCTCTACCTCTTCAAAAACCATCCTGATCTTCTGGTAGTTCCCCGTTCACATATTACTTGCAGAATCTTAAATATAACCTGGCTGGCTTGTGAAAGGAGTACAATTATTGGTCATTTATATCTGCTTGTATATTACATCTTTTGCTACCTCTTGTTACGGTTGAAGTATATAAAGAAAATTGTGCCACACAGATATGCACTTAGAAAAGGGAGAGAGTATTTTAATAGACAAGTAACATCTTAGTATGATTATGAAAGCAGTTTTGACTTTGTAGTCCTACTGAAAGGATCTGGGGAACACATAGAAGGACTTCAGAGCACACATTGAGAACTACTGCTCTAGAAGGTCCACTCGATATGCTGGGAACCTCCCTCTAAACCTAGTTCTCTTTCCATTGAGTAGATTCTAATGGGGTATGTCAGCTGTCTGTATTCTTTATGAAACATTTTAAATACCTCAATTTTTCAAGGATCTATAATTTCTTCCATGTGAGGAATGCCGGTACTAATTCAGACTGAAACCCACACTATAACATAGTCTTCATAAATTTTATAGTGGAAAAAATTTCTTCCTTTCCTATCTAACTGATGATAAGCCATTCTAAATATAGCTAGACTAGTCTTTAGTAGACCATCACTGCACACCTACTAGAAATCTTTCCAGTGATCAGAGTTTGCAATTTGATAAAAGATTTTGAAAAACCAGGTGACCTCCTCACTGTGGCCCATGATACAAAAAAAGGCAAAGACTCCCTGCTTTAAGAGGACATTAAATTTAACATGAGAGTAGCAAAACCATCTTGCCTACTTGTGTCGCCTGAATTTCTCTCTCCTTTGTGTTTTTTAATATTTCTTGACATATTTCTTCTTTTTTAAAATCATTAGCACTACCCGCTTTTCCAATTTACCCTCCAAATTGAAGTCCTCTGCTATCACAGGAAGTGTAGTCAAGCAAACCAAATTCACCTATATCTAAAAATGTACATCTGATTTTGTGCCTGCGGTCCATCATCTTTCTGCCAAGAGACAGGGAGTATGGCTACTCATCATCTTCTAAATTTAGAGCAGTGATTGGTCATTGCATTGACCAGTGTTCTTAAGTCTTGGAAAAATGTTTTCCTTTACAAAATTGCAGCACTCATTATCTCTCCCCCTCCCCCATCCAATCCCTCTTCCTTTCCTAATTTTCCTATTATTATGTAGGGCACCACCATTCTCTTTCACCCAGACTTGCAACCTATGTGTCACCCTCAGCTCTTCATTCTCACCCCGTATATAAAATCTCTTGCCAATTCCAATTGTTTCTACCTTTTCCAAGTTGCTTATAGACATCTTCTTACCTCTGACACAGTTGCATCTCTCATAAGCCCTCATAACATTTGGATTTTTATATTTGATTCCTAGTTCGTCTCTCCATCTCAGGTCTCTCCCCACCCCAGACAATCCTCCGCTCAGCTGCCAAAGGATCTTGCTGAAGTTCAGTCCCTCCCCTAACTGATAAATGCCAGTGGCTAGCTATTATCTTGGACAGCGAGGTGGCTCAGTGGGTAGAGTACAGGACCTAGAGTTAGGAAGACCTGCGTTCCAATCTGACCTCAGACACCTATTGTCTGTGTGACCCTGGGCAAGTCACTTTATCCTGTTTTCCTCACCTGTAAAATGAATTGGAGAAGGAAATAGCAAACCATTTCAATATCTTTGCCAAGAGACCCTCAAATGGGTTCACAAAGTGTTGGATACAACGGAACAACAGTAGCCTCATCTATTATTCTAGGATCAATCATAAAATCATCTGTTTGATTTTTGGAAACCTTTTTCTCTCTTTCCAGTCTTCTAATACTTTTCTCCTTACCACATACTTTGCAATCCTTGCTGCTTCTCACACATGGCACTCTATCTCTCAACTCCATAATCTTTCACTGGCTGTTCCCCATGCCTACAATAACTCTCCCTCCTCACATGCACCTCATGACTTCAAGACTTAGCTCAAACCCAATCTTCTACAAGAGGCCGTTCCATGTCTCCTTTTCATCCCATCTCCCCGTTCCCACTACTGGTTGCCTTTTGAAATTACTTCCAATTTACACCCCACACCTCGTATGTACATAATTGTTCATGCTTTCTCTTTCATTAGAACATGAGCTCATCAAGAGCATTGACTATTTTTTACCTTTCTTTGTATCCCAAAGTGCTTAGCTCAGTATCTGGCGCATAGGACAGTTGCCTAATAAATACCAGGGGCTGCTAGGTGGTGGCAGTGGATAGAGACCTGGAGCCTGGAGTCAGGAAGACCCAAGTTCAAATCAGACCTCAGACACTTACTAACTATGATCTGTGCAAGCCACTTAGTCCTATTTGCCTCAATTTCCTCATTTGTAAAATTAACTGGAGAAGGAAATGACAAATCACTCTAATATCTTTATCAAGAAAATGCTAGATGGAGTCTCAAAGAGTCGGACACAACTGAACAACCATCACAACACCAATTACTCTAGGATCAGTTCTAAAATCTGAACAGCAACAGCCAATGATGGCTGCTCGATTTGACTTGGTCCTCTTGATTGCCGCTCAGATCTATAAAGAAAAAGCTGACCTGAAGTTACGAGTAATTATTTCAAACCAGAATATACTGATTTGCTATAGGCAGGTAATAGTGACACGAAAAGCAGAGGATAGGCTCTTTGAGGCTAGTTTCCATGGGTTATACCTGCCACCTGCTGGTTGGATAGGAGCATAGATTAACTGACCGTAGTCAGATTTCCTCAGTCCAGAGGAGATCAGTGTTGAAAACACTTTAATACTCTCAATCACAAACTCCAAGCCAAGCCCTTCAAAGCAAATAAGAGGAAGTTTTTTGTCGGGACCCAAAGCACAGTGTCTAATGTGGCACTTTACACAGAGTGGGTCCTCAATAAATATTTATTGAATGATAATGAAATTAAGGGAAATCAGCAGCAAGGCAAAAGTTGAAAATGTGGGAAATCCTTCATCGTTAAGGTTTATGAAGGGCTTTTTCCTCATTAAAACTCTATGATTTGGTGTCATTATCCCCATTATGCAGGTACATGAAATTGAGCCTGAAAAGTGAAATGACTCCCTCAGGGTCAAGTGTTAAAGTCAAAATTACAACACAACTTTCCTGACATTCAGACTGTGAACTGTTTCCATAATGGAAGGCTATCTTTCAGCAGGATGATCCTTTGTATATAGGGTGACACATTTGTATTAATATACAGAAAATTGCAATAGAAAACATAAGATTGTCCTTTCCTTTAACCAAACACTGAATTGAAGTCATCTTACAGGTTTATAACTTGCTACACCCTGCTTTTGACATTAAAGTAGAAGGGATGGAAAGAAAGATGAAGGAAGATCTATGGATGACTCTCTTTGAATTCTATCCTACCCTACTCACACATACCCTACACTTTCTGATAAGGCAGTAGAAAATAAAAAGATAAGAAAGGTTGGAGATGGGAGAAGGACATGAGACAAATAATAAATCTGCTTGAGCATGGGTTGAGGGAAGTTAAAAAGAATGACAGAAAAAGGAAATCTTGAAAAATTAATTTGAAAATCCCTTCATAAACTCCTTTTGCTGAGACTATTAGCCTTTGAAGGTAGTGACAGAGCGCCATATTTGTGTAGGATCACATGTAGTCACATTGTCCACATAGCCGGTTTTATTCAGTCTGAAAATTCACTAGTGCAAATGCACTTAAAACAATTCCAGCCTGCTGCATTTACATTAGAAACAAAATAACAGTCAAAAGTTATTGACATATATTGTTTTCCTATTACTTTATTGGAAGATAGGTTCTTATGCAGTATATGGAAAAGTCCATTTGCATATATGCTTGGTTTTTGCGGGGAGTGACCTGTGATTCATTTGTGGAAGGCAGTGGTTCTTAAACTTTTAGGTCTCGGGACTCCTATACATTCTTACGAGACCTTTTGTTTCCATAGGTTATATTTATTGATACTTATTGTTTTAGAAAGTAAAAGGATGTTGTGATATCATAAAAATTATTATGAAAATAATTTTGACCTCACAGACCCCTTGAAAAGGATAGAGAACCACTATATCAGACGTCCTGGACCATACTTTGAGAACTATTTGTTTAAGGAATTCCTATTGGGAAAAAATAACATGACCAACGTAGAGTGACAAGTCTTCCACAAGGTAGTCCTAAGGAGTTGCCAGTGTGTAACATGGAGCGGTTAATGTACTTGGCCTGGATCACACACCCAGTGTGTGTAACAGGTGAGTTAGACTCAGGTCTTCCTTACTTTGAGGCCAACATCATACCCTGCTGTAAAAGATAAAGTGTCCCAAAAGTCTTAGTTCAGTTTTTAGCTTTAAAGTATATTAATATTTTTAAAAGATTCCTTTATTTAATAACAATTAATTTTAAGTATTTATATTTTGTTCCTAAAGAAGCATTTCTTAAAAAAAAAATCTCCCTAGGAGATCCATTATTTTAGTCTTCTCTGAGTCTAACCCCACCCCAGGCTCCTTAGTACTCACAGATGGGCGAGGCCTGCCTTCCTCACAGCTGAAGAAATGGCCTTGATGGCTGTCAGCATGGAGTTTAGCAGCTGGGTGAGCTCTCCTGTCCCTTTAGCTTGTCGACCCTTCTCCATAACAAATCTGGTGAGGGTGAGCATATCTGTTTCAAAGGGGCTTCTGTCTGCCATTTTGACCAAGAGATCTCAGATGATTCTCGTCTCAGGGTAAGAAATTGCTCTATCCTTTCAAGAGCTGAGTCCCCCTTGGGTTGACTATATTAATGGCTAAGGAGAAACATGTACTGGCCATGCCAGCGTTTTTAAGAGAAACCATGTGATGTAAATGCCTTGGAATAGCCCTCAGGGAAATGCCTTTCGGAATCTCTACCCTTGGATACCTTCCAAGCCACACGAACAGGTTTAGGAAGTGTACTGCAATCCAGGCTCTATCTCTGCCCCTGTCCCTCTCTTTCCTCCTCACCTCCCACCCACCCCCATCAAGAAGTGGGTTATTCCTCTATCAGGGTTCTGCTTCAGCTGATACAGTCAATGTATAATATGGATATTAAGTATGGGAAGTCTTTATTCTTCTCCAGAGAGAATGTATAACATTCAAAGGAGCCTGTGAGCAAATACAGAAACATAAAGCCTGCAAATAACCGATCAACTCCCTTTGTAAGGAAACTGAACTTGGCATTTTTGTTGGGACAGCTCTCTGTCCTTACTAGTACTAACTACATAAACACCTAAGCGGCGCAGTTAGATAGAATGTTGGACTTGGAGTCAGGACCGACCTGAGTTTGTATCTTGTCTCAGATATTAATTTTTTGTGTGACGCTGTGTAAGTCTTAAGTCTCTCCTAGCCTCAGTTTTCTCATCTGTAAAATGGGGATAATGTTAGCACTTGCCTTGAAGTGTTGTTCTTAGGAACAACTGATATAAAGTGCTTTATGAACTTTAAAGTGTTATATAATTGCTAATTTTAGTATAATGACTATAATAATTTTTATTATTAGACAGTCTCCCCAAGGATTTTAATACCACCCTATGGTCTAGATCAGGGCTTCTTAAATTTTTTCCACTCGAAACCCCTTTTTGCCTTTTGGCAGCATTTGGGCATTGCATGACCTAAGAACATCACAGTTCAAAGTGTGCATGCTATGCATTCAGAACCAAGGCTGCAGATGTAACACAGGCAAGTGCTACTGGAAATACTTTGAATTCATTACACATTTGATTTTTAATTAATTTTTGGTTGTTGCACATTCAGAAACTTTTTACTGTTGCCAAATTTTTCAGGACTCCCCGACCTATACGTTAAGAAGCTCCGGCTAGATTTATCCAAGAAGGTAAACATATTTTGGAGTTTGATAAACAAGCAGATGCCCCCATTCCATTAGACTGGCACCCCAATGTCCAAGTAGCTCACCAGCTTTGTTTCCCAACCGGGATACTGCCCTGGAACTATGTGGATTGTTCATTTCTTTTTTTAAGGAACATTTTGTATCAGGAAATCTCTCGCTGAAGTACAATGTTTAAACTCTCAAACACAGAAACTATTGGAACTTGGAATTACTCATGAAGCAACTACCCAAACTGACAGAGGCTAGAAAATCTCTATTCTCTGGCTAGACCAAGGGTTGGAAACCTGGAGCATTTAACCCACATGTAACCTTCTAGGTCCTTAAGTGTGGCTTTTTGACTAAATCCAAATTGTTTTGCGAAATTTGGATTCAGCCAAAGGGCCGCACTTAAGGATTTAGAAGGCCACATGTGGACTGAAGACTCCAGGTTCCCCACCTCTGGGCTAAACAGTTAATTCCAGGGTGACATTGCCTAGGGGATTCAAAATTCCTCCTTCTTCTTACATAGAATATCAAGGTTCAGGTACCTAGGTCTTAGAATGCCCCTCTCAGACTAAGTGTTAAGGACATTGCCACATTCTTTTGCTAAACACAGCAAGAGCGAGACATTTTTCCACCCCCCTCTCAGCCCTTCCCCTCCTCACTACATATGGAAAAAAGTACAAGAGGAAAGACAAAGAGGGAGTTTTGAAACATGAAAAAAAATGACTACTTTACTTTCATAAGGCCACAAGAAAGTGTAATCCTGTCAGGCAATAATCAGGGGTTGCCTGTGTACTGTCATTTGCCTTCAGACAGTGTCTGAATAAGGTTAATTCAACTCCTAGATTTGATCAGGGACTCCCAATCCCTCCCCCTTACACTAAAAATTCATTTTTATTGATATCTTTTGTTTTTACGTCACTATCATTCCCTTCCCCCTACTCAATGACTCTTTGTTTCTAACAGCCAAAACAGTTAAACAAAATTGGTTGATACAGTAACTAGATCTGTCAGCATATAAGGACCTTGGTGTCTGGTAGCTTATCCAGTCAGGCAATCTTCAGAATCTTCATAAGACAATTTAAATGGAAGCAATTTGGTTACCCGGCATGGCACTGGTAGACTATCCAGGTTCCACAGGTATACAACAACGAAGTTAGCACAGTGGCTCTGTAGACCTTCAGTTTGGTCTAATACCTCTTCTCTCCCACACTTTCCTTTGGAGCCTCCCAAACACTGAGCTAGCTCTGGCGATGTATGCATCAACCTCATCAATGGGTACATCCCTGGAAAGTACATTACCAAGGTAAGTGAACTTATCTGCAGCATTCAAAACTTCTCCATTTGCCGTAACTGATGGTCCCACGTATGAATGGTGTGGTGGTGGTTGATGAAGCACCTGTGTTTTCTTGGTGTCTAGAACAGTAGCAGTGGTAGTAGCAATGATGGAATTAAACACAAGAAGTCGCTGGGTGGCGTTTTTTTTCACTGATAGTTTTCTGTATTTATTTGTAAATGTTTAAAAAATTTACTGTGTTATTCCATCCCAAGTGCATATTTACAATTGATTGAAAATACTGTATGAAACTACTTTTCATATTTTTCTCCCAACTTCTTCTATGAGTTATATTTAAACTAGATAAATGCATCAACCTCATTTGTTGATAAATAGTAAGAAAAAATATGAACTGAAAGTCCTATGCTACACCACTCACTAGCATTGTCGAGAAATACATTAGGGTCCCTTAGCTTTGGTTCACCTGATGGTTATTATTCCATATTAAATCAAAGGTAAGGACCTCTAGGGTCCTAAATGATACTCAAGTCTATTGATCTGATCTCTTCAAGGACCATAAAATGGATTTAGAAGCACTACAAAAACCATTTATGGGCAATGTGTCTACCCTCCTGGATCCAAGTTCTTGGTAAAGAGAGACGTGTTTGTTTCTTCTTCACAAGAAACTAGCTTATGCTCAATTTCTCTCGCTCCCTGAGGTATGAAATTGATGCTGTTGTCTCCAAATTACCTTAAGCCTTTATTTCTCTTCTAATGTATTTGTAACCAGTACAGGTCCATGGTCTGGATTCTCAGGAGTATCTGTGAGGAGAGGGCAGTTCCTCCTAATATACTATGGTCTGTGGACATATGCCCAGTGTTCCTCAAAGGGAGTTTGGAAATTGACTGAGATAAACTTGTAATCTGGATTTTGAAGGTGACTAGAAAGTAATTCCTCATAGTTCTGGGTACTGAATGTGGGGCCTTCTGGCCATATCTTTTTGAGACTTCATAGGACACTCTATGACTAGTAGGACCTCTACAGTAGTTTTGCTGAAAAAAAAAAGACATTGAACTCTCCAAGAACAGAGGTAGAAATCTATTTTTGGCAGCTTTTCCACTTGACCCTTTCATCACATTCCAAAGAATATAGAATCCAAAGATTTTCACTCACTATATTTTCAAATTGAGGAGACACTCAGTAAGTTATGAGCTTGGGGTCAAAGGGTTGGAAGGAAGCATTCCTCAGGAAGAAGTCTTCCAAGGGATACAGCAGGCTGTGGCCTTCCATGATGAGTCTCCAGTTCCCCCAGAAATCCCTGGCAGAATAATAGCTATCTTTTCCAGGACTAGTATTTGCATTTCTTCCAGGGAGACTGCAGTGAGTGAAGAGGGAAATATAAGTTGTAGCCATTCTCTGGATGGCCAAGGAATCTGGACCATCTCTTCATGATAATTTCTGTCTGTTACTCATCTAGTAAAGGTTCAAGGTGTTGGGTGTTGTTTTTTTTTTTTCAGGGGAGCATAACATGGCAGGGACAGGGCAGGTAGGTGGTACAGTGGATAGAGCACTCACTAGTCTTGGAATCTTTTTGGGTTCAAATCTGGCCTCAAACATTTAATAGCTGTGTGATCCTGGACAAGTCATTTAACCCTGTTTGCTTCAGTCTCCTTATCTAGAAAATGAGCTAAACAAGGAAATAGCAAACTATTCCAGAATATTTGCCAAGAAAACAGACACAACTGAAATAGCTGAACAACAAATATTGTGTGTAATGGGTAGAGTGTTTTATGTTTCCTATATTTGTTCATATGTGCTTTTGTATCCTTTGCCTCTTATGCAAGTTCTATAAAGACATGACATATCCCATACCCATATTTTATATTTAGTCCCTTAGAGGAAAAGGAATTTATTACTCATATTTAAGGACAAGATCCACATCTAGTTTTAGACGCTTCTTGGATACTCTTGCCTTTTTAATATGAAATGAACTACTTAAAGCTGCTTTTCCTTATCAAGACATAGAACATTCATTCACATTGGTAGACCATTTTCTCTATGCTTGGTGCCTAACACCCTCAATTTTTCTGCAATGTAAAAGGAGCAGCTAGGTGGCACAGTAGATAGAGTGCCAGGCCTGGAATCAGGAAGACTTATCTTCCTGAGTTCAAATCTGGCCTCAGATACTTACTAGTTGCGAGACCCTGAGTAAGTCACTTAGTCCTGTTTGCCTCAGTTTCCTCATCTGTAAAATGAGTGGGGAAGGAAATGGCAAACCACCCCAGTGTCTCTGTCAAGAAAACCCCAAAAAGGGGTCATGAATAGTTGGACATGACTGTACAACAATCACAAAAGGGATATATACTTACATAAATTTTTTGTGCATATAGGTTCTTTCCCTTTTTAACTTTATGGGTACATACCTAGTAATGGTATCATTAGGTCAAAAGCTGTATATAGTTTTGTGACTTTGGGGGTATAGTTTCAAAATGTTTTACAGAATGACAGCTCCAGTGAATTATATTTCTTCCTATATCTCCTCCAACAACTAAATGTAGAGATCTTTTTCAATGAGTTTAACTGAAAAGAAGAGAGAGATAGGATGATCCCTTGTAATGATAGTAGGATCTATTGAGGATTTCTCTTTAAGGATAGGGGACACCTGGGT
>CM053772.1:119832639-119880352 GCA_028658325.1 Potorous gilbertii | reverse complement strand
CAGGTATACTAGAGGGATCCACCATAAAAGGCAAAACCACTCCCTATTTAACTTACAGTTTCCTTTAATTTCTGGGAACTTATTTGGCCTTTCTTTTATCTGTAACATTCACTTTGTTATATACAGAAACCCAGATACAGACACATTTTAAAAGTTATACTGGGTGTCCCAAGAGTCTTAAAAATCTTAATAGTTCAGTTTTAAGTTTTAATAGCCTAAATGCCACTACTTGGTTTGTATTCCAAAGACATCTGCCTCCCCCCCAAAAAGAAAAAAGAAAAGGGACTTATATGTAAAAAAATAATTGTAGCTGCTTTTTATGATGGCAAAGAATTGGATATTAAGGGAATGCCCATCCATTGAGGAATGGTTGAAGAAGTTGTGGTAGAATACTATTGTTTTATGAAAAACGATGAACAGGATGCTTTTAGAAAAACCTGGAAAGATTTACCTGAACTGATGCAAAATGAAACAGGCTGAACCAGGAGAACATTGTACACAGTAAAAGCATTGTTATACAACGAACAGCTGTAAATGCCTTAACAACACAAAGAGCCGTGACGATGCCAAAGGACCTATGATGGTAAATGTTATCCACCTCTTGACAAATTCAGACTGAAGCAAACTGTTTCTTTTTTTACTTTATTTTTCTTGGGGGCAAGGGGTTGTCTGTTTTCTTTCATGTCATAACCAATATGGAAATATATTTTTCATTATGGCACTATGGCACATGTATCACCTTCATCAAATTGCTTGAAAGGGAGGGATGTGGGAGAGAGTTTAGAATGCAAAATTGTAAAAAAAAAAAAAAATTTAAAAATTTTTACATGTGATTGGAAAAAATATTAAAACTTTTATAAAAAAGATTTTAATAGCTTAATTTGATAGATTGATGGATGAGATTTGCATCTAGGTCTCTTTCTTCTTTTTCAAAATGAGAGTTCAGATCTATCACCAAAATGCAGTTTACATGGCACTTTGCATTTTCAAAATGTTCTTTGGTCATTGCCTCTGTCCCTGGAAACCTTCAGTTATTCCTCATATCAGATTTTACTTATGAAGGACAGGACACTAATCAGCACTTAATCAGTTCAGTTCTACCCAAGAAACACAGCCACACATGCTCCAAAGAAAAGTTTTGAGATTATAGCAGATTTATTTTCCTGACTCATTTTGTGCATGGACCTTTTAAGTAGTCTGGTGAGGCCTGTCGATTCCTTTTCGGAATGTTTCTAAAAGCATAAAATAAAATTCATAGAATTTAAAGGGAAACTAGTTAAGTTGAAATACATTTGTCATTTTCATGTGTTTAATACATTTTAAAATGTGTTGATGGACACCATGTTAGAAACCCTTGCATTAGGAAAAAAGGTAATCAGTAGCAAAATATTTTGCTGTTACCCAAATAAGAATTTAAAAGGAGGGATGTAAAAATATGGGCCTGAAAGTGACTGTTATACTTACTTTTAAAGAACTCTCTCTAAATTATTTTTATCTTTCCTAAACAAACTTTGAATTCCCATTTAGGAAATAAGATCTGGAAAATCTCTCCCTTTTGACTTTTCTATATCAGCAAAAGTGTTAAGCACAGACTTCATGAACAGCACTATATTAAACTTTGGAGATATAAAAATGAAATAGTCCCAGTTATCTAGAGGGAGGGGCAACATTATTTACATTGATGAATAAGTAATAGGTAATTTTAAGAGTGAAACAGCACTGAGAAATGGGAGATTCAAGAATAAGTTTCGTATAAAAGGGGGTCCCCAAGCTATTCCTTGAATGATGTCAGAGAGGCAAAGGGGACTTGCATTTCCAGCCTGTGCCTTTACACTCCTTTTAGACCAGTCTGAGATGAAGACTTCCATAAACTGACAGTGTAAGAGAACATGGAGAAGCCTACCTTGCCCCATTGTCTCAGAACCAACAAAAGTGCAACACATTAATTACCCAAAAAAACCTTACTTAATTACAAAATTAATTACCAAAAAAAAGTGAAGGGAATGGAAAGAAATCCTCAGAGATTGAGGAATTAAGCAAAGTAAAACTGCTAACTTAAGAAAAATATCCTAGGGCAAAAATGCCAAAAGAAAATTTCGGAGGAAGAGGATAATTCTTACTGAACAGTACCATGAGCACCAGGAGAGGTCAGGTCTTAGAAGAGAATTTGAGAAGATACAAAATATAAAATTAGACCTCTTAATTAAGAACTCAGAAGGAAAATTTCAGAATAGATGTTGGCCTCAGCAGAAAGAGTAAACCTCCATTAGAGAATGATAGAGGAGAGAGAACTCAGAAATTCATTGATACACAAAGAAATGTTAGAGCATTCAAACAATAAAGCCAAGGTTTAACTTAGCCAGAAGTGTTGTTGCTAAACTCCAGAGCTCTCTTGTCAGAGAGAAAATATGAAAAAGTCCCAAAAAGAGGCAGATCATGTACCAACCGAAGCTGTCAAAATCACTTATAATTATGCATCATCAGTGTGAAGTTAAGGAAAATTAGGTTAGATTATGCCAAATAGCAAATGAAAATGACTTGCTCTCCATAGTAATTTATTGTGCAAAACTGAATATAATCTTGTAGGTAAGAATTGACTGTTTAATAGTAGTGATGACTTTCATGCTTATCTTTTCACTTGAGTAAAGCCTGAAATGTAAATATGGAGAAGAAAAGAAATTAAGGAAGGCTAAAAAAAAGTTTCAATAATATGAAAGGAATAATATGCTTACCTTATGAAAAGGGGAGAAATTACTATTGTACCTGGGGAATCCTTTATCTAAGTGTCACTGGTTAAATAAATAAAAGGAGAAGTTCTGTTCTTTGGGGCTTAATGAACAGTACTCCTAGTGAAAGGAGGCAGCTAGGTGGTTCAGTGGATAGTATGCTGGCTAGAGTCAGGAAGACCTGAGTTCAGATCTGGCCTGAGACACTTACTAGCTGTATGACTTTGGGCAGGTCACTTAAACTTTGTCTTAGTGCTCTGGAGAAGGACATGGCAAATCACTCAAGTACCTTTGCCAAGAAACCCCATGGACAGTATGATTGCAAAGTTATGAAGAGGCAGACATAACTGAATGACTGAGTAACAATAACTCCTAGTGAAAGAGACTCAGAGAAGAGAAAAAATTAGTATTTTTAAAAAATTTTATTCTAAATTTAATGAACACTCCTATGTGAGAAACAAATATTTATTTATTACGTATAGCTTACTTTAACAAAATGTTTTTCATTTCACTTGCAAAGCTGTCTCTCTTGCCTGTTTCCTTTCAACATCCTTTAGATTTCTTTTATATATCTTTTAAAAATATTTCAATGACTGGCGGTGGGGGGATGGGGCAATCCAATCAATGCCAAGTGGTTTTGATGATTGCTGCTTTATAATGCATATGGTATGGCAAAGCCACCTTCCCTAGTATTTCTTTACATTAATTTCCTTGATATTCTGGACCTTTTGTTCTTCCAGATGAATTTTGATATAATTTTTTCTAGATCTATAAAGTAGTGTTTTTGGTAGTTTGATTGGTATGGCACTGAGTAAGTAAATTAATTTAGGTAGAATTGTCATTTTTATTATATTAGCTCAGCCTCCCCACAAGCAACTGATGCTTTTCCACTTACTTACTTCTAACTTTTTTTGTGCAAAAAGTGTTTTGTAATTGTGTTCAAATAGTCCCTGGGTTTGTTTTGGCAGGTAGACTTCAAGTATTTTGTAGTGTCTACAGTAACTTTAAATGGCATTTTTCTATCTCTTGCTGTTGGGCTTTGTAGTAATACACACACACACACACACACACACACACACACACACACACACACACACACACACACACACACACACACTCACACACACACACGTATTATGTGGGTTTATTTTGTATCCTGAAACATTACCAAAGTTGTTTATTATTTCAAGTAGTTTTTACTCAGTTCTTTAGGATTCTCTAAGTATATCATCATATCATCTGCAAAGAGTGACGACTTAATTTCTTCTTTGCCTATTTGAATCCCTTCGATTTCTTTTTCTCTTAGTACTAAAGCTAACATTTCTAGTACCATATTGAATAACAGTGGTGGTAATGGACATCTTTGTTTTACCCCCTATCTTGTTGGAAATGCACCCCAGCTTATCCCCATTACATATAATGCTTGCCGATGATTTTAGGTAGGTACTGCTTATCATTTTATGGAAGGCTTCATTTATTCCCATGCTTTCCAGTGTTTTCAGTAGGAATGGATGTCATAGTTTGTCAAAAGCTTTTTCTGAATCTTTTGAGATAATCATATGGTTTCTGTTAGTTTTGTTGTTGATATGATAAATTATACTGATAGTTTTCCTAATACTGAACCAGCCCTGCATTCCTGGTATAAATCCTATCTAATCAGAGGATATTATTCTAGTGTTAATTTGCTGTAATCTTTTTGCTGACATCTTATTTAAAATTTTTGCATCTTTATTCATTAAGGATATTGGTCTATAATTTTCTTTCTCGGTTTTGGCTCTTCCCAGTTTTGGTATCAGAACCATATTTGTATCATAAAAAGAATTTGGTAGGACTCCTTTGCCAATTTTCCCAGATAGTCTATATAGTATTGAAATTAACTGTTCCTTGAATGTTTGATAGAAGTCACTTGTAAATCTGTCTGGTCCTAGAGGTTATTTCCTAGGGAGTTCATTGATGGCTTGTTCAATTTCTTTTACTGAGAGGGAGTTATTTTTTTACTTCCTCTTCTGTTAATCTGGGCAAAACTTTATATATAAATTGATAAACCTTTAGTTAATCTAATTCATAAAATAAAGAAGAAAACCAAATTACCAGTACCCAAAATGCAAAGGGTGAATTTACCTCCAGTGAAGGGAAAATTAAAACAATAATTAGAAATTATTGTGTACAACTCTATGCCCATAAATTTGACAAGAATATTTACAAATGATATTACTTCATTGTCTATGCTGCCTTTTAGCAGGATATAGTTTCCTTCTTTATTTCTTTTGATTAGATCTATTTCTGCTTTTGCTTTGGCTGAGATTAGGACTGCTACCCCTGCTTTTTTTACATTAGCTGAAGCATAATATATTCTGCCCCAACCTTTTACCTTCACTCTGTGTGTATCCCCCCTGTCTGATATGTATTTCTTGTAGACAACATATTGTAGGATTATGGTTTTTAATCCATTTTGCAATCCACCTCCATTTTATGGGAGAATTCATCCCATTCACATTCACATTTATGATTACAATCTGTGTCTTTCTCTCCATCCTATTTCCCCCATCCCCTTCAATGGTTTTATTTCTCCCTTCCTCCTTCCCCTCCTCAAAAAATTTTACTTTTGCCCACCACCTCCCTCAGTCTTCCCTCTCTTCTATCAGTGCCACTCCCTTTTCTTTCCTCTTTCTCCTCCTACTGTCTTTAGTGCAAGTTAGATTTCTATACTTAACTGAGAAAGTTATTCCCTCTTGAACCAAAGACAATGAGAGTAAAACAATGCTCATCTCCCTCCCTTCTTTCCCTCTACTATAATGTTTGCATGCCTCTTCATGTGATGTAATTTACCCTTTTTTCTGCCTCCTTTCATCTTCTCCCTTTGCATCCCTTAGTTTTTTTTTTATCATCAAATCAGTTAATTTATACCCATACCCTCTATCTATGTTGTCCCTTTTAAATGTTGTAATTACTCTACAGTTCTTAAGATTGACAAGTGTCATCCCCCATATAGGGATGTAAAAATTTTGCCCATATTGAATAACATTTTCCCCTCTGTTTACCTTTTTATGCCTCTCTTGAGTCTTGTATTTGAAGATCAGATTTTCTAATGAGCTTTGGTCTTTTCGTCAGGAAGGTTTGGAAATCCCTTATTTCATTGAGTATCCATCCCCTTGCTTGAAAGATTATGCTCAGTTTTACTGCTTAATTGATCCTTGGTTGTAGTCCCAGATCCTTTGCCTTACAAAATATCATATTCCAACCCCTCTGATCTTTTAATATAGAAGCTGCAAGGTCCTGTGTGACCCTGACGGTAGTTCCTCGATATTTGAATTGTTTCTTTCTAGCTACTTGCAATATTTTCTCCTTAATTTGATAGTTCTGGGATTTGGCAACAATATTCCTTGGCATTTTCAATTTGGGACCTCAGGAGGTGAACAGCGGATTCTTTCGATGACTGTTTTGCCCTCTGGATCTAGGACCTCAGGGCAGTTTTCCTTGATGATTTCTTGGAAGATACTGTCTAGGCTCTTTTTTTCATTATGGCTTTCCAATAGACCAATAAGTCTTAGATTCTCTCTGCTGGATCTCTTTTCCAGAGCAGTTTTTTTTCAATGAGATTTTTCCATTCTTTAGATTTTGTTTGAGTGATTCTTGATGCCTCATAGAGTCATTAGTTTCTACTTACCCTGTTCTAATTATTAAATTTAAATTTTCTAAATTTCATTTAGAATTTTAATTTAATTTAATTTCTAAATAAAATTTAAAGTTTCTAAATGTTAAAAATTCTAATTGACAAAGAGTTTTCTTCAGTTAGCTTTTGTACCTCCTTTTTAAAAAAAAAAGTTATTTTCTTCAGTTAGGTTTTGTATCTCCTTATCCATTTGGCCAATTTTACTTTTTAAGGAGCTGATTGTATTTTTAAAAATCACTGGTCAGTTTTCCTTCTACCTCTTTAATTTGGCTTTAAAATCCTACCTGAGCTCTTCAAGCGTGCTCTTTGGACTTCAGACCAGTTCATATTCCCTTTTGAGGTTTCAGGTGTGGGTATAGTGTCAAAGCTATCCTCTTCTGAATTTTTATTTTGTTTTTCCCTATCCCTGTAATAATATTCTATGGTCTTTGGTTGTCTAATTTGCTTCTTGCTCATGGTGATTGCCTTTTTCCTGGCTTTTAAAGTGGATCTCTGCTTCTAGGGCATAGGGGCTCTGCCTCAAGTTTCTTTGTTCTGGGAGCTAGGGTCTTGCTTACTGGCTTTGTGTTCTGTGGCCTCTGATTCTTTCAGCTAGAAAGAATGCTGCAGTTTATCTGGTGCTGAGCTGGCTGGTATGTGCCAAGGCCAAGACCAGGTGAAGTCTGAGTTTTCCCAGGGTTACACTGAAGCTCACGGTGTGAAGTGTGGGCAAGGGGGTCATCTGGCTGCTAGATGTCTCCTCCTCCCTTTCTGGTCCTGCACGGACCCTTCAGCCACAGTGAGAGGGATCCTTCTGGGATTTTTCCTGGGGCAATATTTTCTGGATTTTTCAGAGTTAATCAAGGAGGGTGAGAGCACTGACAGTTTACTTTGCCATCTTGGACCCCTGGAAGTTCAAGTAGGTGGCTTTCAAACATTTGATCTGTAGGGGGATAGCCCTAGCAGTAACTGCTACAGCTGCCATGGGCCCTGCACTTCTTTCTTACCCTGTTCTGCTGCATTACTGTCCTGGTTTGAGCGGTTTCAGAATCTGATCCACTGCTGGAGATGCAGCCCACCCAGGGCCATTTCCACACCACTTTATTCAGGTCTGTGCTGGTGCCTCCTGTGTGCCCTGTACTCCCCTAGCCCAGTATAACAGATCCCTTCCCATGGAGGGTTGTCCTGGGCTGGGTATCTGCCACATTCTGTCTGCCAGTGGATTCTGCCATTCTAACATTCCTTTAAATTAACTTAGAGGTATCGGAGAGAGTTTGTGGATGAGGACGGGTAGGTCCCTGATTTCACTCTGTCTCTCTCAAGTCTTTCACAGCTGTTTTTCTTTATATAATTGTTTGTACTGTATATACATTCATTGTCCTGGGCCTGTTCATTTCATTCTGCCTCCGTTCATGTAAGTCTCCCCAGTCTTCTCTGAAACTACCTCATTTTGACATTTCTCGTGGCATAATAATTATACCAGGATTTATTAAGCCATTTTCTCTTTTCCTTAGTTTCTAGCTTTTTAATATAAAAAGTACTGCTTTAAATATATTTTTACATATGGGTCTTTCCCCTCTTTCTTTGTTCTCTTTGGAATAAGCCTCATTGTCATTGGGTTAATGTATATGTGTAGGCTGATGACTTTTGGGGGACATAATTCCAAATTGCTTTCCAGAATGCCTTGATCTTTTCACAGCTCCATCAAGAGTGCATTAATGTACCTGTTTTCCCGCAGCTCCTCCTGCATTTTTCATTTTCCTTTTATGTCTGATAGGTGTGAGTTAGAACCTCAGAAGTATTTTAATGTGCATTTCTCTAATAGTGAATTGGAGCCCTTGTTTTCATGTGCCTGTTGATCCTTTGGATTTCTGCCTTTGAAAACTGTTAATATCATTTTATCATGTATATGTTAGGGAATGATTTTCATTCTTATGTATTTGAAATCAGTTCATTATATATTGCTGCATTATGTTTCCTTTAATGGCGTTACTACAGGTGCAGTAGTTATTTACATCCAGACATAGCTGGGAAGAGTTATCTCTTGAAACTCCCTCTTAATCTGTACCAGGCAAGGGAAAGTAAAAAGAGGTTATGGTAATAAAAATACAATAAAATAATCCGAAGTCTGCGAGACATTGATGAATTTGCCAGCATCAGAAACCTTGGTCAGGAAGATTTCTGCTAACCAAACAAACTATAGATAGAGAGGGCTGATTATTAAAGTAGTGTGATAAAGGATACAGTATTTCATGTATTTGAGTTTCACCTGAAAGTGGAGGAGAAAAGAAGACTGGGATTCATTGTTCCTATAAATGTAAACTACAGATACTAATACAGATTTCTTTTTTTTTTTTTAAAGAAAGCAACGTATAACAAGATTTGATGGTGGAAAAAAATAAACTTAGCAGGCATAGTTAAGAGGAGGAATGGGATTAACTCACCTAGAAAAAAATAGATTAGAAAGAAAAATCCAACAATTAGCTGCATATAGGAAATCTGCTTAAAGCAGAAGGATGTGAACAGGATTAAAAGGAAGATTTTAAGTAGAATTTATTAGTAAAATTTATACTATCAGCTGCTAATTGTCAAAATAAGAATAAAAATGATGACCTCATGCAAGACTAAAAGAAAAAGTAGCGATGGCCAAGAGAAATGAGCAGAGAAACATACTTAAAGGCACTATAGAGTATGAAACAATATTAACATTAAACTTATGTGGGCATCAAGTAGTATAGCATCTAAGTACCTAAAGGAAAAGCTAACCAAATTATGAGACTTGCATTGTAAGAAAATTATTGTGAGCAACTTCTATTTGCCTCTTCAACTTAAAGAAGGCTAAAAGACATCTAAACAAAAGAATCTAATAGTAATATTAGACTAACTAGTTATGATACACTTGTTGATTATTAAAAGGGACTCTAAAAGAACATACACAGAAAAAGAGAAAGAATTCCTTCTGTGGGACAAGTATGGTCCTTATACACAAACCAGGTAGAGGTAAAGCAGAAAAAGAAAGTAATTGATCACTGCAACTCCAAACCAGTTGCGGGGAAAGGGAAGTTGTTCCAGATCTATGATTTGACTGGTATGGGGAATTTCTAGTGCAGAAACTCTCCACTGATGCAGATCATTGTAATGTTGCATTAGTAAGTATTCCTTACCAATACAGTGGAATTTATAATCTTGGAAATTAACCTCTAGTAACACTGAGATTTTGAGTGACTGGCTCATGGTCTTATAGCTAGTATGTATCTTAGGTACTTGAAAGTGGATTTTTCAGACTTCATAGGTGGGTCATCCACTTTGCAATGTTACTTCTCATCAGTAACAAATAGTGAGGTAAAGATACTGGCAAATTAGTAGCAGTTCATTTTTAAAGTTTACAAAGAGTTTTACATATATGAGCTCACTTGATCTCACAACAACTCTGTGAGGTAGGTAACTATTTATTATACCCCTTTTACAGAGGAGGAAACCTGAGTATGAAAATAAGGCTAGGGTCACCCAGTATTAGAGGGAGATTTCCAATCTAGATCTCTCAGAATCCAAACTAGTTTTCTATTTTTGTTTTGTTTTCTTTTAAGGATGAGTTTTCTTAACTAGCTCAGACTGTTCAAGGGCCATGGATGGTCCCACTACTAATTGGCCCAAGAACTTTCACCTGCTTCATTTCCAACCTGGCTGCTTTAACCCTCCTTAGGCAGCCTAGGGACCTCCAATCCTTGGGATTTAATATGATAGATTTAACCCACTGTACCTCACAACTCCCAAGTACAAAAGATCCTGCAGTCCTCAGCCTTTCCAGTAGCTAGGATTACAGTTGTGTACCCCCATAATCAGCTTTTACATCTTACACTCTTTCAATAAAAGAATTTTTGCAGAGCATGATCAAAAGTATCTATGTAAAACTCAAAGCTAGCATTATTTATAACTGACCATGAAAGCCTTTCCAATAAGATTGGGTAAAGCAAGAATGCTTATTTTCTCCACTATTATTAAGAAAATGGTAACTGTAACAAAGACACTAACTTATATCTGTTTGCAGAGGGTATAGCTGATAGAGAGCCAGTCTTGAAGTTATGAATATTTCATTTCACTTCTGCCTCTGACATAGGCTTTGTGGCCCTGGGCAAGTCAGTTAACCTCTTAGTATCCTATGTCAAACTCAAACCAGAACTCAAATAGAACTGGATCCCTGTGATGGCATATTGACTTTGGATATCACAAATTAATATTATTTGGTTCTGTTTTTTTAGAAAATATTTCCCAATTGCATTTTGATTTGCTTGGGGCCCTGGGCCTCTCCTTTAGAGTTTAAAACCTCTACTCCAGGTAATTTATCAATACCCTTAGTTTCAGGGAAGGTGCTGACCCAAGAGGGATGACTCTCTTTATTGATAGTTTCCTATGTTAGTGACATCACACCTCTCTGTCTCTAATACTGTGAGAGTTTACTTAGAGAATGTATGAAAAAAATTAGTAACTGCATTGTTAATAAAGTAGGTTACAAAATGAATTCAAAGGAATTATCATCTCTTTGAACATTAGTATTAATACCTAGAATGAGAAATTTCATTTAAGATAATAAAATGCTTTATGTAAGTAATAATAAGAGAACATGCTTACCAGAGTTGTCATGAGGATAAAGTGAGATAATATTTAAAAACTGCTTTACAAATCTCTAAGCACTCTATAATAAAAACCAACTATCATTGTTACTCTTGTAACCGGAGATTCATCTAAAATGTCACATGACAGAAATTAGAAGAGAACAAAAGGATCTTCATTTTTCACAGTTATCAACCAAAAATGGTAATCAAAAATAGAAGAGACAATACGTTTTAGATAGTCCGGATAAACTAAAATTTAAAAATATTTTGCACAAATAAAATAGTGCAACAGGAAATCAAAAGAGATAGATTATAAAAAATCTTTACATTGAACATGTCTGATTAAAGTTTGACATGTAACCAGTCAGTAAGCAAACTGGTCTAAAACTGTAGAGAATTTGTTCAGATACATAGATTAAAAGCGAATATGTAGATTAAAAGCTAATTCCCATTAACTAATAATCTATTAGTTAATTGTGAAATGGTAAGTATGTGTTCCATTGTTGAAAATCATTTGTGAAAGCTTGCTTGTTCTTAACTAATGCCCTTACCAAGCATCAAAGCATGTGAGTAAACACTCTGAAAAATGCAATAGAAATTATCAAAAATCACTTGAAAAATGTTCCAAACTACACAAATGCAAATTAAAATAATTCTGAAGTTCTTTTCACCCACCAAGCTACCCAAAATAAAGGGAAGGGGGAGAAAAGACGGAAAAACTTATTGTTAGATTGATTAGGATGATAGACATGCTGATTTGCTCCTGATGAAACTGAAAATTTTTTCCAACAATTCTGGAAGATAATTTAGAATTATGAGATGATGTAGAGAGTTCAGTATTGAAACTACATTTCAAGGTTATAAACAGTAAGAATACACACACACACACACACACATTTATGTGTTTATATGTTATTGATCAAATTGTACCTATAATTTGGAAGTTTCTTCCAAAAAGACACCTGTTCCTACACATTTTGTGTGACTCTTGTGCATTTCCTTCTGTAAATTTGCCACAGGTGGTCTACACGAAATGTTGAAATCCATCCTTACTTTTTCCTGATGTTCTCAGAGTATCATTGGAGTACTCTGACTGTCTATCTGTTGTTCTCTCTGTTACGATGTGAATGCACTTATGACTGTGTCTTCTTTTCCATTCATACAATTCCTTGGTGACATCTTTTATTCTTACTGTTCTTCAATTTGACGTTGATTTTAGGTGTTCTAGTCATGTCATCTGTGAGTTTGCCCTTTGTGGGATCTTAATTTTTAACTTTTTGAGGATCATTGTATTGCACTGCCATAGAGTAATAGCATTGGGGCAGGTAATCAGGTGGCATGAGGTGGCACAGTGGATAGAACACTGGGCTTGAAATCATCTAGCAGTGTGACCCTAAGCAAGTCACTTAACCCTGTTTGCCTCAATTCCTTTTGTATAAAATGAGTTGGAAAAGGAAATGCAAACCACTCTAGTACCCTTGCCAAGGAAACCTCCAGTGGGGTCGTGGAGAGTCAGATACAACTGAAAGGACTGGACAACAGCAACAACTACATAGTAGCATCAGTGGTACGTTGGTATTTAAAATGTGGGCCTTTGCTTTCTCATGAAACGTTCGGGGCCGTTAAAGCAACCTTGTACTTTCGTAAAGACAGTCCTTATCCTTCTCTTCCTTTCAGTTTAACGAGTTCAATTCATTGTCTGTTTGTATTGTCTGTGCTCTGTGTGTGTGTGTATGCACATGATTATGCTCTTTATAAGTTATTCATCTTATAATCTGACCTATAGATATTCTTCATCCTCTTACTCTTTCCTGTGTGGAAGGACAAACAAAATTCCTTTGAGTTTTTACAGATTTCTTCCAGAAGCCTTCCATATTCTAGGTCTTGGTAAAGTCAGTACAGCATCCTCAGAAAACCAGAGAATCTGTAGGACTTAACCGTTCACAGTAAACAATTTAACAACTTTGACTCTGCATTGGGGTGAATGCCTTTGGCAAGCATGAGGCTTTACATTTTATGCCTTACTTATTGTTTGAAGGCAGAATAGTGTTAAATAGTTATTTCTACCGTATCTTTCAAGGAATGAGACATCTTGTTGTAAAAAGGTTCCAATGAAATATTTTATTCTAATTAAATGCTTTTTAAAGCACAATGGAATTTTGTATTCTCTGTACCTATTAGTTAATTGTGAAATGGTAAATATGTGTTCCATTGTTGAAAATCATTTGTGAAAGCTTGCTTGTTCTTAACTAATGCCCTTATCAAGCATGTCCTTTTGTAGATTGGGACTTCTTGAACTTTTTCCAACCCACAATTTAAGAAGTACTGGTATAGATGATTCTCGTAGTTTCTGAATAGACATAAAAGTATATATAGATCAGTAGTAATTGGTATTCTCTTGGTCATCTTTTTTTTAAAAAGTATTAATAAGGTCTGAGGCTTTTTATCCCATGCCTTTGGTCTCTTCCCCTCCTTCAATAACCTCATAATTGTGTCATCTCTACTACAGTTCTCCTTTGTATAAATTTCATCCAATCAGGCTACTTTCTCTATCCTTGTTTTTGTCTCAAACATTAGCCTGTCTGAAACTGTAATATTAGGTTACATCAATGACATTTGGTGAGCAGTTGATGTTGGTGATGATGAAGAAAGTAGATTCTGTATCCATAGTGATTTCTCCCTTCATTGAAAGCTAAGAGATGTAGGCTGGAAGCAGTTCAGTGGTATGGAGGGCATTGCTATTCCCAAGGCTCTTGGGTCCAGAATCCTGAATGATCTCCACCTACATCTCAAAAGAGGTTGTGGTTGTTGGTGGTAGAACTTTCCATAAATCTTCCATAGAAGAGTTCACTCAGTAGATGGGGGTGGAAGACCTCCCTTTCAATCTCCTGACTCTACATACAGTGAAGTGTATGTAACACAAAGCCTTTCCATTAGCTGTCATAGTTTTCACTCCATGAAGCAGTTTGTCTTATTTTCCAGTCATGCATGTATCTGATTATTCCTGCTAGGCTGCTTCTCCTGCATACTTTTTCTACTGTAGTTTGTTATAATTTATCATGAAGCTCTCCTTTGCTCTTTGAATGACCCTCAAGATTAATTCTTCAGAAACTGGTATTCTAGAACTTAGTCATATAGTGTCACTGTGAAGACATAAATATTTTAAAAGATAGGTTTTTTCCAAAAGCAATTCAAAAAGCATTCTTGCTTCTGTTTAATTCTGGACTGAGATTGTAGTGTATTTGCCTAAGTTATAGGAAATAGTAGACTCTGGGTAGTCCCTCCGTATTCTGAACTATAGCGTTCTTTAGAAGGCAGCTAAGGAGTCCTTTGAATACAGCATTGGCTCTGAATCAGAAGAGGCCTGAATTCAAACCCAGCTTTAGATCACACTAGCTGTATGACCCCAGGCACATCACTTCACCTCTGCCTCAGTTTCCTCAGCTTAAGATGGGGATAACAATAGTGCCTACCTACAAGGTTGTTGTGAGGATTAAGATAATGTTTATGAAGTGCTTAGCTTCTGCCACACTGTAGGTGTTCCATAAATTCTCTTTCTTTTTCCTTCATCCATCCTTTCTTTTCTTCCTCTTCTTTATTTTTCCTGTATAGAGCATAAGGCCAAACTCCTGAGTGATTCTGGATATCATTTAGGAGGTTCTGCAACATTGAGTGTCTTGATGTGACCAACACAATGCCATTCACAAATTAGACGTTAACACACAAGTGTTTCCCCATTTGAAACTCTGACATTCTTTTATCTGTCTATACTTTCATATAATTCTAGCTCTGTTTCATCCCTTCTAAAACCATCCTTTGTCCTCATGGATTTCTCTGATCCCTTCACCATTCAGTACTTTCTGAAGCATTCATGTTCTGATTTTACTTTCTCCCCTCTTTAATCTTGACCCTTGTAAATTAGTCAGTTTAGTTCTATGCTGTCCTGTATTCAAGTCCCTTCCTCCCTTGTCCTGTCACCACTTTGGCCCTGGACTGGTCCCTCCTTCCAACTCCTGTCATGCTACTCAGTTTGCTGAATAGAGCTGGGGAAAATCACAATCCAGCTGATGGGCTATATTATAAATTTATATTACTCATTTTTAAGTAGGCCTCATTGCATTAAGACAGTCTTTTAATTCTTCCCTAATTGATTCTCTAATTATTTCACTCTCCATAAAAACTTTTCCAAGCAGCTTTTCTCCTCAGTCCTCCCATACTTTTGTGTTTCTCAGCTGATGACCTTGCTTCTTACTTTACTGGGGAAGTTGAGGCCACCTGATGTGAACTTCCTCTTCTTGTCGCCCACACCACTGCCAAGTGATTTTCCTTAAGTGAAGGTCTTACAGTGTCCCATGGTTTCATGTTGCTTCTAGAATCAAATACAAACTCCTCTGTTTAGCCATTTAAATTCATATTTATTTCCTCGTTCATTTATTTATTTTTATTTGTTTATATTCTTTATGTCATTGTTGTCTCTATTGGAACATAACTTTCTGGCAATTAGGGACTGTTTCTCTAAAACTAGCACAAGGCTTGACTCATAATCAATGTTTAATAAATGCTTGTTGATTCATTGATCTATAGGATCATCCTCCATGATGGTGGCAGCCTCTTAGTAAGCATACATTTCTCCATTTTATGCCTTATTAATAATTGAACAAAAAGTTATTTTTTCTTGTTATATCTTTCAAGGAATTTTATATGATTTTGACACACACATGTTGAAATAAAGTTTTTAAATGATCATTTTGCTCTACTACATCAGATGCTTTTGTAAAGTCAACAAACAGTAGGATCTTGTTCTATCTTTACATTTCAGTCATTTTTAACTGTAAAGATGTGGTCTGTCATTGAGTATCATTTGCAAAAGCTTTCCTGTTCCTTCTTAATACCCTCATTAAGATTATTCTGAAAGCATGTGTATGTTTTCTAATAAAAAATTTTTTACAGAAATGGAGTGTAATAGCAAGGACCCCAACGTACACAAGAGAACTTGCTATACAGGTTCTTAGATCTGCTATTCTAAAAGGAAAGCAACTTTTGAGGGGTCAACAAATTTACTTTAATCAAGCACGTACATCATTCACTTAGTTCAGGAGAAAAGGTCAGCACCCTGAACTTCAGGGAAAATACAAACAAAAATGACAAACAGAAAGATCAACAGACAGATCCAACTCTCTGACCCTTACATCCATATCGTTAGCAGAGACAGAAGCACCAACATCTGGGTTTTCCAAGCGGGGAGAGTGGGCAGAGCTCCTTAGCAGCTGCCCAGAGTCTCCTCTGGCCACACAGACACTCCCAATGAGTGAGCCCCAAACGTAACCTCACCTCAGAGTATGGATACACTTTGCAGAGCCGGAGAGCGTCACCACACTTGAGAACCAGCACCTCATTGGAAATCCACGAAAGGCATGGTCCTTCCTACAAAACAGACCTCCACTAATCAAGCTTCCCATTAATGGGTGGGGAAGACCTTAGTTCTCCTTAACATAATTGACATCACCATGAGTCAGTAATTATTAATATTCCCTTTGTTGCCCTGTATGGAATACTGAATAGAAAATCAATCTTGGACTCAGGGAACCTGCACTGAAGGCGTCTCTGAGGGATGTTGGACATCCCCAACAGTGCCCCAGGTATCAGTTACCGGTGTGGGGGTCCCTTGTACCAGTGAGATCCCTAAGACAGGAACGTAACAGCCCTGGCAGTAATACCTCAAGTTTTTTCCCTCCTCCTGATATCTTGTCTCAACTCTTCAGTACCATCAAAGGTGTATCACCTCTAGCATGAACTTCTCCTCCATGTATTGGGCATAGTCCAGCTGCTTTTCCTGCCTTTTGCTCTTTTTGTGTGTAAATATTTTATTCATCTTAAATACCAAGTCAGAAACAAAAAAGAACATTCTCATGTGCCCAGCAGAACATTAGAGAATATTCAATATAAAATAATAACTTTCCATTTTAAGAAAACTTAATTCACATTATTTTCAAAACAGCCCAGCTTTTGTTTCCTTCTAGATTTCCTTTTGTTCTCTGCTATGTCCTTTTTACTTTAGTTTTCCCCTCCCCGCAAAAAAGGCTACAATTAAAATACACACACACGTACATATATATAGCAATACATAGATATCTCTAAACACACATATATACACATATATACCCCATATACATATATATATATATATATATATATATATATATGTATATATATAAAAATCAGACTGTATATTTCCACTAGTCATCATTTTCTCTGGAGGTGGATAGCTTTTTCCTTCATTAGTTCAAGACTTTCCATGTTTTTAGTATTCCAGAACAGTCATATCCTATCTGAGAGATTACCTATGAAAATTTTCTCCCAGTTTTCTTCATTCTATTCTTGGATACATTGATTTTATTTATACAAGAAAATTTTAATTTAAAATAATCAAAATTATTCATTTTACACTTCAACAGCACTCTCAACTGATAATATAGCTCACTGTCTGATACTTCTTTCTTCCCTCCAGTTTTCTTTGAAATTCCTGATCTTTTGTTCTTCCAAATGAACTTGATTATTTTTTTCTAACTCAGTAAGATAATTTTTTTAATAATTTAATTGGGATGACACTGAATAAATAGATTAGTGAGGTGAAATTTCATTTTTTTATTACATTGGCTTTACCTACCCATTAACAATAAATATTATTCCAGTTATTTAAATCTGATTTTGTATAAAAAGTGATTTATGTTCATGTAGTTTCTGTGTCTCAGATACTTTACACTGTCTAGTTATTTTAAATAGTCTAGAACAATGTTGAATAATATTGCTAACACATAAAGTGGTTTCTCTTTTTCTTTTTTAATTGAATCTGTTTTAGCTTTAACTTTGTCTGAGATCATGATTGTTCCGTACCCTGCTTTTTTTTTTTTACATAATAAATTCTATCCCAGCCTTTTATTTTATCTTTGTATGCATCTTTTATTTTTATTGTTTCTTGAAAGAATCATATTGTTGAATTCAAATTTTTAATCTGCTATTCGCTTCTGTTTTGTGGGCAAATCCATCCCATTAATATTCTAATCTATAATTATTTTTTGTGTGTTTCCCTCTTTCCTACTATCCTTCTCAACCTATTTATCCTATCCCTCCCCTCCTCACTCTTTTAACTTCTACCCACTAGTTTTTCCCTCTTGTTCTTTAACCTGCCCACTCCTCTTATTCCTTTCTCCCCCATCCCCTTGACCTCTTATTTCTTTCTGAATTTAGAAGACTTTTATACCCTTCTAGATATATATGTTGTTTCCTCATTAGCCCATTGCTCTTGAGAGGAAGGTTCTAGCACTACTCACCCTCTCCCCGACTTGGTTCTTCTTTACCATTTCATCCTTTCGTGCCTCATTTGTGTGAGTTAATTACTCCTTATCTCTCCCTACATAATTTTATTTTTTTTAGTCACCCCATCATACACAGCTTGACCCAAGCCTTTCTTTCAAACTGCAAAAATATGGATGACAGTCACAAGAGTACTGATAACATTTTCACATATAAGTAGTAAACAATTTGACCTTATTGAGTCCCTTAAAATTGGTGTTTAATATTTACCTTTTATTTCTCCTAGATCTTATATTTCAAATTTTCCATTAAGTTCTTTTTTTGTCACACATACCTGAAGGTTTTTCAGTTCATTAAATGTTTTTTTTTTCGTTCAGGATTATACTTAACTTTGCTGAGTAAGTTATCCTTGGTCATAACCCCAGCTCTTTTGCTCTGTAAATATAGTATTCCAAGACCTATGGTCCTCCAATATAGTAGCTGCTAGGTCTTGTGTAGTCCTCATTATAGCTCCATGATATTTAAATTTCTTTCCTTGTTACTTCCAGTATTTTCTTCTTACCTGGGAGCTTTGAAACTTGGCTATGATATTCCTGTAAGTTTTCCTCCTCAGATCTCTTTCAGATGGTGATTGGTGGATTTTTTTCTATTTCTACTTTGCCTTCTTGTTCTAGAACTTCAGGGTAATTTTCCTTGATAATTTCTTGGAATATGATATCAAGATTCTTTTTTTTTTTTTTTGATCATGCCTTTCAGGTAGTTTGACTGTTCTTATGTTGTCTCTCCTCAATCTGCTCTCCAGATTAATTGGTTTTCTGATGAGATGTTTCACACTTTTATTTTTTCATTTTTTGATTTTGTTTTAGTATTTCTAGCTATCTTTTCTATTTCTTGCTATCTTACAATGGCATTATCTTCCCTTTGCCCAGTTCTAGTTTTCAAGGAATTATTTTCTTCCTTAAGTTTTTGATTTTGTATTTCCAGTTGATTGACTTTCTTTTCAAAGTCCTTTTTAAGTTCTAAGAATTCTTTTTGTGCTTGGAACCATTTGACATTTCTCATTGAAAAAAGGAGTGGCTCTTTTTTTAGCTCCACCATCTTCCTCTAAATAGGAACCAGATCTTCTCTATGGTTGGGTTCTTTCTCCTTTGCTTACTCATTTTTATTTTGTTTTTAACAGCTTATTATTATCAGGTTGTCCCAAGTTGTGGGGAATGATGACCCGGGCCTCAGGTCCTTCTTAATGTTATTTCCTGAATTGTGTCCCAGGGCCCAGTCTTGGGCACTCCTCTCCAACCCCCCCACCACAACTAGGTCCCCCGCCATACTGTCGTGCAAATGCTCTTGCTTCCTGTGGTCCCAGCAAACTAAAACTGTCCTCTTTGCCCTGGAACTGAAAGTAGGAATTCTACTCCTCTGCAAATGCCCACCGCCAGCAGGGTCCCTGTCCCTCTGCTACTGCGCTCACATCCCACCGGCAGCTGAGAACAGGCAAGTCAGCACAGCTCTGTTTGGTGTCCCTCAGCAGTAGAATGTCCTTCAGTCTTCACCTACTCAGCCATCCAACCTCCACACTGTCCTTGAGGTGAAAGTTCCCAAGGCAGCCTCCAACCCAGCTTCCCCAGGGTTTGTTGTTTATCTACCTGGAAGTGTTTGCTCTTCACTCAGGTCTGCCCTCCACCCCTAGAGATCTAGTCCTTCCTGGGATCTTCTCCTGTTGTCTTGGAAGGACAATTGCTTTATCTGGACTCCTGTTTATTTCTGTGGCTCTGTGTTCACTCTGAGGTGATGTTCTGTCTTTTTATGTGGAAGAACTTTGGAGAGCTGAAGTTTTCCGACCCACTCCACAATCTTCCCAGTATCCTTCCTTCTTTTTGTTCTTCATTGTTATTTCCAGGAGAGTCAAAATGTGGTGGCCCCACTATCTTTCTCATCTCTTTGTTCTGTCCTGTGGTTTGTACTTAAATGTCCTCATTTGGATCTCAACAAATTTTCTTTAAACTTCTCTCTGTTTCTCATACCTCTGCCAAGGCAGCACTGCTTCACATCTGCTACCATTCTTCTCCATAAAGTTTTAAGCTAGCTTTCCTTTAGCTGCCACATTTCTCTTTTTTGCAAGTAGATCAACTATTTTCTGGGTTTTAGGCTCTTTTTTAGTCTCCTCCTTAAGCCCTTAAATTATATCAGTTAAATTGCTGTATGAAATTATTTTAAGTCTGTATCAGTGTGCTTTATTCCATGAGTTTCCTATTTTTTGGCATCAGTAATTGTGAAATGGACCAGATTAGAGTTCTTTGAATTGGGCACAGTATCTTTTTTGTTTTCATTTACTTTCATAATAATTTTGCTCATTAATTTGTTAGTGATTTGACAATACATACACAACTATTCAGGGTGACACTAGTATCAGTATTGAATTGTTTCCTGTCTGTCAAAATATATTAAGTTTTGTAATGTTATTTGATGTTCTCCATGTCCAGAACCTTCCAGCTCTTTTTTCAAAGTAAAAAGTCATGAGTTTGGTCTTGCACTGCCCAAAGAAGGTAAACTCTTCCTCATCTGGAAGGGGCATCGCACTACAGCAGCCAGGCCTGAATAGCCAGTGCTAAAACTAAAAGGAGCTTAGGCAAGCCCTGGCAGCTTTCTTGAGCATATAACTTGGGCACATCCTCACCCTTACTTCCTCAGCCTCAAGGGCACCTAATTTACTGTAGCAGCCATAAAACTCTAATCAGCAGTAGCCCAGACCCCAGCTACCTTAACCTGTTCTCATGGTGATACCAGCATGGGGTCCAAAGGCCTGCTAGGACAGATGCAGTAGTATCTGAATCAGTACTTACAACCCACCAATAGCCAGTGTCACTGCTGTCTCCTCTACCCTGCCTTACTTGCCTGCAACCCTCCATCTGGAGACTCTTCCTGTCTTCCCCCAACACCCTCAGTATTCAAAATATTTATGATCTCATAAAACTAAAATCCTTATCCAGAAACAGTTGGTATGCCCATCCAAGTTAAAGAAGACAGAGATCTGTAGTACTTGAAGGTGTTTCTTTTGAATTAGATGGAGAAAGTACCCCATGCCTGGAGCAGAAAGGGGCCTGTAGTCTTGGCTGTTCCTCAGCCCTCCCTACCTCCCTCTGACAGCCCCCTCATAGCTTAAAGTTGAAAGTCCTTGTTCACCTCCCTCACATTAATTATCTGCTCCTGTTCTCCGTATAGCTTTTAGCTCATTATTTGAGCCAAGATGATGGACACACCTTACTTAAATCCATCATGTTATTCCTAGATCAGACTGTCATCTCTGTCCACTTCCCTGCATTTTTATTGACATCCTGCAGATGCCAAAAGGAGAATGATTTGCCAGATTTCTGAAGTTGATATTAACACAATTTGTCCTAATAATGAGCATATTTACATAGCATATGAAGTTTTACCATTAATAAAATTCTGTCACTTCAACAGATGTATGATGTCATCTTCATGGGTCCTCCTAAATCAGTGTAGGTCCCACTTTTAACCTTATTATTCAATTGAAACTTTCTTCAAAATTACTAATGATCTTTTAATTGCTAAATGAGGTGGTTTTCTTGGTCCTCATCCATCCTTCTCAGCCTGTCTGCTGCATCTGACACCTGACCACTCTCATTCCCCTATTTGGGGCTATATTTTCCATTGCATTTTTCCTATTCCTGTTGTTGAATTGAAGTCCTAGAATATCAAAGTACTTGTTGATTTGATATGGAGCATTTAATCTTTTACCTCCTCACCCTCTGAAACAGATGTTGACATATGTGCTGAAATTATTTTTATGGTTTTCTTTTGACAAACACTTACTAATGAACACTGCAATACTAGAATATTAAATGCCCCACAAAATGGTGTTTTTTATTGCCTTTGAATAAAGATAAAACAATTAACTCTGCTAATTACTTTATTTGCATATACACGTATGTTTATACATATATATGTTTTTGTGTGTATACATACACATATATGTATACGTAAATGTGCTTATTTTGTGTGCTTATACATGTAGATGTTATCTTTTCTTGTAGAAGGTAAGTTCCTTGAGGCCATGGACTTTTCATTTTGTTTTTGTGTCCCCAGTGTCTGGCATATTGTCATCATTGTTCAGTCATTTAAGCTGTGTCCAATTCTTTGTTACCCCTTTTGAAGTTTTCTTGGCAAAGATATGGGAGTAGTTTGCCATTTCCTTGTCCAGCTCATTTTACTGATGAGGAAACTGAGGCAAATAGGGTTAAGTGACTTGCCTGGGGTTATTGTAGCTAGTAAGTGTCTGAGGCTGGATTTGAAGTCAAGTCTTCCTGACTCCAGACCTTGGGCTTTATTCATTGCACTAGCTAGCTGCCCCTGGCATATTGTAGTAGGTGTTTAATTAATGCTTGTTGATTGATTGCCACATTACCTGTAAGAAGAACTGGAACCATCTTTCTATTTAGTTGAACCTTCCTATTTATTCAGGTTTTGTTTCTAGCAGCAATGTTGAATGATTAAATTTAGTATTTGCAGTAGTATGTGCAGTCACTGGAAATTCTCACAGCTAAGTTAATATTTATAAAGTCTGAAAATGTGCATCCTAGTAACTTCTACCACTACAGATTGGAAAAGAGCCACATAAGACTAAGGTTATTTTGTAATTTTCTTTATTCTAGTGTTTGTAGTGACTAAAGAATGTATCTTCAAGTGGCCAGCCTAGTGGTGATAAGCTCTATGTATTTCACTTACCTTGTCCTTAGAAAATGAATGCAGTCCAAAGTAAAGCAGTTATGAGATTCTAGGTCACACCCATCAGATTTATAAAGGGGGCAAAAAAAGAAAATGATAAATATTAGAGAGGTTGTAGGAAAAGAGAAATGATTAGTGGACCTGTAAATAGGTACAGTCATTTGGGGAAGCATTTTGAAATTATATACAAGAAATGTAATAGTATAAGACAGAGGAAAAGGCCCTTTGTGTACAAAAATATTTACAGCAGCTCTTTTTTTGGTGGCAAAAAACTGAAAACCAACAGGATGTTGATCACTTGAGGAATGGCTAAACAAGTTGTGAATGAATGTAATGAACTACTGTTGTGCCTTAAGAAATTAGAGGATGAATCATTTCACAAAGACATGGAAAGGCTTATGTGAATGGATACCAAATGAAGTAACCAAAACCAGAAGAAGAATTTTGATGAACACTATTATTTTTTTAAATGTACAGTTTTGAGGACTTTAAAAATAGATGAATAAAATGAGCAGAACCCGGAGAATGATTTTTACAGTAACAACTTTGAAAGCTGAAAGCATTCTGGTCATTACGAAGATCATTCATAACGCCAGAGGACTGAGGATTAAACATGCTACCGTTAGAGAGGTGATGGACTGAAAGTGAAGGAGGAGGCATTTTTTTTGTGTGCAGCCATTGAGAGAATTTGCTGTGCTTGATTATGCATATTTGTTACAAGAAATTTGGGGGGTTTTTCCTCCAGTGAGGTAGGATAGAAGGTAAGAGGGAGAAAAAGTTAATTTCTGCAATTTTTTTTTTAAATAGAGAGGTGGGAGGTTGCTACAGATGTTAAATGTCACATGCACTCTCAGATTAGGTCATCGTATTAGTTTTAATTATTGTTTCACTGGGTTACAAATGACTTGTTACAAATAATCTCTAAATGTTTTTGATGTAAAAACAAAGAGTATAAATAAAACTTAAAAGAGAAAAAGAAAATGGACACAATCTGTTGTCAAGGCTGTATTTGATGCCTTTCTATTATGGTAGAACCTATCAAAGCTTGTACTAAGTTGGCATAGCCTTTGAAAACCCAAGATCATCCACATGCCACAGCGATACTCTCTGGTAGGACCTCAGTCAAGATCGAGTTAGCTTTGGGAGGGGTGCCATATTCTACTCAGTGACTTATATCGAGCTTGAAATGCACTACAACCTCCAGAGCTTTTTAGGAGGCACACTCCTACCTAGCCATAACCTCCCATCTGCAAAGTTGATTTTTGAACCCATGTAAGATTTTACACTGTTCCCTGTTAAATTTCATTTTATTAAATTTGGCCTAACATTCTGGACTATAAAGCTCTTTTTGGATCCTGACTCTTCTACCCAAAATGTTAGCTATCCCTCCCTGTTTAATATCCTTTGCAGAGTTTATAAGCATACCATCTATATAACCTTACCCAGGTTATTAGTAAATATGGTAAAAAAAAAAAAATACAGCTCCTAGACTTCTCCACTACAGATCTCACTATAAGTCAATATCAAGTAGTGACTATACTTTTTATTTGTCCATTTAATCAATTCTTAGCCCACATTTCTTAAGTTAAAATAGAAAAATACATTCATCTTCTCTTTTCCAGTTGTTTTCATCCTATCAGAATTCTCTAGTCTAGCTGATTTTAATGTCTCATCTTTTTTTTAATAATTTTTTTCTGTTACAGCCGAAATTTCCACTTAAGTCCTACTTTCCTTATGCCTCTTCATCTCTTATCATGGTATTACTCCAAAACCCAAAAGGTAAGTTGAGCTAGATTTCAGGAGTGATAAAATAACTTCTGAGAACATTGAATTTTAAGATACATGTTTCCCCAGGCAGGTTTGCTTATAAAAATGGAAGAAAAAAAGAAAGTTGTCTGGCATTTAAAACAGTCTCACAGAAGTCTCATGTAATAGTTTTGCCACCTGAACATACAATGTTTTGATGATGACAGATAGTTATTTCAGGGGCAGAAGTGTGACTAGATCTCTGAAATCCTCTGCCTATGATCCTTACTATACTGTTCTGCTGTATTGTGGAGCCTCACATTGTTTTCAACACAGATTTTCCTGACTTCATTTTTTGCCCTATTTTGGACAGCACATATTTGATATATGATTAAATATGGAATTGGGAGGCACAGCTTTTAAAAATGGGGGTGGGGAGAAGGCATGGTTCTTGATCACCAGGAGCTTAAAAGGAAAGACATTGACACAGACAGATAGAAAGGACATGGGTTTTATCTGACTCAGAAGAAAGGGGAAGTTGAAAAATAAATTAACAGAAATGTTTTCCTTTTAGTCCTTTTTTTCTTTAACAAATTTAATTACTGGGTGCAGTTATAAACAAAGAGATAATTCTAAGTATTGCAGCATTTACTTAATTCCCTTTCCAGAAGATGTGGCCAGGAGTAGGAAGAATGCAGTAGATGACCTTTTGAAGTTCTGTAGGATTTGTCTGATTAGCTTGGGAGCCCCTCTGAATTCCTTTGATGCTCCCATTATAACATGTTATTAACACAATGGACAAAGGAAAGGTTTGCTTTCTTTGAGTGTGACTGGTTGACCTGGGATAGACCTGTTTGCATACGTTTTGGTTCATCTCATGCCAGCTAAGTCAAAATGATTATGCATTGGAAACAAAATAATCTCTGAAGAAGGTGTTCTTGTAAATTCTGAGAGCTAGCTACAAATAAGGCAACATGGATGTGTTAGTATTTATTAGCACTCAGTCTTAGAAGAAACATCAGTTTTCTGGGCTCAAGAAATAAATAATAAGATGGGAAGCTGAAGGGCATCAAAATTATCTCTCATTCCCTTCAAATCATTAGCTCAGCTTATAGGAATTTTAAAGACTGTTGAGCCAACTCCTAAGTTCTCTTAGTCACAGAATCTAATGTGCCTTCATGGAGGGATCTAGGGACCGATGTCAGAGACTAGGAGTAATTTGACAGTCAAAGCAAAAAACAGGTTCAGTGAGAAGAGCTGTCTAGTGATTATTGAGAAAAAAAAAGAAGCTTAAAGAAAAGTTCAGAACATTCAACTTCCTAAACTGAAATAGAATATATGTTACTGATGTCAGATTTGGATTTTTATCTATATTGTGCTTGTATTTCCTGTGATATATGTTAACTAAGAAATAATGGTATTTCATTCTGCATACTTTATATAAATTTGGAAGAGTTTTTGACTATATGAAAATGCAGTACTTTTTGTATGTAGTTTTATATACAAATATATATATAAACTATGTATATTTAAGTTGCAGGTATTCAAGTGTTTGGACATGTTCAGAATCACAGCATAGTCATGAAACTATAAATATTAAGCAGAAAAGAAGGCTGTTTTTATATTAGCCTTCCCATAGACTGAGTTAGATCATAACTGTAAAAGAGTTAGTTGCATAGTTTGTTTCTAATCCCCAACTGAATGTTTCAGAAAGTCACCACATATTTTGATATAATTGGTCTTTTATGATCAGAGGAGGCACAGAACTGGGAAAACAGGGGCACAGTAACTCTGAATTCCGGGAAGCTTATACAATCTCTGCCCACACTGTGCCTGATTTGAAGAATCCTTTGAACTCTAGCCCTATGTAATACAGATGAAACTTTGTTCCATGGGCTAACAAGGATACATAATGGATAGGACTAGAGAAAAAAAATGAGTGTGGATTAGATGTGGGTTCCACAATGAAAAATGGTACAAAGCTTGCTATACACAAGATCTCCAAATTTTAACTAAGAGTTTTATTGCCAATATGTTTTAGCTCTCTTGTTTGATTTTTCCCCCTAGATTTGCCTCATGGACTTTGGTGCCAGCACTTGAATTACATTTCAGAAATACTCAAAAAAATAGTTGAAGACCAGAGCATTCAGTGAGCAACAATATCTTTTAGTTGCTTTTGTGTTATATTTCTTTTGTTTTTTGTATTTTCCCCATCTTATTGGAAATTGAGGTGGGAGGAGGGGTTAAGCATTTAATCTGTGACCACCATGAAGGATTTGCAGGGAATATTCTTTAAGCAGTAGGGAGCCACTGAAGGTCATGTTTCTGTTTTTTGTTTTCCAGCAAGGAGTGATGTGATAGGAGCTATACTTTAGGAAGATTTAGCAGGATTGAGTCAAATGGATTGGAGTAAGGAGAGACCAGTAAGGAATTTACTATATAATCTAAGTAAGAAGTAATGACCAACAATTCCAGTCCCCTCATTTTATTGACTCAGAAAAAAGAAATTGACTTGCTTAAGGTCATAGATTGAGTTAGTGGTAGAAGAAGGTCTGGAATCTAAATCCTCAAAGTAGGATGATATCCATGGAATACAAGAAGGAGAGAAAAAAAGAGTATTATCAGAAGTTTGAAAATCAGGAGGGGCAGCCTGGTTTTAGGGAAAAGATGATGAGTTAGGTTTTGGATCTGGTGACTTTGAAGATGCCCAGGCAGAGAGAAATAGCAGAGACAAAGCTGCAGTGCAGATTTGGAGCTAATGATAACATCAAGGCTAGAGGTAGAGAGTTCAGTCCAGTCCTGCCCATTGTGGTGATAGTGGATACTGTAGTCATGGCTGAGATCTCCAAGAGATTTAAATAGAGAAGAGAATAGTACTTTAGAGAATAATGTGTTTAGTGGGTAGGAGGATTTAGAAGAACCAGCAAAGGAATCAAGTAGAAAATAATCAGAAAAAAAAAGAGAGAGAAGAGACTCAGGAGAGTTTCACAAGAGAGAATTAAATGAGAGATTGGCAATCAACAGTGTCAAATGTGTCATAAAGATCAAAGATCCGAAAATACCATTGATTTCTTGTTTAGTTAGGTGTTCATGTGTCATCTCTGAGAGAACAGTTTCATTGTAGTGGCAGGAGCAGACACCAGATTACAAAGAGTCGATGAATGAATGTATGCTGAGAAAGTAAAGAAATGAGGGCCAGCTCTTCTGAGAACTCCGGCAATGAAGAGGAAAGGACCTCATGGTAGAGGAGATGAACCTCTTTATAGACAGAAGGAAAGGAAGGAATGAAGAGAGAAAGATTAAAGAGAGAGGATATAATTTATGCAGCAAGACTGTGGAGGAGACCAGAGGGAAGGGATTATGAACATAAATGGATTAGATTTCAAAAAGAGGGGCCACTTCTTCCTCTAAGACAGGAGGAAAGGATTAGAAAGATTTTGAGGCAAAGAGGGAGAAAATGAGGAAACTCCAATTGGACAATCTCAGTCTTCTTAGTAAAAGAGGAGTTAAGGTCACATGCCGAGAGAGAAGGACATGGTGGGACTGAACAGAGTAGAAAAGGTTTGAAATGGGCCTTGTGAAGTTATAAAGACCCTTTGTACTTTTCTGTCCACTCTGGCTACAAAATCAGTGCTGCCCTAACGTGGCAACAGTGCCTCCAGAACATCTGCCATTGTAACTGAACAACCAGCGTAGCAGTTTTCTGGACTCCATATGGATTGCGTGAATCCTCTTTCTCATTTTATAGCTGCTTGACCAGCTGGAAGGCAGGCCCGTGCAACTGGGGAGGCCATGTTCCCATCAGCGCGCAGAGCAGTTAGATAGCCCAGAGATGCTAGCTACAGATTTTAATTTCACAACATTTCTGCTCATCATGAAAAGAAAATCCTTTTTCAAATTCCATGCACAATCACGAAGTCTCTGAAGGTTAAAAATTAGTAAGTACTTAGAGGAAATTGTGCATGGAGTTCCCAAGAAGAGGTATTTTTGAGAACTACGCCTTTGAATGCCTTGGATTGGAACAGTTGGCACTGTTAGTTGCTTATTCAAGACTAAACAGGTATGCCCCTAAGTAATGGTCATAAGTTCTGCAGTGAGTGAGGAGAACCTAAGGCACTTCTACAAACATTAAGTTAACTTTAAAAACTAAGGAGGGGAAAAAAGGTGAAGTTGCATGGCTGCCATATATCTTGATTCTGTTCCAGATCCTGTGGAAGTCTCTTTGAGTGCTGGTTTTCATTTATTCGTTTTGGAGAATGGGCTGATATTGCTGCTGAGGAATTACTGATATTGAGAGTTGAATCACCTGCACCCTTGCTATGGCTCTTGGCCTTTTATTATGACCCACACAATCGAAATCAAGAGAGGACTCTGACAGTGGTGAGTGGCAGAATTGCTTTAACGGCGTTCAGAACCAATTAGGGATTGAGGGGGCAAAGATGTTCCTGTAGGAAGGAGCTATAAAATGAATGTGATATTCATTGAAATGTCATGGTTCTATCAAAGGTCTTCCTAGGGTTTTGTATGTGAGTGTGTGTGCATGTATGCCTGTGTGCGTGTGTGCAGGCACATGTGTGTGTGCAACAGTTGGCGTTGCTCAGGGGGTTATACAGCTAGTAAGTGTCAAATGTCTAAGGCCTGATTTTAATCGTAGTCCTTCAGACTCCAGTGATGGCACTCTTCCCCCTGCACCACCTAGCTCCCCCTCCACTTTTTTTGGTGGGGAACAAGGCAATCAGGGTTAAGTAGCTTGTCTATGATCACACAACTAGTAAGCATTAAGTGTATGAGGCCAAATTTGCTAGGTTCTTGCTGTGGCCGTCTTGGTGATATTTAAAGTGTTGTTCTCTTTCCTCCTCCACTTCCTCCTCCCCCAGTAGTAGCATTTTGTAGGCTATTCCTGCTGGTGAATCCTTTTTTTCTTATCTGTAAAACTGGCTCAAGGAGCAAAATTTCCTTGAAAGGCACTAGAAATTCCTCAGGGACATAATGAAGATGAAGTACAGTCTTTATGTCCTTATATGCTTTTTAAAAAACTTATCTTAATTATCTCATATTTATCCTTATCTTACTTTTCCTTTTTTGACATTTAGAGTCACAGAATATCAAAACTGCAAGAGAGACAAAAAATTTTTAAAGAAATTATTTGTACTATATTCTGAGAGTAGAGAGACAGCCAGTCCCAGCCTTGAAGGAGCCTACATTCTGAGGGGGGAAAAGATCATAAAAGACAAGTGGAATGGTAGACGTACAACAGCAGAGTGATGGAGACAGCCAAAGAGTGGCATAGAGACCAAGTTCCCAGTAAGATATGGTGAAAACTCATTTATTAAAGCCTGAGACCCAGAGTCCAAGACTGCAGCTATTGACCAACAGTTCCTAACTCCTCATTTTATTGACTCAAAAAAGGGAAATTGACTTGCTTAAGGTCATAGATTGAGTTAGTGGTAGAACAAGATCTGGAATCCACATTCTCAGAGTTTCATCAGTCACATTATGGCAGTAATTTCCATTTATCCATTGGTGGCCCTCACATGTTATCACTTTATATAATAGAGTCTCCTAGTCCCAAAGCTTTGGCTTGAGGTATGTTGGAATCACTGTTCTTCTCAGATGACATCGGTGCCGAATTGGATAATTAAAAGGTAATCTGCAGAGAGGGAAGGGTCCTTAGACAGATATCAATGCCCAAATATGTGTTTTGAGTTATGATTAATTCTTCCCATGGCAATCATGATTTTTAAAAGCGTTCAATATTTTAAAAAATAAATTGGTGCCAAATTTTGACATTTTCTTAGTCAAAATTCCCTCTTTCCATACAGCAAGGCAGAGAAACAAACGGCTCACATTCTATTTTCTGTATTAGTGTTTGCTTTTATCGAGCAACAGAAAAACCAAAGCAGGCAAGTACTTTGCTTAACACCTAAGAAAATCTCTTTTAGTCCATTAAAAATTTGCATAAAAGCATCAGCAGAAGAAAATTGTGATAGTTTCAGTTAAAGTTATATAAGCATATGAGAATCAGCAAGAGAGGTGTCAGTAGTTTTAATCAGAGCACTACTACCTTTATTATCCAATGTGATCCAAAGTAACTCTCATCTTTGGCACATTAATGAGTAGAATGCTTACTGATACCACACTCAGGAAACCACAAAGTTCTTTTTCAGAAACAGTGTTAACTATCATGTGATTACTTTAGTTTCTAGTTCTAAAAAAGGGTTGTAACCTGAGGATCTGTTTACTGATTGAAAAAGCCAGTCCAGGCCTCAAATGGACATAGGCTGCTTGTCAGAGAGAAAAGGCCGATGAATGGGATCCAAGTATTTTACAATAATACTGCTTCACTAGAATTGAAGGAACACAAAGTTAGAGCTGGGAAGGTCCTTAGAGTTCATCTAATCCAACATCATCTTTTTATTTGAAAAAGTTTTCAACTTAACAAACAGCAACAAACATAAATATTTCCTTATATAAACAAGAACAGAAAAAGTTAAAGGTTGTATATGACACTGTGAATCCCTTACGAACAATTTGGATTTTTTTAAAGGAAGTAGTTTAGCATTCTGGTTCCAGCAGTGCCTTGCTTTCCACTTCCTTCTGCTCTCTCATGTGTATATTTTTTAATGTTTCATTGTTGCTTATTTCATCCTTTTCTTTTTTCTCTCTCCTTCATTCCTGTAACCCTCCCTTCTTTGTAACAAGTAAGTATAATCTAGCAAGTAAAACCCCACACATTGGTCATATCTAGAAATGTAATGCACCTTCTGCACTTCCAGACTAGCACCTCTCTTTCAAGAAGTGGAGAGTCTGGTTCATTCATTGCCATTCTTTGGAAGTCATGACTGGTCATGACGTTGATCAGAGCTAAATTTTCCTTTACAAGTTGTAGATTTTATATAAATTGTACTTGTTCTGCTTCCTTCATCTGCATCAATTCATGTAAATCCTGCCAGGTTTTGCTAAATCCATCCCTTTCAGGATTTCTTATTGTAGAAAAATATTCCTTTACGTTCAAAACTATTCTTTCTTCAGTCGTTCTTCAGCTGATGGGCATCTTCTTCCAACTCCATCTTTTTACAAAAGATGAAACAGAGGCTAAGGGAGGTTAAGTACGACCCAAGATCACAAGCAAAGATGGGCTATGGTGCTCTAATTAAAGTGTATATATACCATGGGGGGGGAAATGGGATATGATGACAGTAACAGGTAAGTTTACTTAGCTATTTACTTAATAGAAACATGTCCCTTTTTAGCTGAGTACTGAACAGTAAGGATTTTATAAGTACTTGAGTATTGTAAATCTTAAAGCCATAGCTATTGTGTCTATCAAAATGTGCTTCAGAGAGCCAAGTTCAAAATGAGAGGAATTTGACAATCTGAGCACATTTGTGACATGATCTCCCCTCACCACCACCACCACTATCCCTTCTTGCCAAGTCATTTTTACTCTTCTGCATCAGCTTTCTTAGTGAAAAGATTCCCCTTTTCTCTTTCTGGTTATCTCATTTCATTAAAACAAACAGTAGCCCCCATTGGTAATTCTGAATCTAAAAAGAATCAAGACTCTCCATGTATTTTCACCTTTAAGTGATTCATTCCCTTCTCTAGAAAAATTGGTTGGAAATCCTTTTGTAGCACTTTATAGTGGTGCAATACATTGTGGGGCAGGGAGTTATGGGGAACAGTTTCTAGGTAACTTGTCAGGCCTGGTAAGGAAGAAGAAGAAAGGGACATCCATCCTAGGGAAAAAATGAAATTACAACAGGAGTCAGAAACCAAGTGGAATAAGAAGACAAAGAAATGTTTTAAACTCTAAAGTTGTTGCAGATACATAAGATAGGCCAGAAGCCCCTGAATTGAGATTTACAGCAGGGAGGTTACGACAGAGAGAAGATAGTGAGAGCGCAGCAAGGGAGACGCGGTAATAATCGAAGTCCAGACTCTGCTTCTCTGGGGGTCAGTCCTAGGCCAGCAGAAGAGCATTTCCTAGTTTCTCACGGTCTTGTGCGGTGTCAGAATGACTTCAGACAACACCCCTAGTGTATTGGTGTTTGTGACAGTCATCATCAAGAGAGGTCTCTTTTTCCAACAACCTCAACAAAAATTGACTCTTTCAAACTACATAAAATCAGCCATGGGAATTCTCAGCCTAGAATGAAGTATTCTTTAGAACACTAGTTGAAGATAGTTCTCCCAGGATCCCTGTGGCATTGCCGAATCACATCTCGAAATTTGTGTCTTGTTTTCCATTCACAACTTGATCTGTTTTTTTTTGTTGTTGCAAGCATAAATCCCAGAATGAAATTTGTATTTCTTTCTCTCTTGAAATAACTGCTTGTGATCTTGCAACAGTTTCTCATTATTGTGCTGACTCAAGAAGCCCTTTTTGTCCTGTAAAATATGTATGTATTTAACCTTCAAAACACATGTATTAACTATTCTGAAGTACAAACTAAAACCTCTGCAGATGGTCTAAACAAACTGGCAAAATACAAAAAAAAAAGAAAAACCTGTACTGTTATCAGAGTGTTTGATCAGAGAAGGAGGTCAGATCGCATGGGACTTTAATTGATTTGTAGCTGTGATCCTGAAGTGAGTCCTCTGTTCTTTTTCCCACAATATAAAAATCTCACTGCATTCTGTGAAGGTTTTCTTCATTTCCTTTCATTACAAAAAAAAAAAAAAGGTTAAATCTTGGCATGATGCCCTGACTGCTTAGCGTGCAAGACCATACAAGTCAAGAAATTTCCATTCTGCCAATTTAGGCTTGTGTGGGGGAAGCAGTGTGTAAACTCAGACATGCATTGCTTCCTCCTCTCCTCCTCATACTTTGTTCTTTAATTTTATAGTGAGGGGTTTCTCAAACAGATTTGGTTGTCTAGTATTGAACAGATCCTAGAAACAGGGTTCAGGCTTACTTGTCTTTGCATTCTCTAATCTTTTTATCTTTGTAATGGCTCTCACCAGGTAGAGGCAAGAAAAGCGCATGGGTGCATCATGAAACTTTTCAGCAGAACTCCCCTCTCAGTGAAAGATCTGCAGGCTGTGACTGGTGAGGGCAGTGAGGCAGATACAAGACACCCTTCTATTCAGCGACTAATCAGACACCTCCTTCTGAATTTCCTGCTGTTGTGTCCTGAAGGACATATGATTGCCCTAGAATTCATTGTAAGTATCTATCCTTGTTTTGCCTTCTAGCTCTTGGTTGCCAATCCATGGAACAGCTGCATGGATTTAGAGCTGGAAGGGACCCTAGAGACCAAAGAAAAGGGTCTGAAGAACACTGTGCTGTCCAAGTAGCCTTGTTGAAGACAGAGGGCTTCTAGGAGGACATTTAGTCACAAGGCATTCATCTTGCCATTTATTGTATTGGTCTAGTCCTTTATTATCACAAAGAAATAATTTGTAAATCTTGGCCAAAGTAAAGCAGACATCACAATGCCATATAATCAAAGGGTGATTACAAAAAGCCACATAAATTCTTCTTCTCAGCATTAGGGATAAACTTTTAGGAAGTTATTATCTAGAGTCATTGGCAATATCAGAAGAATCCACTTTGAAATCGGAAATTTATTCTTTCTACCTTTTTGTCTCAACTTTGGAATCTCCCTCAAGAGTTCCAGGCCTAGGGTGCCAATAGAAAGGCCTTGCATATAGGCTTGCCAAAAATCCAAGAGCAAAATGCATTTTTCTTCTTCTCTTTTCCTCTGTAGTACATCATCCTTAGAAGGGCCTGGCTTCTGCTAAAATTGGGTTTCTGAAATGCTTTGAATTTTTCTGCGTATGTGGTATGCCTCATTTGATTCCAGAATAACTAAAGGCAGAAAACTCTTAGGTTAGAGCTTTAAAATATCTAAGAAACTAGGCAGCTCCCAATATCTCACTAGCTGTCTCTGATTCATAACACTTGCTTGAATCTGGTGTTGGACTCTGTTCATACTCATACATGCTTTTTGTTCTCTCAAAAGAAAGTGCTGACCATTTTTCTAACAGCAGTGGAAGAAGATGGGAGCGCAGTGGGGCAGCCTTTAGCTAAGGGGGTATAGACTTTTTTTAGGGAAAGAACAGACTGGGAAGAGGAAAATTAGAGATACCAAGGGAGGAAGGATAGTAGCAACAGGAGGTGATGCTCCAATGAGGGTGCTATAACATTATAAAACAATTGAAAGAAGAGAAATTGTAAAATGCCAAGAATAATATTCTTTTCACAATAGATGTTTTCACAATGTCATTGGCTAGCTTGGTTAGGTGGAGTGTCTCTGTTTCCAGTTGTCATCTAAAATGGTTTCAGAGATGGACCAAATCAGCTGTCGTTGAGTGCGACTTATCTTGTGTCCAGCCCTGCTCTCTGCTTGAGCCCAGTACCACCCTTCCCAAGTGCCTGCTAGGTATCTCAACTACGTGTCCCATATGCTTCTCATCTCAGTCTGTACAAAACAGAACCCAATTATCTTTCCACCTAAACCCATCCTTGCCCCTAACTTTATTCTCTCTACCTGGGTCACCACCATCTCTCTCCTCAGTCTTCTCGCCATTCACACCCCCACCCCAATTTGGGCTCTTGTCACATTTCAGTTTGTTTATTGCAGGCGTCTGCTGTTTGACTTCCCTGCATCCAAGCTCTTTCTCAAACCATCCTCTACATAGATGTCAGATATATTCCTAAAGTATGTTCATAAAGCTTCACTGACTCCCTGTTGCCTCTAGGATAAAATATATCCCTGTGCTGGGCATTTAAAGCTTTTTGGGGGCAATGGGCTGGCGCAGCATATAGAATGCCAGGAAGAGTCAGCTTCCTGAGTTCAAATTTAGCCTCAGAAAACACTTATTCTGTGTCCCTGAGCACTTAACTGTTTGCCTCAATTTCTTTATTTGTGAAGTGAGCTGGAGAAAGAAATGGTAAACCATTCTAGTATCTTTGCTAAGAAAACCCCAAATGGAGTCACGAAGAGTTGGATACAACTGATCATGAACAATCTGGTTATCTTTTTAACCACCCTCCAGAAGCTCCGTGTGTTTTTCCAGACTGATTATACATTATGATAGTTGATGTAAACTTTGTTCCAAGCAAACTGGTCTCCAGTCTCTTCCTTCTACGTGACATTCTGTCACCTGCCTCCTCATCTCACCAACTCAAGTCCTATCACAAGGCCTTTTCTTATCCTCTTGACTATCCCCTCCTATCCCCCACTTCTGTGCCCTCCAACACACCAGGATTTCTCTTTCACTGGTTTAATTATTCATTTGTTTGTTCATTCATTTATTCATGTTTATGGTTCCTCTCATTCACATAAAATGAAGTGCAACCTCCTTGAGGACAGGGAGTATTTCATTTTGTTTAAATATAATCCTTTTTGAAAGTGGGAGAAATCAAGATATTTGTTAGACATTTACAGTGTAAAGTTCTGCACCACAGCCTTTCTTACACTTTGGTTTGATGATTTCAATTTCACAAGAATTTAAGTGCCTGCTATATACAGAGTGTTAGCGATACAATGACAAAAACATCTTGAGTTTAGCCTTAAGAATACATTTAAATAGGATCATTTTGTTATGTAATATCAAATAGACTACAGTTCCCCCATTTTTTTTTTAGTTCACTGGTTTTAAATTGGCTAAACTATAAAGTTCTTATAAGTGGTTTTAAAATTTACCATATGAAATCTCCAAATGTGAACAGGAATTGCCAAGCTGTACCTTAAATAAAAGGTAAAGAAAAGACTATTCAATAAAATGATAAAAGGAGTAAGTGGCCAAAGGTGAAAGCTGAGGGAACAGGTGAGGGAGGCATTTATGGGACTCTTGTGCCACAGGGGCTGGCTCTCTATGCTCCTCTCATTGCCATGGCCTTGAGAGTTCACAAAAGAGAAGTGGGTGCCCACGTTTCCAGCACCCTGGGCAGCAGAAACGCTGGGTCTGATGGGTCTTTGTTGCCTCTTACCTTTCTAGGCCAGATTCATTCGCTGCTGAGAGTGAGCTCATAGGTAATTGAGCACCTTCCCCATAGTTTAAGGGTCCCCCTACAGCGCGCAACATTCCAGATAGGGAATCTTAGTTACTGTGATCTCCTCCCTATCCCCCCCATCCAAGCTCATATTTATAATCCCTAGTTACTTAGAAGACAGAGTATGTCTCTCTAGCCTTCTTCAATCTCCTCTATTATGAATTACATAAAGTAACATTAAAAATTGAGTATCACAGAACCATGGGAGTTTACAAGGGGGAGGCCTTCCTTTCAGTGACCCATGTTGCTTCTTAGGAACACAGACATTTACTGACTGCTGCTTTTCTTTTCTCTATTTTCTTATAAACAAAATCCATTCAGATAATTTTTTTTTTTTGTAAATCAACAATGAAGCATATTAGAAGGCTTTGTCAGCATTTTCATTGTTTGCTCCTCTGACTTCCATTTCCATGCCTGTCGGCATCTGTTAGAAGCAACACTATCCTTGCAAGAACTTGCCTGCAGGCCTTGTTGCTTATGTAGAAAATATCAGCACAAGGCATTTCCTCCTCTATGCTCTCTTTGCCCTTTTCATTCCTCCAGGGAAACACACATCCTCTACTGTACTCCTAATCCCTGCCACCCATGGGAATAGGAGAACAGGCCCACAATTTGACCTCAGTTTTCCTGAGGGTCAGGGATAGCATGGGAGCTTTATTAGACCTTGGATTGGGCACTATTCCTCTGATCATGTCCTGCTGTGGCGACACAGTGTGAGAGAAAAGGACGGAAAAAAATACACAGAAGAAAAATACATAAAAACCTGCTTTAGTTATTTCTACTACATTTCTATTTTAATGACTGGGGACTGGGGGGAGGGGATCTGCTTTATTGAAACTTCCATAGCAAAATTCAGCCTTGTGTAGAAGTTGTTGTCAAAAAAAGGAATCCCACACTTCAATTATATTCTGAAGTTTGCTACTCTCAATAAACAGCTCATTCCCAGAATTCAGTTATATTTATAAATTAATGCTGCTAAGCTAACCCTGAGACTGATGGAAAGCACTAACTCAGTGGAAAAATCTCAATGTATCCTCATTAAATTTAATAAATCAGGTCCGTTGGAAAGAATATATTCACTGAAGATAATAGAGAAGTTCATTAAATGATAAAAAGCCAATATTTCTCTTCATGCCTTCACTTCTGAAACTAACAAAACAGATATGCATCCTAAACAGCTGGGTGCCATCTGGGCATCTTATTGCTCATCACAGTAGAGCATGGCTTCTGGATGCCATCCATACAGATGTTCTGAAAACTGACTTTATTGTTACCAGCATTTGAAACAGGCTTTGTAACAATGGCTGAACTGACACGACAGAGGCAGCCTGAATAATGCAACGCAATATAATTGACAAAGGAATTTCTAGGTAAACATTTCTGAAATCCCTATGACCAGGTTTTCTAGTGACATCCGCTAAGATCATCTGACCTTTTTTCTGGGGGCTGCCCATTCCAAGCAGCAGGTGGTTACCAGCTGGGTTGCTCTACAAAAGGGCTAGGTGTATTATTCATGTTTGTGTCAGCCAGAGCTAGGGCATTCTAAGAGTGGAGAACCAAGAACTTCATGTTAGAGCCTTTTTATTATGATTTAAATGGGAATCTAGGGCCATTCTGACAAGACTGAGTGCTACTTTGATCCATTCCAGCTCTTGCTTCTGGATTTAATTGAGCACGCAGTCTTGGGGGCTGTGGAAGTGCAGCACCATACACACTGGACATGGGGGACATGATTTGTGTGATAGGAGTGGCAAGCAGGGGATCAAAACTTCCTTGTGGAACATCCAGAGGCTGATTTTGGATCGACTTCATCCTAAGAGAACTCTGTTTCTTCCTAAGTTAGATCCAGAGTTCCTGCTCTAGAGGATACTGTGGTCTTGCAGGTGAACAGTGTCCTCTTCCCAGCTCCTTTGTATACTCTGTACAGCCCATGTCACATTTTAGAATCTGGTGAGCCCTAAGCAGCTTGCCTCTGCTCCTCCTCTTTCCTGTGTGTGCTGCCAGCTCTCAGCCTCCTTCATGTGGCTTCATGAGCTCAGTCAATCCAGGGTCACATTATTCTTGCCTTAGTCTTTTTTAGTTCATCTTAACTTTATTCCTCATTGTCCTGTCTTCATTCCAACCCATATTTTCCATGTCTCTGACTTTTCACTCTTTCTCCTCTCACACATCCTTTGCATCTCTTGGCTCTCTGGACTACTTTTGTCACATCCTTCTCTTTTGGCTAAAAAGTCTTTTGGTCGATCCTTCTGTCTCTGAATACATTTTGCTTCTTTCTGTTTTATCATTTCTGTCTTCTGCTAAGTGCTAGGGATACAAGGAAAGGCAAAAGATAGTTCTTGCACTCAAGGAGCTCACAGTTTAATTAAGGGAGTGAAAAGCAATAACTACGTACAGGATAAATAGGAAATAATGAACAAAGGGAGGGCACTAGAATTTTGGATGATCGGGAAAGGCTTCCTGGAGAAGCCTTAACTGGGACTTGAAGGAAGTCAGGAACGGGGATACAGAGGGAGAGCATTCTAGGCATGTGAACAGAAGCAGTGAAAATACCTGAAGTTGGGAAATAATGTCTTGTTTGAGGAAGAGCAGGGAGGCTGGGGTCACCAGTTACAGAGTATAATGGAATAACATTTAAAGTCTGGGAAGATAGGAAGTGACCAAGTTATAAAAGCTCTGAATGCCAAACAGAGCATTTTATATTTGATCTTGGAAGTAATAGGGAGTCACTGGAGTTTATTGGGAAGAGGATGGACAGGAGTGGGGGAGGAACTTGTGGCAGAGACCAAACAGCAGGCTTTGGCCATAGTCCAAGTCTGAGGTGATGAGGTCTTGCACCAGGGTAGTGGCCTTGTCAGTGGACAGAAGGAGGCATATGTGTAAGAGGTTCCAAAGGCACAGTTGACAGGCCGTGGTAATTGAGTATGAGGCAGACTGTGGGGGTGAAAGCAAGGAGTCAAACATGACACCCAGGTTAGGAGCATTGGTGAATGGGAGTGTGGTGGTACCCTTAACAGTAAAAAGGAAGTTAGGAGGAAGAGAGGGTTTAGGGGGGAAACATAATGAGGTTTGTTTTAGACATGTTGAGATTAAGATGTCTATGTGATATCCTGTGAACAGGAAAACTAACAAGCAACTAGAAATGTGAAGCTAGAAGTCAGCAGAAAGCACATTTCCCATGTCAAATGGTTGCAACAAATGAAAAATTCCTACCAAATCCTGAATTTCCTAACTCTGTCTCTTGTATGCATACTTATGTGACACTGTTATTTAGTTAGTTTTCCTCATTAATATACATTATTGAAGCCTTCTCTTATGACACTGTTCACTACACAATCTCAAGGATCATAGCTGTAGAGCTAAAAAGATCCCAGGTAGAGCTGGTAGGAACCCAAGAGGTCACTGAGGCCAGCTTCTTATTGTACAGAGATTGAGAGAAGCTAAGTGACATGCCTAAGATCCCATAGTAGCAGACATGAGATGGCACACAAGTCCTCTGACTCCAGGTCCCAGGGTTATTTTCATTGGACCATGCTTTCTGTATACCACTGGGATGTGAATCTGCACATCCCAGACTTTTACTCCCTCTTTTCCCCATGTGAAGAGGCACCAGACTTGGCCAGGTAGACATGGTAACTAACAGCAGCAGTGTCTGTCTTCCTTCTCACCATCCACACTTTCACTGCTCTTGCTGCCCTTGGAGCTGAAGGGCCAGAGAAAGATGCAGCCCTGAGACCCAGAATTGTGATGGAGAGGATGCTGTCACAAGTTTCTGTGATTAACTGAGAATGTAATTGTACAAAATATCACATACAGAAATCAGTCTTTTTCAAACCCAGGACTCCATGTTATATTCTTGTGTCTGGAAATCATATACTCCCACTAATCTCCCCCACAGCTGAGGTTTTATTTTCTTTCTTTGTTTTGTGTGTGTGTTTTCCCCCCACTAATTGACATAGGAAAATGCTTTCAGGCACAAACAGAACTAGTTAGTCCTCTGGGCTCTATTACATAGAATAAACATTTCTGTGTTTCTTGTTTCCCAGATGGTTAGCGTGTTAGAAACCTTGGACATGTCCTAAGACATGACCACAGGTGAGTCATTAGCCTAAAAATACTATATTTAAGATTGCTTGGAAATGGGCAGAATTTTCCCTTCTACTTTCAGTATTTTCCCCTCTTGCTTATGTTTGAACTTTAAAGCAAGGCAACCACACGTTCATCTGGCTTTACCATTGCAGATATTCCAAGTGCTTACAACAGAAATTCCATCAAATGCTTTTCTCTTAGAACATTGCTAATTTGTACACAGCCTTTTGTGAGCCTCAAATGTTTCGAAGCTAAAACTTTCTGTGGAAGAGGGTGATCATTAAGAAATGATTTTGCTAACTTTGTAAGGAGAACTTAGTTTTCTCATTTTAAAAACAAAATAAAGGAACAGTCTTTTGCTGTGGGATTAAAAGAATGGATTGCTGTTTTTCAGAACCAGAAACAAATGCCTTAACTAGGTAAAACAGCTGATTTGTCCAGGAAATGTTTTAAGTTGGCTCTCTATTTTGCTTCTATTTCAGACAGCTCAAACTGATGAAATCGCCAGTGAGTTTTTGAATCTCATTACCCGTACTGTGTACAGATGGAGTCGTCATGGCATTGAAGCCCTCAGGCCAGGAAAATTGGCAAGAGATCTGCTTCAAGAACTCCATTGTTACAGAACAAAAAGTGTATTGCTGTAATAATCTTATCACTATTGCCATCATTTTTTGTATGACAGTGTTTCCGCCATGTTTATAGTACTAGTAAAAAGATTTAAGCTTCATAATGCAATTAGGAGTCTAGACAATCAGTCAACACGTATTTATGAAGCACCTACTATGTGCCAGGTACTGTGGATACAAGTCCAAAGAATGAAGTTATCCCTTCTCCCATGTAGCCTAGATTCTACCAGGGGTAGAAGTGGGGGAAGACCACAAGATGGGGGAGTGGGGTGTAATACAAAGAGAATAAAAATCTACACAGAATAGTTAAAGATAAGGTAGTTTGGGAGGGAGGACACTAGCAGTTAAAAAGATCAAGAGGGGCTTCATGTAGAAGGTGGTGCTTGATCTGTGTCTCAAGGGAGAGCAGGGCTCCAGGAAGCAGAGGTGAAAAGGAGTACAGACCCACGAGGCAGAACAGGCATAGAGTTGGAACCATATGCCTGAGGAACAGAGAAAAGTCCAGACCGGCTATGACACAGAGGTCAAACAAGGCTGCAAAGACAGGTTTGGGCCAACTTGGTGGGACTTTAAAGGCTAAAAGGAAGAGTTACAATTTATTAACTAATTTCATTTATTTATTTGTTTTTGTTGTGAGAGGAGAAGGATGTCAAATTGTTCAATGCAAGAGATGTTGTAAAAGTAGCAGTAATATTTGGCAGCTGACCAGATATGTGGAGTAAGGTGGAGTGAAGAGTCCAGCATAATGCCAAGGTTAAAAACTTAGGAGGGTTTTGGGGAAAGAGAATGAGTCCGTTTCGTACGTGTCTCTGAGATATCCCCTTATTGAAGCTCAAGAAAGAGTTTGAGACTGGATGGAGAGAGAAATAACCATGCACACACATGCAGGTGGGAGCCATTTATATAGAGGTGATACATAGATAAGTGTATGGGAGCTGAGAAAAACTAGAGAGAGAGAAAAGAAGAATGCCTGGGACAAAAACCTAGAGGATTCTCTTGGCTAAATGGCATGATGTAGATGATGCGCCAGCAAAGGACAATAAGGAATGGTCAGGCAACTAAGGGGAGAATTATAAAAAAATAATGTAACAAAAATCCAGGAAGGAGCGAGTGTCCAGTATGATGTAGCAGTCAGTTGTGTCAAATGCAGCAAATGAGACAGAATAAAGAATGAAAAAAATATCAGACTTGGCAATTAAAAGTTAAAAGAATAGTGCTTAAAAAAATTAGGAAAAGAAGGGGGGCCTACCATATTACTTCTATGATTCAAATACAGTCTTAATACCTAAACCAGGGAGATTCAAAACAAAGAAAGATGCCTATCCTGATACACAGCTAATCAGTCCATCAACATTTATTAATCACTTGCATTGGATACAAAAAGAGGCAAAAGACAGTCCCTGCCTGCAGGGAGCTCACACAAAACCTTAAATAAAATATTAGCAAAGAGATTATAGCAACATATCACAAAGATTACACACTATGACCATTTTGAGTTTCTACCAGGAATGTAAGGTTAAAAAACTATTGACACAGCAGACCTATTAGTAAAATTCACGGTTATATCAATAGATAGAGAAAAGTCTTTTGACAAAATACAGCACCTAAAAAAAAAACACTAAAAAAGTAGGAGCAAATATACGTTTCTTTAATGTGATAATTAATATCTATCTAGAGCCAAAAGCCAGCATCATATATAATGGGAATAAATGAGGGGCCTTTCCAAATCGGGGGTAAAAGCAAGGATGTCTACTGGTAGACTACTGGTAGACACTACTGGTAGAGTGCTAGAAATGCTGACTTTAGCAATAAGACATGAAGAGGAAATCTAAACTTAGATATCTAAGCAAAATGGAAACAAATTTATCACTTTTTGTAGTTAATATGATAATTAACTTGAAGAACTCTTGATAAGGAAGCTAAAAATTGACACAAGAACTTCAGCAAAACTGAAGGATTTAAAACTTATCCACATAAAGCATTAGCATTTCTGTATAATACTAATGACACCCAACAGGAAGAAAGAGAGACACAGAAAGTCCATTTAAAATAACTATAGAATGTATAAAATATTTAAAAGTATACTTAGCTGGATACATGTGGAAACTATGTGAATACAACTACAGAATAAGGTTTAGGAAAATACAGACTTAAATAATTGAAGAGAAATGAACTGTTCATAGGTAGGCTGAACCAACATAATAAAAATGACAATACCATCAGATTTTTTTTTAAACTTATTTAGTGCCATACCATATTATCAAAGAATTACTTAATAGAACTAGAAAAATAAGCAATAATGAAATTCATCTAGAGGAATAAGATGTCAAGAATCTCAGAGGAAATGAGAAAAAAGTGAAATTGAAAGGGATGCAGCAAAATGTACCAGATACCAATAATTATCAATACAACTGGTACTAGTTAAAAAGAGGCTAATCAGTAGAACAAATTACATACCAATATACAGAAGCAGATGAAACTAGTAGACTAGTATTTGTTAAACCCAAATATCCCATCTACAGTTTTAAAAATTCACTATTTGACAAAACTGCTGGGAAAACTGCAAAGCAGTCTGGCAGAAATTACATACAGACTAACCTTGTATAGTGTATAGCAAGATAAACTCTAAATAGAAAAATGCCATCTAAAGGATGACATCAGAAATAAATCAGAAGATCAAGAAAGAAATTACCTTTCAGATCTATGGATAGGGGAATAGTTCATAACTAAACAGGAAATGGATAACAGAAAATAGTTTTACATGAAATTAAAGGCCTTAAAAACAAAATCAGTGAAGCTAAAATTAGTCAATAAAAACACAGCCCCTGCCATCAAAGAGCTTAAAATATAACCAAGGAAGATAACACACAAAAGTGGAGATTACCCATCACTGGGGAATGATGGAAAGCTCCAAAGAAGTCCAAAAGCAAAGTAGTTGTTGAGAAATGAGAAGAAAAACTGTTCTGAGTCCCCTCCTTAAATAGTGGCCCTAGAGCCCATGGCCTTGCTCAGCAGTGTAGACAGCAGGGTCAGTCTTGCAGCATAATGAGATTTCTCAGTGATGGAGAACTCCAGAGAGGTCCTAAAGCAGAGTGCCTGGTGGGGAATGTGGAGGGGAACTGAAAGGGAAAATAGAAATGAAAACCAGTACGAGTGTGTGGAGTCAGCTTGAACCAGCTCAGGGAACCAGTTGTTAGATTTTGAGTGGGAACTTTTACACCTTGGAAACTGACAAATGCTACAAATTAAAGTTGACTTATTGTTTTGTTGATTGTCTATATTTAAGTGATGGAAAAAGTGTTAATGTAGATTAAACATAAAAATGTTAACCTATTTTTGTTCAGAGAACCAATCCTTAAAAAAAATTTATCAGCGCAACCCCAGAAACTGAGGGAAACAAAATCTTTGCAGCAGTTTCTTCTGATAAGGCTCTCATTTCCAAAATATAAAAGGAACTGGTTTAAATTTATACGAATAAAAATCATTCCCCATTTCATAAATGGTTAAAGAATAAGAATAGACAATTTTCTAAGAAAGAAATTCAGGCTATCAATTAAAATATTCCAAAGCACTAACCATGAGAATAATACAAGTTAAGAGCAACTCAGAAATTCCACCTCACTCCTCAAATTGGTAAAGTTGAGCAAAAAGAAAATGACAAATGGTTTAGGGCTGCGGACAAACAATGTACTATTGGTAGAACTAAAATCCTACATTCTAATCTAAAGGAAACTTTTCAATTTCTCTGAATTCTAGTACCTTCCCTCCATTGATTATTTCCTGTCTCCCCCCTTTAGATTGTGAACTCTGGGGGCAGGGGATGTCTTTTGCCTTTCTTTGTATCCCTAGTGCTTAGCACAATGCCTGGCACATAGTAAGCACTTTATAAATGCTTACTGACTAATATGCAAAAAAAACCCAAAAACATACGCACCTAAAAAAAGTATGTTAAAGAACTTAAACCAAGGCGGGGGGGGGGGTACCCATTAATTAGGGAGGGCTGAATAAATTAAGATATTTGAATATATTGGAAAATTATGTACCATAAGATTTTATTCAGATCTAATTCATTAAATGGTAATCTCTTTGAGGGCAAGAACTATCTTTTTTGTATTTGTATCCCTACTTCTTAAATGCCTTGCATATTTAATTAAATTTTTATTGACTCACCAAAAGAAATAATTTCAGAAAAACTTGTGAAGACTCATAAACTGACATAGAATGAAGAAAAACCAGGCAATTTATACAATATTGTGAATACAAATGACTTTGAAAGATTTAAGAACTCTGGTCAGGACTATGGCCAAACATGATTACACAGGAATGATAATAAGACATGTTACCTACCTTGAGATATATGTGTGTGACACATACACATACACACATACACACACACACATATTTGGAGATAGAAGAATTTTATTTTTGCTTGACTTCATAGTTGTAACAAGTTTTCTTTTTTCTCTTTTCCTCTGATGGAGTGGGAAGAGGTGGATGGAAAAGAAAGTAGATTTTTAGTAATTGAAAAAAAAAGAATCATGTTAAGTTTAAGGGATCTTCTATAGGAGCTGAGACCAAGAAATTCATAGAAATTGATAAAAGGGACCAGTAGGTCAGGGTTCAGAATTCCTAGAAATCTGAACATCTTTAGTTGTCTTAATTCCAATTCAGAACATGGCTAAAATACTGTAGAGATATTCAAGCCCAAATATTTCATTTTATAATAAGTAAACTAATTCATAGGAAAGTTAAGCACTGTTTACTAGTTCAAAGCTTTACTAGACCTAGAATCTAGATTTCCCATTGGACTAAGATCTGGTGTTCTTTTTTCATAGAAGATTAAAAGCATTTTTAAAAAAAAATCTGCCTTGCTTGAATTTAACCACTTAGCTAAAATTTAATTCATGTTATTAAGTAGTAATATTCTTTTTCCTTTTGGAAAGATGTAAGAATAAATCTTTCACCAAACTTAGCCCCTATCTCCTTATTCTGATGTTAGCTCACAACCTACTGTTCCTTTTCTTCTACTCTCAAACCTACACAAATTTCTCTAGGAAGTTATGAAAAATGAAGTTTGCCTGCTCTGATTACCCGAGTATCCCAGTGACTACCTGCTAACTTCAGCAAATCCTGGGTTTGAACAAGTCTGATTTCACTGCAGCCAGGCATCTTATGTGGACAATCAGTCTGCTTCCTGAGGTGGAGCACCACGAGCCTCTGCAGGTTAGGGAAGCATTCCTTGAGGTGGATGGGAAAATGGACAAGAGAGCCATCAGTTTCTGCAGAGACCACTTTGTCCTGACCTGTGTCCCACTGGTTATTTGTACTGCATTTTTGTTTATTAGTAACTTTATGTTTCTGGCGCCCTTTTTCTGAAAAGAGGGGGAAGCATGTTGGTAGTAATATAGGCATTTAGGCAGGTGATAAATTGCATTTTCTGTTTAAGAAGGGGACCATGAAAAGATGTCAGTCGGGGGAGGAGCCAAGATGGCGGAGTAGAAAGACACACTTAACGCTAGCTCCGATACCACAGCCTATAAAATATCTGTAAAGAAAAACTCCTAACAAATCCTGGACCAGTGGAAGCCACAGAACAACAGAGTGGAGGAGATTTCTGTTCCAGAAAGACCTGAAAAACCCCCACCAAAGATCTGTCGCGCATGGGACCAGAGCGCAACCCAGCCCTACTTTGGCCGCACAGCCCTGGGAGGAACAGATCCGAGCAGGCTTCAGGGATGGAATCTCCAGTGGCCATGGAGATTCTCGGCTTCTGGGCTGGCCTAGAGGGGAGCGGGGTGTCTCCATAATTCAGGCCCCCTCAGGAGGCAGCAGCAGAGGCAGCGGGTGGCCAGAGGCTCCCCGGAGCAGGCAGTAGCTCAGGAAGGTCTCTGCATAAACCCCCTGAGGGCACTGAGCCGGGGAGGTAGCCCTGCCCCCACCTGAGAACCTGATGTAATCTTACCCTGAATAGCAGCCAGGCCCCACCCACTGAAAACCCTGAGGCTGGGGAGCAGCATTTGAATCTCAGATCCCAAGCACTAGCTGGGCAGATCTAGGCAGAGGTGGAGAGGAATCTCAGAAGTCAAATAACTGGCTGGGAAAATGCCCAGAAAAGGGGGAAAAAAATAAGACCATAGAAGGTTACTTTCTTGGTGAACAGATCTTTCCGCTCTTCCTTTCTGACAAGGAAAAACAAT
>CM053772.1:119688506-119832139 GCA_028658325.1 Potorous gilbertii | reverse complement strand
GTTTCCTCAGCTGTAAAATGAGCTGTTGAAGGAAATGGCAAATCACTCCAATGTCTTTGCCAAGAAAATCCCAAATGTGGTCATGATTGACGTGACCAAACAACAAATTTTTGACAAAGTCACGCTGCCCTTTGTAATCACAATTTCCCATTCTAGCTATTTGCCAACCAGCTGTGTAATGATTCATTCTAGAATTTTCCAAGGATTTAGGTCAATATCACCGGCTGAGTGTTGTCAGACTCTTCTTTTTAATCAAGACAAGTTTCCTTTTTCCAGTCTTTATTTCCATGATCTTTCACATATTACAATGGCTCAGTAACCCTATCTGCCAGTTTTTCATACAGTCCAGGTGGCTTAACTTCTCTCTTACTTATCCTCAGCAAGACTTCCCTGTTAATCATTTTTGTTCTGGAAACAAGCAAAATAAAAAGTAGCAGCTACACCTTCTGTTGTCATTCCATCCACTGCAGCCAGAGGTCCTATCTTTTTCTTATCCCTTCAATACATCGCTTTAAAAAGTCTCTTTTTGGGGGAAGGAAAGGTGTTCCTCAGCCTCTCTTGTCAGCCTGGGCTCATTCTGAGGTTTAGCACCCAACACTTTTTCAGAACAGAGCCATGATTCATTCACAATTACTGGGCTTCAATTCCATCTTCTGTATACTTCTCCATTAAATTTCATTATTGAATTCCCCATGCATTCACATTAATCTCTTTAAACAAATCCCATTTCCCCTTCTAATTGGAATCATTTTCCTTTGTATCATCAGTTTCGTTCATTCTACCATTCCTTCTGGTCTGCCTTCCCAGGTAGAAGGTCAGTCCATCGGACCTTACCTACTGTTCTTCTGGAACCTATTTTTCTGACATCTAGAACGCAAGATAAGCCTATGCTTGGATTTCCTCTGCTCCATCATAACCCTATGAGGAAGAGGCCACTTCTCCTCAGGTTTCCCATCATTTCTACCTCCAACAACAGTTCCTCCCTGTTGGTGAGACTCAGATCCAGAGAAGAATTTTCCCTTGTTGATTTCTTCATGTTGTGAAGGATAAAATTATCATTAAGGCAAGTAAAAGAGTTATTAGCTCTTCTGATTTTGGCAGACCATTCCAGCAGATGTCTGGATAATTAAATCCCCCATCACCACTATATCATATATATATCAGAGCCAGACTTGTGATCTGTTTCCTAAACTAATTTTCTTTTTCAATCCACCCACCAGCATTTATTAAGTATCTGCTCAGTGCTAGGCACTGTACTAGGTGACAGGTGGTCTCTTGTATACTTCAGTGACAAACCTGTTTGTTTCCATCTCCATAACCTTTACCCATATGCCTACCACTATGCATCCATCCCTCCTATGGTTGCTGAATTTTCTTACATGAAAATATCTTAACTATACAACGCACCACCACCCCACCCTGCTCCAACTTTGATCTGTCCAAGTCTCAGTAACGGTTTTGCCTCAGTTTCCTTAGCTGTAAAATGAGTTGTTGAAGGAAATGGCAAATCACTCCAGTGTCTTTGCCAAGAAAATCCCAAATGTGGTCATGATTGACATGGGGTCAAATTTTTCTATAACTAGGAACTGTTTTTGGTATGAACTTGAGCATTTGCATAGACATAGAAATTTAGGGTAAATTACTATTTTTAAATTAATTTTTACTATTGTCTCCTTTTCGGGGTTTGTTTGCTATTGAATTTCTGAGGGATTCAACTTCCAGTCTTCACTATAGCTACTCTCTATGGTATCTAGCTCAGGGGTTTAAAATAGCCTTACCCTCTGCCCACCCCCATCTTTTCCAATTTAAAGCACTGTTGTTTAGAACTATGATACCTGGCAAACATATTCCTACCAGCCTTTGTTAGTTAGGTGTACTTCATCTCTGGCCAGGAAGGTCATTTCTCCCTATATTTTAAGCTCTGGTCCAGAAGCCAAAATCCTATTCTTGGGCACCACCTTGGTGGCCAGCTATTCTCTCTCCAAACTAATGTCAATCTACAATTTCGCCACACTGAGCTACTAGATATTTCCTCTATGCAGCATTCTCTCCTTCGCCTTTATGCCTTGGAGCTAATGGTTCAAAGGCAATCTGTGCTCCTTAACTCCCTCTTCCCCTATGTCTCAACCGGAAATTTTTTTTTCCAAGTCTGAATTGGCAATCTAAGCATATTGCATGTACTGGTAAGTATACTGTAGTTCTAACTAGGCACTCTTGTATTTTTGTCTTATCCTGCTTTCAAATAATTTTACACTTTATTATGTTTTTGCTTTTAAAAAAAATTCTCACATTAGAGGTGGTCAATACCTTAATAGTTACTTAGGGGAACACTCTACACAGGTTTTGAATGGAGTCATTACTTGGTGAAAAAAAATGGATTAGAAGTTTATGAGTTGTTCTACAGTTGACAACAGTCATTTTCCTGAATCAGGTTCTCACTAAAAAACAGCCACTTTCCTAAGGTGTCATTCGGAACCCAGTTGAAAGGCCAAACCCTCTCCGTAAAGCTATCCTAATATATCTTAATTCGTGAAGGGGATCTCTCCTAAAATTTTTCAGAGCATGTTCCCTGGAACCTTCCCATTCATTCCCTTTTATATTATTTGTCCATGTGTCCTTTCCCTGTCTAAGGATGAGACCCTTGAGATCAAAACCTGTGCTGGCTCTATCTTTGTATCTCCATTACTAAATGGGTCTTTCTTGTTGTAGACATACAACATCACTTAACACAATACCAAGTATAATTTATGGAACTTATGATCTTTACCTTCAAGAGGTCTTCTCTACGTGCCTGCAGATATTAGCTAGTTATCTTTCTACTTTCAAATCACCCAATTCCTATTCCCTCCTTTCTGCAAAATCAAATTCAACATTTTATGAAAATCTGGGCAGCCTATGTATTCTTTAGAACATATTTTTGTATTTCCTAAGTCCCTTCAGCCATGTGGTGAAGCCCATGATCCCCTTCAAAGAATAATGTTTCACACACACTCAACTGGATATGGAAATCTAAGATAAAAGAAGAGACAGCAAATTGGGGAAAGGGATAATCAGAAACAAACATTATGGTGGGAGGACAGTTGAAGGGAGAAAATGAAATAAATGAAGGGTAGGACAGGACAGAGGGAAATGTGGTAAGTCTTCTAAACCATAACTATTATGGAAGTGCTTTGCATTGTCACACATGTATGACCTATATTGAATTGCTTGTTTTCTCAATGAGGGTGGGTAGGCAGGGAGAGAATATAGAACTCAAAGCTTTAAAAATGAATGTTAAAAATTGTTTTAGCATGTAATTGGAAATGAAGCTGTACATGCAATGGAGTATAGAAATCTATTTTGCCCTACATGAAAATAGAGGGGAAGGAGGATGGAAGAAGGGAGGACAGACTAGAGGAAGGTGTTGGATGGGGTGCATGCTGTCCTGGGGTGTGGGGTGGGGAGAGATGGGGAGAAAATCTTGAATTCAAATTCTTATGAAAGTGAATGTTAAGAAGTGAAAAATACATTACATATTAAAAAAGAATGTTTTACATGCGCAAAATAAAGTGCAAAAAATCTCAAAGAAACAAAAAGTTAGTGAAAATAAAGGTATTTTACCCCATCCGAATTCACAGACACACACCTCACTTGAAAGCTACCAAAGGAACCTCTTCTTTAAAACTAATTGAGTTGGTTTAAGGACTACTCTTTGATTTCTGGACAAGGTTCAGCTAGTTGTGGGGCGGGGGGAGCACTAAGTTTCCCAAGGTTTCATGCTGTTTAGTTTGATTATAATATGTATATGTGTGTATAGATGTATACACACATATACATCTATATAAAATACATATGTGCACATAAACACACACATATATAAATATATTATGCATGTATAGCTTTGCTAAAAACGTGCTACATAAATGTTAGCTATTACTGTCATTGGCTTGTTCTGCTGGAAATGTTTCTATACTTATCGTACTATTTTCCACTTCATAGCAAATCATCTTATATAAGAGTCTTGGAACTTAGTTCCAGGCCATAGGATACGGTTCTCATCCCTGCTTTACCAAGAACTATCTATAAGGGCCATGATCAAGTCCTGTCACCACTCTGGGCTTTTCTTCTCCTTTGTAACATGAAGAGATGGGATTAAATTACCTCTAAGGTACCCTGGCAGCACAAAATAGAGATGATCTGAGTAAACCACCTCCCATTTCTGATAACACGTATTCATACTTAACTGTTTCTCAGACTTTTCCTAGGTAAACCTAGTCACCAACTAATAAAATAGGAGAATCAAAGAATCCAATAATATACTTTGAATATTCCATGACCCTCTGTTGGGAGAGTATGTCACTTCTGTTACTTTCTTTGACAGGTTTTAAATCTCAACTTTTCCTCTATGGCTAGGTTTTGCTGATTCTCAGAATGTCTCTGCCTTCTGGTGTGTCAATTTCAGACCCTTTAATTCCCCCTCTTCCCCAATTAAACATTACTCCCTTTAGAAGAGCTTACCAGGTCCTAGGCTTTACTACCCAGCACTCTTCTGTCTCCTAATTTTTCCCTATTAACCTCTTTTGCCTTCAAATATTCCTTGTATAGTCCTTCCAGCAACATTTTGCTCTAGATCAGATGTAATAAGTCATCTCTAAGGTAATTTTAGTTAAAATCATTTGACACTGTTAATAAGATTCCCATCTAGCCTAATGAACCAATTCACTTCTTCCAACTCATAGCCTATTTATTCTAAGAAAGATAGCAATGTAATTTTTTTTTTTAGTCAATGAATCTAAATGGAGAGAACTAGTATATTTGTTTCCTTAAAAGTCACCAATCTCTTCAAAAGGTATCCCATGGTGGGATCCAGGTGGCAGCTGTAAAACCAACACCGCTGAAAGAGGTAGCTCCAAGGTGTCCATTCGTAATTGCTGAGCTTGGGAAGAAAATCTTGAGCCAGGCTGAGAAGCACTTTATACACGCCTCTCTTTTTCTGGACAGGCTGCAACTGTGTATGGTATTATTTCTAATAATCCTGCATCACTCCTATTTTATGGTCACATCTAATGTAGAAAATTAATTTCCAGTAAAAGGCATATGCAGTGCTTTTATATTTGTGTGCAACTTCCCCTCTTCCACTCAGGTATTGGATATAAAGGAATCAAATTCAGTTCCACAATAAAATACAAAAGTGGTAAAAAGAAGAAAAAAAATTCCAGGTCGATTGGAATTCTATGTCTTAAAAACTATACTGGTTCTCTCTCCAGTTCTAAATCTAAGTCTGTTTGTTTTTTTTAAAGTATTTTGATAACTATATGTTCATATAGTTGGTTTCCTAAAAAAGTATATTACTTTATGGATTTAAAACACTGTTCTGAAAGGGGTGCACAGGTTTAACTAGACTGTGAGAGGGGGTCCATGACACAAAAACAGTTAAGAATGCTGACTAGATGATAGTCAAGTTCTCTATACTTGGCATGAATTAGGATTACATGAGTGATTCCTATGAGAGACTCACATTTGGCAGGATGGCTTTGGGTTAAGCTGCAGCTTAAAGATCAAGAGCAAATAGATGCATTTTTGTTAACTTCCAAGCCACGCTACTGTCCTGATTTTGAAAGCTATGCTTTGGCGGTTACCTCCCTAGTAACATCATAACCTTGGTGCTACATCATTTTGAAACAAGAACAGATATAACTTTTATTGACAATGTTTTATAGTAAGACGTAAAATAAAATCTTTTTATCCCAAGTGGTCCCACCTACTGGATACAATTTTGAAAGATTTTTTTTTTTTTAAATCCTGTCTTCTATTTTGCCTCGAAGAAAATCCTTAGTATATAAAGGTGGCCATATACGTGTCCTCTCTGACTCCCTGGTATTTAGACCTGGAAGCTTTTCTAAGTTTTTGCTATTTCCACAAAGGAAAAGTAGCCAAAGCTGTACTCCACATAACCTCTGTGAAAACATGTGAAATGGGGCATAAAACTCTAATGAATAGCAGTCTGGAAGTCCATTTGATGACAGGACTCCTTCGGTAGCCATTGCAGGAGCTGTCTCAGCAGGGTAGGGGACTATCTCATAATCCTTACTGAGTTTGAAAGACTGAACTTTAAAGTTGCTGACTGGCCATAACCCAGGTAATTAAAAGCAAGTTTGGGGACTTTGGTGAAGCATGGCATAAAAGAGAAAGAGGATTAAGAAAGACCCCTGTGTACAATCCTACCCAAATCACCAGCAGGGCTCTGCCTTAATGATTGGTGCAAAAAGAAAGGTTTGGCTTTGATTTCTGGAAAGGAAACACTGGGGTGTTCAGTTTCTACCATTCCATTTGAGTAGATGCTGATCTGGGTTCAATACACAATGGAAAAACTGCCAAAGAAACATGATGTTAACAAAAGTTATCTTTGCCTCATACACCATGTAACCCCTTCATCGTTTCACATCAGACAGTCAACCACAGACACACAATAATGAAGAAAAGAAATTCATTCTATCGTCATCTTAGAAAAGATTTGTTTTATTAAAAAAAAAAGACAAAAATATCCCACAAGAATATAAAGCTTAATTTACACATTTTTCCCACCATTGTGGTACATAAGATAATTAAAGACATTTGCACATGGTAAACACGTAGTTATTTGCAAAGCTCAACAGGGCAAATCTTTGGAGGAAAATCTTCTTTTGAGTATTATGGGCAAGTTGGTTTAGACCTGATGCTTTGCCCACAAAGGGCTTCTAAAGCAGAAAGTTATCTGCCAGGACTTCATGTAACTGGGTAATAGCCAAATCCTAGACTCCTAAAATAAATATTTGGTTTTCTCCTTCTGAGGTGCAGCTTTCCATTTCTGCTCTGGGGCTCAAGAGAGAGGCAGACTCTGATGTAGTCAGCACAAGCTGGTGACTCCTGATATGCAGCAGCATATTCAAAGCACCGATAGTCTCTCCAACAGACCCAGGTCAAGTGCTGTTGGCTGGCTGGCAAGAGAGGGAAAGTGCTCTTTTTGCATTAAGGTCTAAAAACATGTCTTTATCTCTTCCCACAGAAATGAAGAAATAAATCCAATTGGAATCCTTTTCAGATTAGAAGAAACTGTTTCCCTTTCAATACAAGTTATCTTAAATAATCCACTGTCTTCCCCTCCACACACTGGAAAGGTCTCTAAGAACATCAATAATTTATTAAAACTCAGGCAGTAATGTTTGTAAAGAAACATCTTAGTGTGAGATCTTTTAGCTTTTTGTAAACTATATTTTATGTAGAGAACACTTTAAACTTTTTCTGTGTATCTGGGTAATAACCCTTTTAAAAAAATACCTGGAAAAACACAGAACAAAATTCTAAATGTGGATATCTACCAAAACAATTTGGAACAACTGGCTGAAATGGCATGGAGGAAGAATACTGAATACATCTGGCCATTGCCTGGCCCCACTCGATAGAAACCATGTGCTTTCTGGACATTTTGAACTCTATCTATTCAGTCCCACATGCTGAAGGAAGCAGTGCTTTTCAGCAGGTTTTACCAGATGCTTGAATGTCTGCAAAGAGATTGTCATGACAGATCAGAATTGCACACAAAACTCTGGAGTGGGCATGTTGTAATGGATAAGCTGGAGCTCTCACACTGAGGTCCTGTGTGTGAGCATATATGTAAGCTTGTGTGTGGAGTTTCTTTTTCTATATGTTCAGTTGAAAGAAGCCTACGGGAGAGATAAGCAAAAAGAAATAAATGTTTCTTGTCAGCTGATTGATTTAGCAGTCATATAATCCTTCCTTTGATGTCCAGGGTCAATGAAATCCTAGTACCACCAGGGTTTAGGAGTAGATATATTAAAAGAATCTCTCTGTGATCTTTCCTGCAAAGGAAACAGCAATAAAATTTATTACTCGGTCCCAACGAAAGAATTCTTGTAAAGGGTCTCAGTAAAGAGGTGGCTTTGTATTCCTGGACATTCAGCTTTGGGAAAAAAAAAGATTCATTGCGGGGCACAGGAAGAGAATGGTGCCTAGAGCCCATAACTCTAAGTCTGGGATTTGCAATCCTACTGCTTTGCATTCAAAATACATGATAGAAGCCTGACTATCACATGAACTGTTACACGATGAAAGAAATTACAACCAAGGTTTCATTTGGTAGAAATGCAATAAAACAACACCTGTAAATATTTTTGTGGTTTTTAGAGAATGTAAATAACAGGAGACAAAGAAATTCAATCTATATAATGCTAAAAAAAAAAAATCACCTTAAGGTAACAAAATTCAATTTTAGGGGCTTACATACACTCTTTTCACATCCATACAGCTTTGTTGATTCTGCAAACATATACATAAAAGTATCTCATGGAAGCGTTCATTTGTTGGGCTTTTTCCCCCTTGTTCTTTGAACCACTATCATTCTCCAACACGTCGCTGCAGTAGGTGCTTGGGACCATCTTCACCCTGGCAGGTATGCTTCTGGTCCCTTTACAAAAGGGGCTGTCTTTTTTGCTCTCGGGCTCGACTCCTGTTCCTGCTGAACTGAGCCAGTGTGTAAAATCAGAACTGTTATCAGCTCAGTAGGCACCGGAGGGCGGGTCCAATCCACAACTCAGAACAGCAGCCCTGCTACCCGCTACCTGGAAGCTCCGCTGGGAACCAGCCAATCACTGGAGAAGACTAAAGGAGTTGAGGCTACAAACACAAAGGATATTTTGCCAAACCATCACACTGGACGATGAGCAATCCTCTGAGAAGCGTCACACCCATACACACCATTATACGACTTTCACTGACCTCTAAGACTTTTTCTGTGGTCTCAAGTTTTCATAAGAATAGTTCCTGTTACACCCAAGTAGGCTTTCCCTTCCAGACAAGGCCAATTAGCAAAGGTTCTAAAATGGAGATAAGCCTAAGTCCTTGCATGTGAGCCTTATACGCTTGGCAGGATGAGGCACATTCTTCATTCTGTTTCCAGTCTCTTCTTCATCTTCCACACACATGGCTTCTAAACCCGCATCTCTTAGAAAATGGCCACTTAGTAAGGGGTGCGACTCAGCCAGCAATCTTAGTGCCCAATCAGGTTCACACTTAACGTTCCCATCTCACCTTCTCTTCAGGTGCAGAACTTAGCCACTGTGAACAAAGAGGAAATCAATTACTGTTCACCAATCAGCTAAGCTCTGCACCTTGTTAGAGAGGTCATCGTCTGAGCATTATTAAAGGGCTGGAGAGCATCTTCCACGGTTGCTTCTTTCTTTTGCTTCCAAGTAAGCTTTACTGCATGGGTATTTTTTCTGCGCACCTATGGACATTATCTAGGGCTTCTGGAGGAGCAGCCAACGTCATGGTTGCGTGGTAATCCCTGGCAATGTGATTTTAATCTTAAGTCACAAATCAGCATGCCAGGAACCCAAGCAGCCAGAGCATGTAAGCAAGCCGTTGTGTCCTCATGACTTCATGCTTGCACAACAAAGCTTTCACACTATGACTGTCTCCATCTTATGCACTTGTTAATTTACCAAACAGGTGAGTGGTTTGGGTTGGGTTTTTTGTTTGTTTTGCTGGTGGTAAGTCCATGTTTAATGAGGATCTTGCATTGAATTCAAAGAAAAAGTCAGAGTTATAAATGCATCATCATGACTGTGCAACACAAAAAAGGGGGGACTGACAGGGCTGTCACAACCAGATAAGTTTACAGGCTTTAGCATCTGAAGTAAGGTTAGCTTTTCATACAAATATTCCCAAGGAGGTTGACTAGTCAGTCCACGTAGCACTCTTCTAGGGGGAGAAGAAATTTTTTATTATTAAAAGCTGAGACAGGTTAACCTGAGAGAAGGAACCCATTTCACTTGAATCCAACCTCCATCAAGTCCCTAGTCTCTAATATTATCATTAATCAACCCCCAAGATGACTTCTCATTTAAAAAAATGGGCACACAGGGCCCCAGAATTCACTCTGCATCAGGCTGTGGTAAGAGAGTTGGAATGCAACAGAGATTATGAAACAGGAATGTTCCCAGTTCTGTCCATTGAACCAAACTCCTCAACCATCTGAGGATTCAGTTAAGATTTTGTCCACAAAAGCCTAGTAGAGAAACAAAGCAATGGAATGGGATGTCTTCATGTTCCTGCTTTGGTCTAGCTTGAAGAACTTGAAGAAATGGTCATTCTCTGTGCAGTTAAAAAGGGGCAATCTGATTAACTTTCCCCCGATGACCAGAGGAAAAACAAAGGGCTTGTGCAATTGAGACTTTCTCAACTGCTCCTTATTAAAGCATACATTAAAGCTGCTAAGCAAACTTTCTTTTTAGAGTCTAAGTTACTATCCTTGCTACACTAAGTAAAAAAAAAAAAATCATAATTTTAGCCTATGACGAATGAGCCCCTGTTTCCATGCTAAAAGGCAATCACAAGGATTAATTTATATTCTTAGTACTATGCCCCTCTAATGTAATAAACTGTTTTAAAACAACCCCCAGAATGCCTAACAACTTGAGCATGCCGAAATAGGAAGGGTTAGGGTTTTTTTCTTAAAAACAAGCCATAATAGACACTTGCTAAACTAAGAAGGTTGAATTTTGATCCCACAAATTGGAAGTAAAAGAAGAAACAAAACACCAAACAATCAAAAAGCCACCAAAAAACCCTAAAAAACCAATCCCCCAACAACCCAATAAGAGGAATAGACTGTCAAGATATGTTATATCATTAAGCAAAAATGTCAAGTATGTTGGGCTGGAAAGGACTCTCATACCAAACCTAATCAGTTATGTGCTGAGCATGCTGGTGCAAAGGTACTTTCACAACTTTAAAGAAGAAAACATTTTCACGTAAAAATCCCAAGATTCCAGGATGCAGAAAGTAACATATGTTTTTATGAGGAAAAAAAAACTTAATTACACGTGGCAGTTTTTTGCATTTAGGTTCTCATCCCTCCTCAGCATGACCTCTATTGCTTTTCTCCAGTCATTTTGTTCTAAACATAGCTGGAAGCAAACTTTACAGAAGCTTTATATATAAAAACCATTTCACTGGAAAACAAGATCCCTTAGTTTTACCAAATCATCAAAGACTTAAAAAGATATGGTTAAAAATTTGCTAGAAGGCATCCTTTGCCACGTATGCCCTCCCCAATTCCTGATCCATTCTGGCAACTTGATGGGAAGGTAAAAGACCAACATGGTGCAGCAGGCAAACCTCATTCGCCTCTTGGCTTATTAGACACTTACTCTCTCCAAAAAGCTGGGTGGTGGTTTTGTGTTTGCACCAAACACAGGGAAGAAGGAAGGGAAAATAATTACCTCTTTAAAATAACATCTCTGCCACCACCTTGGCTGATGATCTGTCCATGTGCTCCTTGGTCATCTCAAAGCACTTGTGAGCGAGCTGTTGTAGTTTTGCATTCTCGCTCACCATTAATTCTCCATAGAGATACACACCCATAGCCTTGAAGGAAAATAGAACATAATAATTACTTCAAAAGTGAGGATATTATGAAATACACACATCTTTATTATATTTATAAATACATGCATATAATATGTATACATCTCTGTGTGTGCGTGTGAGACTGGAGGCCCAAGCTTATCTTATATAAGCTACCCAAATGAAAAAAATGACACCAATTCTAGCGATGAAAAAATAGGTACATCTGTTCATTTTATAGTCCTATAAAAATCTACTATTTTTAGTGTTCTTCTCCCCTTCTCTTGTCACCAAGAAGGAAAAGAAAATGATCAATTAATCTAAGTTATCTTTCAGTCACTGGGATGAACGTGGTGAATACAATCAGCTGTTGGGCTCATATTTCTAGAGGGAGATCTTTCTTTTTTTAAAGAGATAACAGGACCTTCGAGATGATCACATTGACTTCCCAGATAAAATGAAAGCCAGGGAGTGCCCAAGGCCACCTAAGGACCAGCGAGGACGTAACACATACCACTTTTGAATAAAAGATATTGAGTTCTTGTTTATATTGACTTGGGTGAATGCCTCAGTTGAGAGAAACATACATACACACACTTATGTAATTTAGGCTGGCTTTTTCAAAAAGACTTTCCGCTGGTCTTCATGATTCACAGCAAAGACCAAGACTTCAGATGCATTTCAGTCAGTTGACACACAAGTTAATTCTTCCAAGCTATAACATACTAGAGAAATGACAAATTTCTCATCCAACACATAGTGATGCTAACATGACATCATATGGCAGCCTGTGCCAGGAAGAATAATAGAGATACACTTAGGAAAGATGCATTTCGGTTCCTTACAGCCTGATAGCTTTCCATGTAAGCGTCCAAAATAGGGCTGCAAACACTGGCTTTTCTGTTTCAACAAACATGCTGAAAACAAGTCACATTTGCATTTTTCCCAGACTTTAAAATAGCCAAGTCAATTATGATCTGGACAAGCTAAGAACCACTTTAATTTCACATGCAATCTTAGTCCAAAGCTCATTTATGCCACAGATTGCACCCTGCTGGAGCAAATTAAAAGATAGTAGGATAAAAACTTAGTAGTTTATAGTTTCCAAAAATTCTTCCCCTAAAAAGAATGCTTTAAAATGTTCATCTTTATTTGGTTAGAAAAATCGTTATTCTAAATATGCAGCAGTTAAACTTATTTTTTAGTATAGATCTTAAGGAGGGAGTTGTTTCTTTCTCTGTATTCCCACTGCACTGGCCACCACCTCCTTCTTACTCTAGTGCGGCACATGTGACATTTCACAATGGCCAGAAGTTGTATGGTTCTCTTTGTGAGGAGAATTGGTCTTTGTTTTCTGCTTGCCCCTAAACTCTCTGAATGCTATCAAAAGTTCTTCTGTTTTATTCTTCACTCTTAAAAGGGATACATTCTGTCTGACTCCCTAATGCCTGCCATCGTCTCATTCAAAAGCTGCATTCCGCCCCAGCCTCGATGCACATCATTGAAAACAACCATGTTCATCATAGTAAAACCAGAAATGGTCATTCAAAGTATGGCAGAGCAACGACTTCAAAAGGCACATACCATGACAGTCATAGCAAGGCGGGGTGAAAGTAGTGGTAGTAACATGCTATTGGAAACCCAAAAAGGGCATGAATATGTTTACGTAAAGATGAAAGAGAACTATAACCTTCTGGATACTGTCGATGCATACACATCTGTAAGTGTACATACTCAGACGCCGCCTGTATCTGTTTACTGAGGCACAACAGTCCTAATGGTAAAAGGCTGTTGGTAACCACAAAGTATCTATTCTGGTGTCTGGTACATGAAGGCCACTAAATAACATTAAGCAGAATGATATTAAAGTCACAGACTGCGTTCACTTGAAATATTCCTAAAAGCAGACGGAACTGACTGACTTACGTTTATTAATAATGGAGGCCAAATAGGAAAAACCTCATTGACCACCGTGTGTGTGTGTGTGCATGCACACATATACATATATGTATACACACATATATACATACACACATGCATCTAAATAAGTACAGTGAATGGAGAGACAAATAAAATTTGTAAAGAAATTCAACAGGTAGATAAAATATTTTAAGTAATGGTCTTCATTTTGGTTTTGAAAGTCTTTGGGGCTGACACAAAAGAGATAGCAAAGTAATTCTGTATGCCAGTGTTATATTCTTGAGGGGAAAAACTACAAACCTACACTTGACTGGTCCTTCAAACCTGTCAAGTGTAACTTGCCTGATCCTCCAGAAGAAACCTCTCAATATCTTCATATGCTTTAGTGTATTTGTGTTTAATGACAAGTTCACACCAGCGATGCCGAACCTAAAAGGATAAGACAGAGAAACACTTAGGAAGCAAAGCACTTTTTGGTCAAGCACTTTTCATGATGGAGTATTTTTTGTATATGTATTTTCAAAAGAATTAAAATAAGCATTTGTTACCCAATGAGAAATGAATCAGTCCTATTAAAAAAAAAATTAGCTAAGTGCTAAGTGAAAGATCTTAGGAAAAAACCGGGGGTGGGGAAGTGAACATTTCAGTTTATTTTAAATGCAAAAACAAAGAAAATCAAAAAAGGAAAATGATGGTCTCCAAACAAATTTGACTACCTTGTTTAACACAGTATGTCACTGATAGGCTTTTTTTTCCTTTAAGCCAGAAACTGATTTTTTGAAATTTTGTTTCACAACTTAACATTGCTCAGTGCTACAGACTGAGAATAAACAATGTTGCAAAGAGGAAGTTATTGCCTTACGTATTCCCAAGCAAGGGCACATTACAATACTATAATTCCTCATTGTTTTATTTCTAAGTAAGGAGAAAGCAAAGAAAAGCAGAAACACTGGGTAAAACAGCTCCCTTAACAATGAATACAGTGTATAATGTACTTAAAAAAAGCTAAATTTACATGTTAAAATTTTTTTTCCAAAACAAAAAGATATTCTTCAAAATTTTGCAAGCAGATTAGCCAAAAGAAAAATCTAAAATCTACCAACACTACGGAAAAGTTTAATTGCTGCAGAGCCTGCTTTCTAAGGATAAAATGAGAAAGTGGGTTTTGGGCATTCAAATCTAAGGCAAGGTTATTTCACAATCAACCTCATACTGCTGCTGGTTAAACAGCTGGGCTGAGCTGTGCAGTACCTAACTAGTGATTCTTTATATTTACATGTTTTGAGCTACTTGAATTTAAAGAGAAGGGGAAAAAAATACCCCACCATCTAGTGCTGTGACTTCAAGTGTCATTTCCCAATGCATCAAAGCTTCCTCAATTATAGTCAATGAGCAGTCTAACGTTTTATATTCCATTATTGGTTCAACATCAGCCCTAAAGGGAAGTAGTTAAGTGCATTAAAAACCCTACTTACATGACAGCTTGCTTTTACTGCCTCTGAGAGTGGGAGGCACTTTATAATAATCAGCTTTTTGTGGTAACAGTAAAATGTAAGCAGTTTCAGTGTTTTTTTGGCAGTCCAATCCCAAATTATATTATCTACTACCTTACAAGATCTCCTCTTGAAGGTAAATTTATGGACAAACAAGAATGAAGGAGGAAAGAAAAATCTTTCAGAGTTTCATTTTTCTGCACGGTCCATTTCTTAAGCAGGGATGAGGATAACACGGGAATTCAGTTGCTCTGCATTCTCCTACAAAGGAGAAGAAGGCTTTGGATTTTCAGGAAAGGGATGTTATCTTCAGCAGCTTTATTTACACTGATGGAGAAATTTCAGAAGCTCATGTGACTGAACAGACCGTCTCATTATAATCATTTAACAAGGGAAGAATGGTTTGGGGAAGCCAGGAATGTGAGAGAGATCTTTATGTCTTTAACAAATGGTCCCCTTCTATAGAACTAATGGAAAACAGCTAAGGCATACAAAAAGAACAAAGACTCAACCCCTAAAATAAAAGTCTGAGTACAACTTCCACATGAGCAGCCTGGGCAAAAAGGGGGGAGCCAGAACCCCTACCCACTCCACAACCCACACACCTTTTACCTCCCATTCCAAAATCAAGTACCATCTTGAAAAAAAGGGGAGGAGGGCCTTCTTATGGAGTGTCTATGTATCTAAATACACATATACTGCAGACACAAATCAACTAAATAGAAAAAGCTTAATTAATGTTTGCTGATGGATTGACTGATTGGTTATTTTGGCCTTCAGCTATTTGAAACAGAGAAGAAAAGGATGCCAGTCTCTGAGATCAACTTGGCTTTAACTTGAAAAGAATGAGGATTTTTTTGCCTGCTCTCTGTGATTTTTTTTTTTTACTGCCATGAAGACTCTGACCCTCATCTAATCCCTATCCTCTTCTGGAACGGCAAGTTCTAAGGAAGACAAAATACCAAGATGTGCACCTTGCTGGTGCCGATGGATGCAGTCGTTTCCAGCTGTTAAGACTGTCCTTCAATTCTTTTTCACTTGGGAGAAGTTCTAGAAGGCTATGAAAAAGCTTTGAGAGGTTTCCACAGCAAATGTGAATCATTTCCCCTTCTCAGACAATTAAAATTATTTCTATTTATGGTTAAGAAGAAGTCTAATTTGTTATTAGGAATTCTGTGCACTATTTGGAGAAAATACACCCTACCCCCACCTTAGTTCCCGATGTTACAACAGGAAAAGCAAAGACAAGAGCCCTCCACAGAGCTCAAAGTGTTACTATGGACAGGAAATCTAAAAATAAGTCACAAGGATGAGATATGGACAACAGAAGCCTTTTCCTGTTTGGATACTTGGTATTTCACCTTCACAAGTATCTGAGATAAAAGTTTGGGAAAAATTTGGCAAAAACCTGAATTGGTCATTCCCCACCCCTCCAAATGAGCAGTTTGCTCCCCTACAAATCAGTTAACAATACACAAAATTAAGAAGAATGAAATTCTCTGCAAATCACATCCATTTCCCCCAATTTCACTGACAAAATTTGAGAAATTTTCCTCTCTTAAACAAATGGAAACCACCAACCCTTCATATCTTAAAGAGGAATGTGTATGGAGGGAAGGGAATGAACACTTACCAAGTGCCTACTACGTACCAAGCGCTGTAGCAAGGGCTTTAAAAATATCACCTCATTGAAGGTAATGTTTGGCCCAGCGTCTTCAGCAGAAAGGAAGAAAAACTAAATGAGGAACAACAGTAGCGGCAGTGGCAGTGACAGCACCAGCCCACCACTGGGATGTCTCCAGCATGCTCCCAGACTCCTCTTTCTCCTGCTACTCTCCCACCTCCTCACGGATCTTGGGAGGGCTGAGACTGACCAAGAAACACAAAATCCCTTCTAGAGCCAAGTTAACACAGCCCAACCTCTTTTCTCAACTTACCAAGTCAGTAAAAAGTTAAATAAACCTGTCTGCTCCTTTAGCCCTTGTGTATCCCTTTTCTGTGTCTGTTCTTGGGAAAAATACAGGCTCCCTTTAGGGCAGGGGCTCTATGGCCTATTTCTAACATCTCGTAACACAGAAGAGAACACTCTTCACCAAGCAGAGAGTTATGAAACCAAATGATTCCCCACTGTTCCTCTTCAGGATTTTTCAGCTCTACAGAGATGGGTCACAGAGGTGACCCATGAAACAATGGATGTAGAAATTCCTTAACCTAAAGACAACCCCCCCATTCTAAATGGTCTTCTGCAATGTTGCTTTATCCACATCATCTGTGGGGAGGGAAGGACCCTAAAAGCCAAGTCTAACCCCAAAGAGTAACTAAGGGAAAAGTTTTATACTTTGCTGCTGGCAAAGGAGCTGACTGCATCATGAGTTTCCATTCTACCCATACCATAGCCACAGACACACGGACCTTCTCTTATTCACATATCCTGCCTGTGACAGAAAACTACATGAGAAGGACCCAAAGAGAAGTGATTTTTAAAAGTGATAATGCAGTTTGCATTTGTTTATCCTTTGACAGGGATCCATCCACTCACTGCCAGCTATCTGCAAGGCAAAGGAGAGCTGGGACCTATCTGTAGAATTTGATGTCTGTGATGGATGCTCCCCGGCTTGAGGGGAAAACATCCCCAACCACTTTTTTTTCTTCCAAACATTATCCATCCTCCCCTCCTCACAAGGGACTTCTCCCACCCGAGCCTAGCTAGCTGATTCTGAAATCTGAAAAACATGTTGCTGTGACTTGTCATTAAAAAAAAAAAACAACCTACTTCCAAAATTTCTGAAGTTATCTACAAAATGAAATGATCTAATGAGAGAGCAGGCATAAAAATGAAGTAAGGAAAGAAAGGAAGAACAAGACACAAGATGAGAAAAAAAGAACCATGGAGGGAGAATGAGAGAAAATGAGAGAATAAGGGAAAACGAGAAAGAAAAGCAGGGAAATGTCCATATGGTTAAGAATCAGTGAAGAAGTCTCTTAAGTGCCCAGACTTCCCACTCCTCTGACTGACCCCTCCTGTCAAAGAACAAGCTAAAATAGCAATAATGGTGATGTTATCTCACATTTAAAGAAAACTATATACTCTGCCCATTCACAACTATTTTCTCCTTCCATGTGCACATCACCATGAAGTTAAATGCAGGTATTATCTCAGTGTTAGATAAACAGAAGCCAAGCGTCTGATAGGCTCACTGACTTACCAACTTTCCTGTAGTTACATTTGTAGGAGGAAGGAGGGGGGCACTAAGACCTCTCTGGATTCTTAGTAGAGTGTGCTTTCCTCAATAATTCAAGAACTGCCTTACATTTTTAGAATAATACAGCCTAAGATATTATTTGAAATCAGCCTAACTACTTCTGGCAATACTTAAAACACATTTTGTGCTTCAGGAATGGTATGGGGCCAATTTGTTCTGTGAAGTCTGGATTCAGTCAAGGGGCCACACTAGAGGACCTAGAAGGCCCCAAGTGACCTGGAAGCTGCAGGTTCCCCACCCCTTGAATGGGGGAACTTCAGGGAGGTAGTTAATTCAGAGAATAGATTCTGTGTAAAAGATTCCAACACTTTATGTGGTCACTAAATTACCAAGGCATTATGATCCTGCATGTATGTGTGTGTGTATGTATGTACATACATCACTTCTGATTGCTTAAATTTAAAAAAAATCAAGGCCTCCTACTTTCTTGTGTATTTATTATAACTGTTAGTAGCACTAGTTTGCTTCTAAGCCAAATCTTGGAGTCAAACACTGAAGTTCAGTCTTGAATGATGGGTGGGATCGAACCTCTGTGTACTTACTGTTCAGTCCAAGAAAAATAAATTTGCTTTTCGAAGCTCTCTATTCATAAATTATGGGAATCTGTAATGTGTAGTCATTAGTACACAGGTGGTATTTTTAATATATAAATTCTATTTCCATAGATGGAGGTTTATTTGAATAAGATTTTCCAGGTTGTTGGATCATTTAAGAACAAAGCACTGGTGAATATGAGAGCACAAATCCTCCGATGGAATGAACCTTGGCTCAGCACGGCCAGCAACCTATTCTTATGGTTCCAAATACCAGGCAAAGCAATTGGAACAACAAATAGGACACAATGGGGAACAGATTCAACAAAAACTAGGAAAACTGGAGAGCCATGTTTAGGGCTAAAAAAAGGGAGTCTAACTCTGTACTTCATATATGCAACACAGTAAACTAACTGCATTAGCCATAACAAATTTTTAATTATTAAAAATTGACAAGATATGGGGAAAAAACTTTCTCATTTATAAAGAGGAAGGGCATTAAAAAAACAATAATAAAACAAACTGTCACCACCGCCACCAACAACAAAAAACAACTTGGAAACAGTCTAAGGGACAACAGGAGTCAGGAAGAACTTAGTCCAAATGCTATCTTAGATACACTCAGTAGCTATGTGACTAGAAGTTAACTTCTTTCAGCCTCAGTTTCCTCATCTGTAAAATGGAGAGAACAATAGTGGTTATGCCACTGAGTCATTGTAAAGATCAAGTATGTATAATCTTTGCAAACCTGAAAGTGCTGTATCAATGTCAACTGCTATCGGTAGTGGCATATAAACATTAAATGACTGTGTACAACAAAAATAACTTCTAAAATTAAAAGAAAAGAAGCAGAGTGAGAAAAAATATTTGAAGGAATTGAGAACATCTAAATGCACGAGTAAGGTCAAAGGACATAAAGAAATTTACAAAGAAGGAAATAAAGAATGTTAATGGCTACTTAAAAAGAATAAGCTAAATTAAACAAAGAAATATAAGTATTAAAAATATTATCATGTTAACATATTATGTGCAGGACATTTTGATACATGCTGGGGATGTAAGGACAAAACCCAGAACAGCTCCTGTCCTCAAGAGGCTTATACTCCAGTATATGTCCTCCAGTAAGTAAATAAAAAGTCAGTTCAGGAGGGAGCAAATGCTGAGGGGGATAAAGTGGGAGTTGAGGATGAAGACTGGAGAGGGGGTCCCCTAGGAGGTGGCAGGTGAGATGAGCTCTGGCAGAAGACAGCAAGGGCAGAGGTCAACAAGAGCAAGCAGATGTCACATGCAAACACAAAGAAACAGAAATGGGAGACATATGGGCAACAGTCAGAAGTTTGACGGAGTATAAAAAGTGTATGAAAGGGAGAAAATCATCAAGTAAGAGCAGAAAAAACAGGCAGGAGATATTGTAGATGGTTCTGAAAGTTAGGCTGAGTAATTGTGAGTTTTATTTTGGAAGCAGAAGGAAGACAAGGAATATCTGATGAAGAGAGGAGAGGGAGATCTGTGTTTTGGGAGTGAAAACCAGGGTCTGCAACAAGAAATGCAACTAAGCCAATGCAAAGGCCTGGGTCCTGAAAGACGGCAGAAGTTGAGTAAATAAAGAGGTGGCTGATAATATTGTGCAATTATTATGAGCAAGGCTTGGAAACCAGCCTGATAGCCAAGAAAAGACGCAGCGATGGAGTAAAGAGAAAGTACTTGGGCTTGCGGGTCATCTTTTTCCTTGTGCCTTTGGAAGTGTGGAGGGTTTGGGAGGGAGGGTGTAGCAGGGGTAGACTGCCATCTCCTGGAACTGGGATCTTGCTTGGGAGACAACACCAAGACTCCCATCAGTCCTAGAGTCTTCTCAAAGGTACTTGGTGGCACCCTAGGCCAGGGTGACAGCTGAGTTCACAGCTAGAGGCTATAGTGGTTACAATCAAGAAATGAGGCAGCAACCAACAAAGCAACATAGAGCAGTCACCAGGGGGTCCATCAGAGGATAGCATGTAGTAGGGCCAATGCTGCAGTCACTGCCATCTTCCTCACTCTGCTCTACCATTGGGCTTCACCACTTGGCCTGAGTTAGCAGCCTCTCTCCAGCTTTGGGCCTGATGATGTCCCAGCCCAGGGTGCTGCTCGGCAATTGTGGAAAGAACAAGAGGCCGCTCCCTAAGAGCAGGAGTCTTGGCTCTGGGGCCTCCTACTGCTGACAGGAGATCTCTGCTACACGTTCAGAACCCTCTGGTTCTTGACTTTTGTAGATGCATTTTGGCACTTCCGCTGACGAAGGTGGATTGTGGGAGAGAGAAATCCCCTCTGCACACTTCTTGCTGCATTTCTCAGAAGCACGAGGGAAAAAACATGGCTGGTAAACTTGTGAGAACTGCTTCAAGGTTCCGTGCCCTTTCTTGTCTGTGTCAGAATTTAACCAGCTACTTTTTTAATCTAGGCTGATCGCAGCCAACTATTATTTGCCTTTACCTAAAGGCCAAAGCTCTATTAATCCTAGTTAACCTAGCTAATCAGATGTCTACTATGTGCCAGGCGCTGGGATGGCACTTTACCAATGCCATGTCTTTGGAGCCTCACAGCAACCCTGGGCAGATGTTTTTATTACCCCCATTTTATTGTAGAAAAAACTGAGGCAGGCAGATGTTAAGTACCTTGCCTAGGGTCACACAGCTAGTAAATACTTGAGGCTGGACTTGAATTTGGAGTTTTTTACTCTTGACCCAAAACTCTGCCCACTGCACTGCCAGCCACCCCATTACAAGACGTAAAGGAAAACTCAAAGTCTGAAAGGAGCACAGGCTCGCATCTTATTGCCTCTGCGATCTGCCCCTTACCTCCTGTGCCTCAATCACACGAATGAGGAAGGAAGGAGCTCACTTTTTTTCAGGGATAACCCCAGCTATAATTTGTTTCATCCTTTAAAAGGGCCAGAATTTTGGTTAATAATTTGTCCTTTGTTCTGTATAATTGCTTGAATTATTTTTTTTGTTGATAGTTATTAGGTTTGTAATATATTTTATCTTAAAAAAAATCAAGTTAACATGCTTCTCATTCCTTTAGTGTAACATTTCAGATAGGGAGAACAACAGGTGTGAAGACATAGAAAAAGTCATTGCACACGATAGTGCCCCTACACCCTCCCCGCCCCAGGAGCATCAAATGCTATAAACATGATTGGATTACATCTGTACAGTCAATGTTTGGTGATCCATGCAAATGGAAGGGAATGTAAAACCCTGAATAATCCAGGCAGCTGCTTTAGGACAGTGGCTGTATTTCTCACAGCCACTAGGGCAGGCTGAGCCAGACCTGGGAGGAGAAGCAAAAAATTCAGCTCTACGGACTACTTTTCCCTCTCCCTTTAGCCTTCCCTCTTACCCATACCTTCCTGAGGAAGCTGTACTCATATGGACACAAGAACTAACCTTAACAGAGCTTCCAAACCCCTAAGTTACCCCAAGGACGCCAAGACCACAACCCAGTTAGAAAATGTCTAATCCTAACCCTGTGAGACCTCAACCCTCAAAAGCTGGACTGGCTGCAGAGATTCTCAGATGGCAGATAATGGGGAGCTGCTTGAATTTTAGACAAGGATTTCCTATCCTAAGGTACATGAACAGTATAGGTATATAAACAGAAATGTGTATGTGTGTGTATATACATATATATATGTACATACACACATACATACATATACATATGTAGATAGGTAACTCTACCTTACTATAATTGATTTTGTAACCCTGTGTAGTGTATTTTATATATTTAAAAATAATCTGAGACAGGACCCAAAGGCTTTTGCCAGATTGCCAAAGGGATCCATGACACCAAAAAGGTTTAGACAAAATCTAAGAAATGAATGGTTAGTGTAACAACATCAGGGAACAAAGAGTTTGCACTAATGTGCAGGGTGCTGAGCTTCAGGCTGAACAGGGCAAGTCAAAGCGCAGCTTGAAGATGACATAAGCCAAAAGAGATAACACTGATGTGACTATTCAAATATGTATTTTTATATACAATGGGGAAAAGCCCGAAGACATCAATAGACCTAAGCTGACAATTAATCCTTCCCAAGGCTATACACAAGTGTTAACAGGTATGGCATGCTAGGAATGTACGAGCGAATTACTGGAGCATTGCACACAGGGAGGCAAGCAGAAAGCTGCACGGGATGTTAGGGCTGGAAAAGACCTTCAAGAGCAGCCAGTTCAGCCTGACGTTTTAAGAACAAGCAGGAAGAAACTGTGCTGTGGCTAGCTAGTTATACAACCACCATCTTAAATCCCAGAGGCCCAAGGTGCCTGGGGTAAGGGGGTGGGTGGCCTACTTAGACTCAGAATTTTAAGACTTGGAAGATACCTTGGAAAAAGCCTCTAGTCTATGCCCTTCATTTTACAGATGATAAAACTGAGGCCCAGAAAGTGCCAGGCAGTGTGAAGCACCACAGCATCCTTACAATCAGGGCTCTGATTGGATGATTAGCACATTACTATTTCAACCCAGTGTAATCCGTATGACTAGAAGCGGATGGCATTTTTATGCTTTAAAAAGGAGATTTTCCAGAGGAAATGGGATTCGAGCAGCGTGACAGTACAGACAGACAAAAGCAGCACGGTCTCGAGATGGTGGGTGGTTTCTTGCAAGGTAACTCGCCAGTGATAGGCTACAAACAGTACACAAAGTACATGGGTGCCAGCAAGAAAGTTTTAGAGAAAAACAGGAGGTCAGGAGAAAGAGTTACACAGCACAGGAAGAACTGGAAGGCAAAGAAGTTTTCCATGAACACTGGTGAAGAACAGGGAGAAGCGTGGTAATGGTTCTATAGGAAGCTGTTTTAGTTCCAATGATACTTCACCATTACTAGGAAAAATGGTTACCGTTAGATGAAGTAGGGAGCAGCACAGAAGTAGAAAACTGTGATAAAGAAGGGGATCAAGTAACAAGGGGAAAGTCTAATGGAAGTCTGGAAGTTAAGAATAACCAAACAGAAATCTCTGTAAATGAGACAGTTATAAAGAGCCAGTGCTGGAGTGAAAAGAATTAATTAATGAACTAAAGCAGAACAAAGGAATTTCTCCAACAGTATAAGGAGAACAAGGCTAGGCTCGAGGGATGTGAGAATGCTCTTGGAAGAAGAGTTATAGCAGAATTCATGATGTGCTAGTGGCTTTGCAGGGGAAAACGATATGGACTGTGTGTGTGTGTGTGTGTGTGTGTGTGTGTGTTTTAAGTAACCCAGAGATTCTGGCATATAACCCAAGAAAGGTTAAAAATAAGGCCCCAAAGATATACACTAAAAAATTTATAGCAACATTTACCACAGAATCAATTAACAGTAAAGAATGTTGACAGTCATCCAATAGGGCATAACCAAACAGCCAAGTGGCAAGAGCATAGTGAAATGTTACCATGCTCTAAGAGGCATGGAAGATTTATATTGACTGATGCAAAAAATGGCCAAACAGAACACAGTGACTACAATACTGTAACTGGAAAGAATGATAACAAAATGAATTCAGTGAAATTTCAGTGATCCAGTTTGGACCCCAAAGAAGAAAAGTGAGACAGTCTCCAAGGACTTCTCCAAGCACGCACGCCCCAGAACAAGGAGAAACCATTCACCCTTATTTCCATTCCTTCCATCCCTACCCCCCAACCTCAGACACTAGGTATGTGACCCTGGGCAAATCATTTAACTCCATTTGCCTCAGTTTCCTCATCTGTAGAATGAATTAGAGAAGGAAATAGCAAACCATGCCAGTATCTTTGCCAAGAAAACCCCAAAAAAGGTCACGAAGAGTTGGACACAACTGAAAAAGACTGAACAACAAAATCTTTTATCATTACATCTTTGTCTGCATCTTAATGATCCTAAACCTTGTTATTTGATTGGTGAACTTCATTCCCCCATCCCTCAAATTCTTTCCTAGACCACCCCTCTTGAATTACCTACGTACTCACCTCTTTCTCACCTAAACTCCTTGGTAAACCATCTCAAGTGTATACTAGCTTCTACTCATGAATCCTTTGTCCTCCTGTCCTAACACTGATCATTCCTGGCCTACCCTCAATCCCTGAATTCCCCTTACCATCTCTTTCCTTTGTTTCTATGCAAATACACAGATCAGAAGGAAACCAGAAAACCATGCTGACTGGGTCTACTACAAATTTGGGTTATCTGACATTAACTTAGTCTCCCTCTCCTCCTACACTCTCAGGTGAAGATCTCAATTCATACTTCAAAACCCTCTCTTCCTTATCTCACGTCACTCAGGAATCTTCCTCCTCACCTTAAAGTCTTGAGTTCAAGTCCCACTTCTGACTGGCTCTGTGACTCTGGGCAAGGCACTTAATCTTTTGGTGCCTTCCTGGCCAGATGTGTCAAACACTCCTGAGTATGTCAGTTACATTAAGATGTAACTGAGAAAATACCTAACAAAATATATTAAAATACACCATAGATAACATAACATTTTAAAACTAAGCCCAATATGACTTCCTTATAAATGGATTACTGGATCCTTCTTCTAGTTGAGTTTGACCCTACTAGTCTAGGCAGTTCTCTAAAACTCAGGGACAAACTTGGATTGATCCAGTCCTTATCTATTATATGCAAATTTAAAAAGTGACAGAGAGACTGCCCTGCTTGTCTGTGTCCCTTTTTGATTTTTCTTCTGCTAAAAATATGTTCAGCTTGTATAATCTATATCAAATTGCTTACTGTCTCTGAGAGGAGGCAGGGGGAGGTGAGAGAGGAAAGAGAAAATTTGGAACTCAAATTAAAAAAAAAATGAATGTTACATGTAATAGGGAAAAGAAAATATTATTTTTAAAAACATGCTCAAATGATGCTCTGACTTTTCTCCTTTTATGTTTTTGGCATTTGTATTACCACCTACCAACTTCCCCACCCACAAATAAAAGATTTTCCTTATAATAAACAGTAGTAGTAGTAATGAGAGCTCGCTAGCATTCGTATAGCACTTTAAAGTTTGCAAAGTGCTTTACAAATATCATCTCATTTTATCCTCACCAGAACACTGTATCATTATCCCCATTCTACAGAAATAAGAACAGTCAAGGAAAACAAACGCGACAATGGCTGTGACTGAAAATGACTGCCTCATTCCACCCCTCTAGGCCATCATCTTTCTGCCAGAAGGTGAGAAACCTGGTTCACCATTCTCTGAAGCCATAACTGGTCATACACCTTGATGAGATTTTCAGAAAAAGTCTTTCAAAATTGTTTCTGTGCTCCTGGTTTGCCTTTGTGTAATATATTTACTTATGAACATTTTTGTCTCCCCCAGGGACATGCAAGTTCCATGTGGGCGAGGCTTTAATTTTTGTCTTTGTATAGCCATAAAATAGGATCTTAATAAATACTTACTGATTGATTGATATGCCTTGGGAGCTCCCTATACAAGCCCAAGTTTTTTTTAAATGTGCAACAACAAATATCTGCAGAAAAGGAAGGGGTATATTCTAAAACAAGCTGTATTAAAGTAGGACAAAATGACCTTTTAAAAAATATATATGTATATGTTTTCTTTTTAATTTTTTTTTATTTTTAATGATGTCCCAAGCATATTAAAATAGTTTTTTAGCTTTCATTTAAAAAAAAAATTTGAGTTCCAAATTCTCTCCTTCCCTTCTATTTCTCCTCCACCCCTTGAGAAGGTAAGCAGTATGATGTGGATTATACATGGGAAGTCACAGAAAATATAGTTCCATATTAGCCATGTTGCAAAAGAAAACACACACACACACACTGACACACACATACATACACATAAGACAATAAAGTATAAAAAGCATGCTTTAATCTACACTCAGTGTTCAGAAACTACAGTTTCTCTGTAGGTAGATAGCATTTTTCATCATGGGTTCTTTGGAACTGTCTTGGATCACTGTCTTCATGTACAGTGGTCTGCTCATGAAGTGACCTTTACAACACATACCTCAATTTGCAATATACCCTGGAACCTATGTAACTAAAAATCCTTATAATAAGATTCTTACCAATAACAGTCTGTTCATTCCCCCCATAAGCTAACCCTCCTCAAGTCTTATAAGATCATTACAGCCTATAAAATAAACGAAATCCTCACAGACCAAGCTGATATCTCTTCAGGCTCATAAGGTAAACAGAGATTAGATGTAATAGCATAGGAAATGTTCTCCTGAGCTACTGTAGCTCCTTCTGTGATCATCACATCATTAGTAGAGTTCAAATAGACAATAAATTTCTAGCTCCAGGATAATAAAGCCAACTTGTCCTTCATTAATGGTTTTTAAACTGTATCTGGCTGGAATTCTGGAACTGGAACACCCTCCAGAGAAAAAAATTAATGCTCTAGTCCAAAGTTACTCAAATCCACTGACACCTATTCTGATAGAGATCGCTATGTATTTAGAGATTGAATAACATTCATTTCCAATGTTCTTCACACGGCTTCACACGGCTACCTCATTTATCTTCAAAATTCTCTTTTTTCCCCCTATGTCCAGTCAATTCTTTCTAATTATATCAGAAGAATGTCTCAGGTGCTAATGGTCTTTAATCCCTAATTATCCAATGGTTTAGTGCAGTGTACAAAAACTGAGCTGAAATGGGGTGGGGAAAACGAGGAAGAGAGGCAGTAGGCAGTATAGTACCTACCATCCTGAATCTGGAAATCAGGCAGATTTCCCTATTTTCATTTTACTCATGATTAAATTCTCATTTTGCCCAAATCTTCCAATAGTTTTAATTAGGCCTCTCTGCCCCACTCAGTTTTTTAACCTCCTCAGCGTATTCTCCATTTTAAATTATTTGCATTCTTTCCACAATTTAGGAAATTGTATTGCATAGTGAACTGGTAAAGTTTTCTGAAGAAAGCTGGGTACCCATCCCAGTTGTTTGAAAATAGGATACACTTTCCTCTTCTTTGAGGACTTTGATTTTTAAATGCAACAAAGAAGAGAAAACAATATGCCAGGGAAATTGATCTGGGAAGACTATTAAACCTCACTATGAGTCCCACTGGAAATACATGTTAAGCTGAAAATTAAAGCTCATGGCTTATGGAAGTTAACAATTCTATCATCATAATGAGCAAACCTGCTTTTTAAATTTGTGTGCCCAGATAAGATTTAATTTTGCTTTAAAGTTAATTTACTGCTGTTGAAAAGGGCCTGCATTAAAGCCCTAAGTCATTTGTAAAGGAGCTACAAAGCAAACAGGATTCCCTAGTTAAGTACCTGGGGTTCAGGGCTATAATTATATATGGACTGTTTATAATAATAAGCCAACAGGGCGGATGCAGTTCTACAATTTGCTGAACATCACAACCCTGTCCTTTCCTGTTCCTTCCCTCTTCTCAAAAGGCTAAGGACATATTTTTTAAAATTAAGGTAAACTGAAATTAATTTATTTTGACCTATTCAGGACACTTTTTAAGATAAAAAGAAACATCTTGCTTTCTTGTTTAATGTCTTTATTAATTGTAAATTTCATCAAGTAATACTATATCCCCAATTAAGATTCTATGTTATGAAGGCAAGTAGCATGGACTTAGAATCTAGCAATCCAAATTCAGATCATCTAGGAGCTAAACTTTCCTGAAGTACTGGAAAAAGCATTTATTTAGAATCTCTCAAATTTAATTAAAAGGGTTTTTAAGTGAAGAGAAATGAGTGGGAAAAGAGAAAAGATGCCTCTATATATCCACTAAACTAGATCCCACACAAAGGAGCTATAGGGTCATGACAGGCACACTGATTAAGTCTACAAGAGACAATACCTAAGAAAGAAGCTAGTAAATATAAAACCTCAGCTGCCTGTGCACAAGTGTACCAAGTATAGCAAGATGAAAATTAGAGAACAGATTGCAAGGAGGCAGATCTGACCCTAAAGATATCACTGAGACTTGGGGGTAGGTAGGCGGGAAATTTTGAGGGAAAAAAAAATAGATGAGGAGATTGGGAAACAGATCATAAGATTGGAATAGCGGCATGAACCCAACCTATTCAGACATCTGCTGCTACAAGCAAAGCAGGCAACAATTGCTTGACTTGCTTTAATGGTAATTTCATCCTTTAAAAGATAAAGGGAAGGGAATTTCTATTATGGGTTGGGAAGGGAAGAGTTGGGGGAAGGTGAAATTATTATAACTTTAAAGGTGTGCACTGACTGCTCCATCTTAAAATTTGTGATGGAGAAATGGAAGGAAGCTTGTAGTTCAATTTTTATCCTACATTTAGGGCAAGAAATTTCAAAGGGATCTCAGGTGAGATCTCATGGAATGAAATTCTACAGAAGAAATGTGTCTAGAAAGGATGGGAAGTTATTATGGATAAAATTCTGAAGGCAGAGACAGAAACAATTCTATTGAGGAGGAAAAGGGAAAAACAACATGGATATACAAGGAACTTGGCAACCAACTTAAGATTTTTAAAAGACAAAGGTATGCTCATTGGTTTACTGTCCAAAGATAAGTGTTATAGGAAGCAAAACTAGTCTGCTTCTTAGACGGTCTTTCATGAACTCCTTCCCATATTAAAGTCTATTTATCTCCATTTGAGGGGAAGAAAACACACTTAACTAGCTCTTAATATGCTGAACAGCTTAGACCTCTTAAATTCAAGGGTTTTTTTTTTGTATCTGGAATTTAAAATTACAGGGTTATGTTGATTTTTAAACTTAGATTATATTATTTCAGCCAAACAGTGATAACACTAAATTTATGTTGAGAGGGTGCTAACTAGTTGACCATTTTGCATGTCAGTTTATCTTATGTGTACAGATGTTATCACAAATTTAGACAGAATAAAATAAGTTAACTGAGAAGAAGAAATAAAAAATATATAAAGGTCCGAAGCAAGCAGAAGCCTCAGAAACAGAGAAACAAAACAATAAGACAGAGAAGCAAAACTCACAATAGAGAGAATAGGTTCAGGACTGCCAAATCTCAGAACGCTGACAGAGGCAAGAGAAGCGCAGGGAAACAAAAAAGTATTGTTTGTTTTAAAGCCATATTGGGAGAAAAGAGGCTCAAAGAAAGGGACAGAATCACTGCCCTCCCAGGCTGGGACAACAACAAGAAAAAGTGGAAAGGAGATACAGCTCCTTAATTTTTATGTTACTTCTGTGTTTTTGTTTTTGACAAGAAGAATGCTCTTTGAGTTGGTTTTAAATTTAACATACACTTTAAAAAAATAAAAATGTACAAATAAAAGAAATTCAGTTTCATGAAGAATCTTTTTTTAGGGGAACTGCTCATGTAGATGTTTGTCTAGTTAAAAAAAATTAAAAAAAAATAATAAAGCATCTTTTGAAGTAATTTCCTAGGATTAAAATTAACTGATAAACATTCTTTCTAAAAACTCAGTAACAATATCCATGGCTCCAAATACATAAAGTATATGTAGATAATCAATAGATGCTAGATTAAATTGAATTCAAACATTCATCTCTCTGAAGATAGTGTTGCTATAAATGTCAAAGTTTATAATTTTAAAAATAATTTTCTAAGTTTATAATTTAAAAATTACTAGAAGTGAGTCAGACCTCATCTGCCATGCCCGGAGCGACATCCTGTCTAATCAAGACAACAAGGTATAGGGGAAAGAACACTGTACCCAAACTCTTTTAATTGCATTTCCTATATTCAACTAGCTGTCACAAACTTAAGCGTATCTGTTAACTTCTTTACAACTCAAATTGCCTTGAGTCTTAAATGTAAAAAAAAAAAGGTTGCTTATTATTATTAGTTATTGAGCAAATCTCATTGAAACTTTTTATTTTCAACCTACTAAACAAACTCCTGATATTCAGAGTATGTATCATATATTTACCAATCTCACATAGCTTTTAACAAAGTTAATCTCATTGCTAAAGCAAGATGGTAACACCATCATATGAACTGTGAAGAGATACTGTCACAACTACATGCTGACACTTGCAAACAGTTTAACCTCCTGAACCTCAGTTTCCTCATTTGTAAAATGAGGGTGTTGAACCAGATGACCTCTGAAAGTTCTTCTAGATCTATATCTTTGATCCTATGATTATGGATAAAAATTCAATTTTAAAATCTAAAGTTCACTTTTAGTTTAGAACTCTGTAAGAGTCTGAGAGAAAACACATGCATGCAGCCAACCTCACTTATGCTCTAAAACCTAAAGCTATGGCACAATACTCTTGAATAAATAATGCTAAGTGGAAAATACTGATGGTGGATGCTAAAGGCAAATCTAACTTAATCAGGCTTCATTTGATGCAGAGAGAAGACTCAGGTGATCAGGGAAGGAAAAACACTTTTCTGTACTATATCCTCTTCTACAAGAGAAAAAATTATCTTCCCTACCAAAACTCTTACCTATCAAAAGAAGTAGTCCCTCACAGGATTATTTGATCCCATTTACTTTGAACCCAAAGCATGTATTTTAGTACTTTCATCACATTATCCCTAGATAGCATGCATTAAATGCTTTCACACTTTCTGAAAATAATGCATAGCCAATCTTTTATCATGAATACCAATGACAGTCATCGCCAGTAGCACCAAATCAACACCAAATGTTAAGAACGCTAGTAAGAATATAAATCTTTGAAACACTAATTCATTGTTGGCAGAGTTGTGAACTGATATAACCATTCTAGAGAGCAATTTGGAACTCTACCCAAAGGGCTACAAAAATGTGCATACTCTTTGACCCAGAAATACTGCTTCTAGGGCTGTATCCCAAAGAGATCATAAAACTGGGAAAAGGATTCACTGGTACAAAAATATTTATAGAAACTCTTTTTGTGGTGGCCAACAACTGCAAATTAAGGGAATGCTGTCCATCAATTAGAGAATGGCTAAACCAGTTCTGGTATATGAATGTAATGGAATAGTATTGTGCTGAGAAATGATGAACAGGAAGACTTCAGAAAAACCTGGGAAGACTGATATGAACTGTGTTGAGTGAGGAGGAGAGTACTTACACAGTAACAGTCACATTGTGCCATGACTGACTTGGACAGACTTAGCCCTTCTCAGCAATGCAAGGACCTAAAACAACTCCAAAAGACTCATGATGGAAATGCCATCCACATCCAGAGAAAGAACTCTGGAGTCTAAAATAGATCAAAGCAGACTATTTGCTTTTTTTGTCCTGTTTTTCCTTTCTCATGGTTCCTGCTTTTCGCTCTAATTCTTCTATACAACATGACTAATAAGAAAATATGTTTAATAAGAATGTATGTATAGAGCCTCTATCGGATTGCATGGTATATCTTGAGGGGGTGGTGGTGGAGAAAATTTAAAACTTATGGAAGTGAATGTTGAAAACTAAAAATAAACAATTTATTTAAAAAATAACAATTCTTGATTGAAAAATCACTAGCTTTTAATTATTTGGAAATAGGAGGGTATCTTCCCACATTCAGTGCCAGTCACTCCTAGGGGGATGCAATGAGTCATATAACTGAGTTGGGGTCACGTGAATGGATCTGGCTGTTTGGATTTGGACAGTAATATCTCCAACTGAAAATGCTATCTTTTTGGGAAAAAAAAAAAAGAAGGGCAGCATCCCTAAAATGGAATGGCTAAGATATATATAGCTCTTCAACACTTGCAAAATGCTTTACATCATCTCATTTGAGTTTCACCACAACTCTGTGGAGTCTGAATACAGATTAAAGCATACTACTTTCTCTTTGTTGTTTTTTCTTTCTCCTGGTTTTCCTCTTTTGTTCTGATTCTTCTTTCACAACATGACTAATGTGGAAATATGTTTAACATGATCGTGCATGTATAACCTATATCAGATTGTTTGCTATCTTGGGGAGGGGGGAGGGAAGGAGAAGAATTTGTAACTCAAGATCTTACAAAAATGAATGTTGAAAACTATCTTTACACATAATTAAAAATATTTTTATGTAAAAAAACCAGGTAGCTATTACAGGAGTCATTACTCCCATTTTACAAATAAGGGAAAGAGATTAAGTCAATTGTTCTTGGTCATGTATGCAGTTAGTGTCAGTATCGGGACCTGAACTCAAGTCTTCCTGCCTCCAAGTTCAACATTCTATGCACCATCTCCAAAACCTGGGGCACAGAAGGTAGTGCTTTATTCTCAACTCTTGCTGGGAGTGGGGAGAAGGGTGGCTAAGAAGCCAGAGAGAGACACATTAGTGAAATGGGGGAAGGCTGAGCACATACAAAATGCCTTGCCTGACTCCAATCCATGGGGAGGTTTGATGAGTCTCTTTGGAAAGGCATTTTACACCACCACATCTGAGAAATCATGTGCATCTCATGATTGTTTACTATTCATTTACTGGGTGGTGACAAAAGGCATATTGATTGGCTGTTGAGCTGGAAATTGCTATTCACACAAAAATTTCAGGTAGATAGATGATTTTCCTGCCTGGTATTTTTGAAGTAAGGAAAAATCAGTGGGAGCTGACAGGTTGGGGAAGCTGCCTCCCTGCTTGACTACCATTTGTCAAATCCCTTAGTGCATTTTTTGATTTTGGAGAAGTGCTCAGAGATGGAAAAGTCTAGGTGACCAGTAAGAGCCATAAAAGAGGGTTCACTGACAACCAGAACCAGTAGTGGCCACGTTCAGAGAGGAGCCCAAACAGCAGCCAACCTATCTGCTTAACCCAGCACAGCAAAGAAACAACTCATCTAACAGTTATGCTATACTCCAACATGGAACTTGGTGGGACTCTAAACAGGGAGAAAAGGACTCCCATTGCAAGAAATTTCTTTTGGTTTCACACGTACCCTATGGGGGTATTAGTGGATGAATTACAATGGTCACAGTCTCCACAGTGGAGGTGTGGCAGTACAAAGACCTGGGGCCTTAAGACTTGCTTGCTTGACTGAGACGTCTGGCTCCGGGCAAAGTCAGTGGGGATGCAGGGCAGGAAGGTGGCATGCTAGAGCTATCTCTCTTTTTCAAAGAAAGTCATGTTCATTTTGTTGAGTGATAGTCATTCTATCACACTGCACTATTTACCAAATGCTAAGAAGATAATAGGAATTATTTCTGGCTGGAAATAGGAAAAGAAATGACTCCTCAATGCTTTTCTCCAAGTAATGTTCATAACATACACCTAATGGCCAAGATCTAAACTTCTCTATCATACTTAGAGATTAAGCCCTCTGCAAGCTCTCAGGGGGAAAAGATGACCAAGCTAGAAATTCAACACAAAAACACCATCAATCAATGGATGGAGTACGAGATGCTCCCTTTTATTTTCTTCAAGTCAGCTGGTTTCCTCGCTATATAAATGGTTCACCTAATATCCTACCTTCAAGGACTAAAGAATCGAAAATTTTGCAATAAAACTCAAAGGTGTCAAAATTGGGAGTACTGAGACTCAAAGATTTTTTCTAATCAATGCATCACTAAGAAAAAAAGAGTGATGTTCTAACTAAGGTAATGTAATGTAGAAAGAACTAGCCATGGCTGGTGGCATCTAGCCACTTGGTTCACTGTGGTGCCTTGAGAGACTACTGTGCTAGAGAGGGTATCATGTTTGACTAGCACATTTCTGCACTTCAAAATGTAGTGGGATAAAACGCAAACCGAGCACTTCATAACAGCTTTGAGAATGTACTTTTAGTGAGTCTCCAAAAAGAAATACTTTCCTTTGTAATTATATTAAAATGGTTATACCCACCAACACAAACAACGGTAAAATCTCAAAGGTGTGGCTATTAGAAAAAGTTGCTCCAGGCTTCTTCTTAACGTGTGTTTTGAATTCTACATTCCCCTTGACATGCTCACAGATATGCAAATACCATTATATATTTGTGTGTGTGTCTATACATATATGCGTATATATTTACACATACTCGGTGGGGTTTAAAGATGCTTTTACAAAACCAAGGCCAAGGTTTTTATAGCAATATGCTTTTCTTCCCTTTACTGCCCTCAGGTAGCAAGCAACACAGTCACTGAAATGGAAGAAAAATACTTTTGCCCAGAAAATAATCTGGGATCTACAAACCACCTCAAACTTTCATGGGCCAGACCACAAAAAAAGAAATGAGTGCCAATGATCTTTGGCTCTTTTGTATGGTCTCAGTAAGTAACTCTTCTATTTTTAGTTCCCATTCTTAGTGGTATTTTTCAGTCTTTTAACACAACCCTTTAAATCCCAGTGTGTCATGACATGACAAAAGAATATATAAAACAAAGACCTAAAAGGCTAGAAAACAACTTGGGAATAAATGGATAGTAGAAGACATGAAGACATTTTTATGGACCCAAGTGAGCTCTCTCTTTCAAACTCAGCTACATAAGATTGTCTTTTGGTTGGCTTGTCTCTTCCAAGACAGACTTTAACAGCTGTTAACCCCAAAAAGGAATATATTTTTGGAAGTTAGATTGGAGGAAAGAAGGTAATCTAAGCAAGACAGCACCATTACTGGGGATGGAGATAACCAACAACTGAGAGAAAATACAACTAGGCTCAACTCTTTGCGCTTCACTTTTCTCTGCCTATAAACACAAATTTTGTACCTGAAAGGACATAACAAAAATGGTTAAGAGGGAGATGAGAACCAAGATAAGGAGGGAAAAAGTAAGATAACACTTAGCTGTCCTTTATGAATTCAAGTCATCAGGCCCTGATAACTACATCCCAGTCACTGATGGATATGCCATTTACTGAGCCAAGATCTTGGAGAATGGGAGATTCCACAGTGCTGGAAAAGGGCAAACTTTACCATGATTTTCCAAACAAAGGAATAAAAAAATAGCTCTTTATCAGATCTTTATATAGCAATAGGTCTGACTGCAATTCTGTGCATAATTTTGGAATGTATCATGAAAGAGAAAGTTAGCTAACTAGAAAGGGAAGCAGTGACCATCAAGAGCCATCCATCGTTTTATCAAGAACAGGTTATGTCAGAATAACCTCATTCCCTTTTTTGACAGGATTATTGGAATGACAAATCAGGGAATCCTTTAGAAATACTTAGCCTAGGTATTAGCAAAGCATGGGATGATCTTTCATGCTCTTCTTGTGGACAAGACAAAGAAGTGAATTAAATAAGAATCTTGACAGGAGGTATGACTAAATAGCAACTTAGCTGATAAAGACTTGGGTGTTTTATCTGGATGGAAGCTCAATGCATCAACTGTGTGGCATGGCGATCAACGAAACATAATGTGATTTTAGGTTAAACAACGAGATTCAGGACACATGCTGAGGGCTAGAGGTATGACAGTGCTACTGGGCTTTGCCCCAGTAGGTCAACATCCAGAATACTGATTTTGTTTAGTTCTAGGTTAGGAAGGATATTGATAAAATAAAGGATGACCCGGATAGTGAAGGGCTTTAATGGAGAAGATTGATTTATGTAACTGAGCATGTTCCGATTGATGTAACTGGGCATGTTTGGCCTGAAGAAAAGATGACTGGGGGAATAGGAATCACTCACTCATTTAAAAAGCATTTATTCAGTGCTCACTGCTTGCTATGGGCTATGCTAGGAACCGGGGACACAGAGACTAAATAGACAACAGTCTCAGCCCTCAAGAAGCCCACATTTTATTCTGGGAAACAACATGAATGCAGATAAACATAGACAAAGTAATTCCTGTGGGAAAGGACTTGTCACTGGGAGAATCACAACAGTCCTTAGGCATGGAATGGCTCTTAACTTGGCTGAGCCTTGAAAGAAGACTGGATCTTACCAGGGTAGAAGTGAAGAGGGAACTCCTTAGGCAAGAGCGACTGCCCACACAAAACTACAGAGATGAGGCATGAAAGGTCACGTATGGGAAACAAGTTGGATGGTCTGACTGGAACATCGATGGCATAGATCTGAATTAAAATTCAGTGACCCAGGAAAGGTAGCATGGAGCCAGATGGTTAAAAGCTTTAAATGCCAAAGAGAAAGAAGCTTTTGTATTTTTCTCTGAAGGATAAGAGCGGGCCTCATGTCACCCAAAGAACAGTGAATGGGTCTGGAGTTGGAGGGCGAAGGTTTGTGGACTAGAGATTTGGCTCTTTATCCCTGATGTCACCTTGGGTACATTTCTTAACCTTGGTAGCCTTTTGTTTCCTCGTTTATAAAACAAAGGAGGTTAAACTGGATGATTTTAAAGTCCCTTCCAACTCTAAATCCATAATCCTTATGTTTCTGAGTCTCTGGGATTCTGAAATAGGGGGGTGAATGGGTCATATCAGTTGCGGACTGATGGAGAGACTGGGCAAGGTGACCCATTGGGAGCTAACTTCAAATATCTGAAGGGCCATCAAGTGGAAATGGAATTAGATGCATCGGCTTGGCTCCCAAGGGCAAAGCTGGGGACGATGGCTGCTGAGCTAGGCCAGATGGAGGAAACAATTCCAAAAAAAGAGAAAAGGCCGTGTGAAAAGGTAAGGGACACCCCTCATTGCAGATTTCCAAGCAAAGTTGATGGCCATGTGTCCAGTAGGTAATTCCTGCTTGGGTATGGATTGTACTAAATAGATTCTCAAGTCCCTTGCCACTCTGTACTTCTATGATTGTGACCATATTAGGCAGTCGACCAAAGGGCATTAAAGACAGACCTTAAACTTGATTTGTAGTTCAGTATGCTATTTTGAAACAAATGAATGACCACTTAAAAAAGAAACTTTTTGAACATGCATCTCCCCTTCCGCACATCCTTAAATGGTAAAGTTTCTTATAGAAAATAACAGAATAGACTGAGATTCACATAAGCAAGTACAAACAAAATCCCAACTCATTCCTCTCAAGAAACTTTTCAAATATTATGAGGTTAAAATGAGAGTGGATTAGCGTCTTAAAAATCCTGGAGTAGTAAGGAGCATTCATCAGTACGTTTAGAGCAACACTTTCTCCCTTCCCTCTGACGCTTCTCTAGGAAACTCGATGAGGTAGGCCAGGAAGAAACATTATCAGTAACACCTGACTTAAAGATAACATTTCCCAAAATACTTTGAGGAATCTGTTAAATACATTCAGGGATTAATTATAGTCAATAAAACTACAGGTACAACCTATAGTAGTGGAATACTGTAACACTCTGTGGCTCAACCTTTAGCTAGAAACCAGTAGGTAAACTTAAAATACTGTTTTCCCTCTCTGGCTAAATTGTAAGTATTCTGGCACTAACTACAGTCCAGTTTAAGCTTCCTTTTTCCCTTTGTCCTTTAACTGTTTTTTAATACCTCCACCAGAGGGCAGGAAAGGGTCAAGGAAAGGAGATGAAACTACAAGTAAAGCTATCTTGATATCTTGACCTTTGGGGTGCCGAAGACCAGAGTAGCTTGAGAATGCTACAGCTCTACATGATGCCTGTCTATGTACTTTGGTAAACCCTAGGCCCAGGTTCAGTCTACTTAAAAGCTTTTATATAACTTCTTTTTTTCTACAGTAAAGGCTAAGAATTTGGGGGAGACAGTGGAGAGAGAGATGATGCCACTGGCTAAGTTTTTGTTTAAATTAAGCAGAGCTTATGTTTATATGGCACTAGGAGGTAAGCAAAGTATTTTCCTCACATCTCTCAAGCGAGTAGTGTGAGTTATCTTTAGTTTACAGATGAGGAAACAACTCAGAAAAGCTCACTGACTTGCCCATGTTTAAACAATAGTGAGGAATTCCACCAGGATTCAAACCTGACTCCAAGTTTGGGGCTTTGTCATCATCTCAAGTACCACCGAAGATGGCATGAAAAGGCTCTGGGTCAGGGCAACGGGAAAGGGGGGGAAGTGGAAAGGCACACGGTCTATGAATTTAAAACAGATCATTCCTGTGCACTTCTTTTGGACTACAACATCTTGTCTTCAATCCTTCCCTTGGTTCATTTAATGAAGGTCTTTTATGACAAAAACAAAACAAAACACAACCAACCAAACAGAAAAAACCCCCACAATGCTACAAAAGGTTCTCCAAGTGTTCATTACACTCTGCACAACATAACAGAGACAAAGGCCGGAGGGGAAAGAGTGCGGCACTCAAAGGTTAGAGCCCCTGAACAGAATTAGCTGCTGGATCCAGGATTTAACCCTAGTCTCAAGGTCTTCATGTGTAAAACGAGAACACTTGCACGATGTGCTTTCTTAACTTTAAATATATAACCCACAAACAAAAATGTCAGCTATTCTTATTAGCAGGAAAAACTTCCTTCCTCCTAATAAGTCAAGACATATTTTTAAAAGACAGACATTCCTAAGGAAAATGAATGAGATTAGAGTAATCTCTTCCTTCCCCTCTCCAATCTACTCTTTTCTGCTCCAAAGCTCTGAAGAAAAATTATAATATGCAGAGAGAGAGAGAGAGAGACAGAGACATAGAGAAAGAGATAGAAAAAAAGAGAGAAAAAGAGAAAGAAAGAGACAGAGAAAGAGACAAAGAGAGAGGGAGAGAGAGGCAGAGAGAAACAGAGAAAAAAGAGAGAAGAGACAGAGAGAGAAAGAAAGAGAAAGTGACAGAGAGAGAGAGAAAGGGAGGGAGGGAGAAAGAGAGAAAAAGAGAAAGGAAAAGAGAGAGGGAGAGAGAGAAAAAGTGAAAAAGGAGGGAGGTATTTTCCCATCTTGAACATACTTTAACCTATAGCATTAAGTTATGATATTTACTGGAGGCAAAGAGTCAGATTTATAAAGATATTTCTCTGATCAGCTGAGAGATGTCTTTGAGGGGCAGCATGGAGCAGTGGAGAGAGAGCTGACCCTGAAGCCAAGGACTAGGTTCAAGTCTCACCTCTGGCACATACTGGCTATGTGGTCCTGAGCAAGCTGCTTAAATTCTCTGGTCTGCAGCCAACTCTGGAAGATGATAAATTGCAAAGAAGGTGCCAACCTGCATTGGCAGAGGAAGTCTCACCAGGCAGTTGCCTTTACCAATGGAATCTAGTCTAGTCCCCAGCCCTATCTAAGTCACCTGCAATGGTCTATATTGAAGCACACCATGTCTAATCTGCTTTTAGTCCAATCAAGAAGACTGAACAAACAAGGCTCTGTACCTGGGCAGGACTTAGGAAGACACTTGCAGCAAACTAGCACAAGGAGAATATCTGCAGTGCCCCATAGAAAGAAGCACAGGGCACCAGCCTCTTCCCTGAGGTATCCTATTGCCAAGGGGCCACATCTTATTTTTATCCCTAAAAGAAATTACTCATTGCTTTCTCTATTCAAAGGCTGGCAGTACATACAGTGTTGACCCTTCCCAAGGCCTCTCTTTCCAGGTAAAATTTTACAACACACCATTCAGGAGACTTTGTTCCTCCAAGGGGTAAATGTTGGGTGACAACTTGCTAAGTCTGTTCAATAATAAAGCATAACAATGTGTTTCCACTGTCATGAGGGAAAGAGGGAACAAAAAGCTGTTTTCCTTTAGTTCTAGCAGTTGAACTATCAGTATATTTGCTGCTACTTTGTGGTTTATTAAAAATTGTAGGCACAGAGCTGACTCCAGCTACCTATTTTTAGGACTCTGTGGAACAATTTTCATTAGTACAAATGTTTCTCTGTGGATATTCCAAGGTGCCACCACTTCATGATCATGGTTTCATGGACTAAACCATATGCAATTGAGCCAGTCTTGAAAATTGGTCATGGCAATATCTGGATTCTGTATAAATAATTAAAAAGTGAAAAACTTTCTATTTACTGAAAGTTCGGTACAATGCTTAAAAAAAAAAAAAAAAGACTAGGTCTCCTTACTTTAGCTCAGGCTAGAAGTACACATGGGCCTGAGCCCACTGGTTACTGACTTTACAGAAGCTTTGACCTGCTTCAATTCTGACCTGGGTCAGTACACCCCTGCTTAGGCAACGTGGTGCTAGGGGCTCATTATATTGGTGTAGGACTTGGTGTGGACACCTTTTGTGCTCACAATTCCTGACCTCAAGCAATCCACTGGCCTCTACTTCCTTGGTAGCAGGGATGACAGGCATGCACTACCCTATCCATATTCACAGCCATATAGGGAGGAAGGGAGGGAGGAAGATAGAGAAGGAAGAGAACGAAATTGTTCCTTGAACATTAGTAAGCCTTTAGGGTGCTCTGACTGACAGAAAGTACATTTAATTGTTACCATTTTTTCTTTGAATTTTTCCTAAAAGAAAACTCTAGACTAGGATTATATCTTGCAGGAGGAAGGCTACCAAAAAGTAATTGAGGATTCAAGGTTGGGAGGGAAAGAAATGGAAGACTGAAACTTGGCAAAATGTGGGAATCCATGGCATAAATCTACTTCAGTGTATGTTTTGCAGTCTCCAGGTCCCCCACAATTAGAAAGAAATCTTAAAACTAAAGGAATGGGCCCAGAATTATACGACTGCTTCTATATGCAGGGTAGTTCTGAAGTTCTAAATACAATTAGTGGTTAAAAGGACAGAAAGGATATAAATGCTTATAAAACGTATTATAACATGTTTGTTTAAAAAAAAAAATGCTTGCCTCTCAGACCATAATCCAAGTCATAGCCTAAATTAAATCTGGAAAAAGCTAATATAAAATACCCCTTGCCTTAAGATGCCATGCATATGGTCTTTGGTTTGTAAATAGTCTACTTTTGATTAGTTTAGAATTTTCCTTCCAATAAGCCATGAGCCAGAGGTCCCTATTGATACAAAAAAGTCTGGGATGCAGTTTTTAAGGACTTTTTGGGCCAGAGTTAAGAAACAAATTGATGTACCTCAAAGTTCAGACTACTCTTTGGAATGACCCAAAACGTTTATTGTTTTACTTTGTAAGCATGAAAGCATCTTTATAAGAACAAAAATTGGGCCAGTATATTGGCGAGGTTAGATGTGTGAAATGTACTCTTTTGTAGTAGAATAGCTTTTTCCTTAATTGCTAATGAGTTCTCTTGGATTTACTTGCTATCACTACAGCCTACAATGCCTTTTCTTATAAAGTTGGTGGAAGCTAATTACATGAAAGATTTTTGTTTTCAGATCTTCCAGGGTTAGTTACAGTCCCCTGAAAGACTCAGATTGTCCATCATTGGTGCTACCGGTGGCCAAACAACTTTCTAGTTCCATGCCTATGTCTCTGTAACCAAGAGGCAGAAACTAAATTAGCAGAGATGGGTTTGTCTGTGAATTGGCTGCCAAAAGGCTCACTACAGAACAACTGATTGATAATGTTCCTCAAAAGAAGTTAGAAGCAAAAACCCAGGCAAAAAAGGCTCCATTAGTAGTTGACTAGTTTAGGACTAAATAATGATGTTTAAAGATTTTAAATTTAAATTAAATTTAATTTAAAGATGTTTAATGATGTTTAAAGATTTACCTTTTGCTACTTAGCACATTCCTTCAGAGGAAGTCCCTTCCTGATAGCCTACAGAAAATGTGGACAGAAGAAACTGTGTGAAATTACAGACAAAGGTTTTTTTTTGTTTTGTTGCAAGATGCCATGTCAAATATTACCGATTCAAACTAATGGGAGGAGAGCACAGCATGAATTGGTAGACATATATATGGTTGTTTCTATTATAATTCTATTATTTTCAACTATATAAAAGTAATAAGCTATCTTAATAAAATATTGTTAGGATGTTGCTAATTAGAAGTCCTGAGATAATGTAATAAATGGATGAGATCAGAATCCTAGAATTTTAGAGCTGAAAGGGATACTGGAGATCATATAATGCAGTTCTCCTATTTTATAGATAAGGACAATGAGGTTGCTTGATTTGCCTTGTAACTAGGCTGTGGCTGAGCTGTAACCAGAACATAGGTTTCCAAGCTTCTAGCCCCCTGTTCTTTCCATTAGATAGGAAAGTGTAATCTGATATTTATAGTTAACTGTATTTAATTTGCTTGTTTCTAAAGTGCTTTAAAAACACTATTCTCTCTTATTCTCGCTCAGATTTGGGCTGGACTTGTGGGCCTCTGAGGTTCCATCGACTGCAGAAGTTATATTTTTAATGTGCTTAGAAATCTTTGCTCTCTCTCCACATTACCAAACTATATTTCAGCTTATTTCTAAAACTGAGAATTATTCCAAATAAATGGAATCCAAATTAATGAGATTTTTCTGTACTAGAAATTTATTAAATGCAAAAACTATCCCAGAAGCTATTCCGAATCGACCCTGGTTCCTTCACCAAATGATTAAGACACATTCAGTCATTTGTGGCTTAAGTAGTTTTTTTAAAAAAATAAGTTAACACACATGCCCCGCCCTAGTGATTCTTAAGACATTTATATTTCTTTGTACCTAAGAGAAACAGCACTCCACATATGGAAATGTCATATTACAAAAAATTAGTAACACCAATGGTCAGAGCTTAGTATTTCCCTTGTCAGCCTGTCCCTATGACTAGGCAAGTCTACAATGACCACAGGAAGTGAGTGTGGGCCAGACTGTTGCTGCTGCCAACACCAAGTTATGGGGCTTGGTTCTGATTTCCAGCTGCCTTATTTCACTTCAAGAGAGATAAGATTTAAATGTCCTTGTCCTGTAGTGAAGAAGATCAGTTCTCAAAGTAGGGCAGCACAGTTAGGTGTCAAACAGAGGAGATGAGAAGGCATCACAAAGGTCATATTGGGTAAAGGCTGAGTAATTTGATGTAGACACTTCTCTCATTTCCAAAACATCCCTGAAACTAGGACCTCTCAACCAAAACATTCTTAGTTTTGGAGAAAGAAGAACAGTATCTGACAGTAACTAACTCTAGTAACTAATAAGCTGTTGTCTCTCTGGAAAATTTCCTTTCTGGATCACCGTAATTATTTTGATTTTAATGTAAAAACATTTTACTAATGTATTTCCTATACAAAACATTTCAAGCTATTCCCTATCATACATTCCAAGATAGATAAATGGATTTTAGAATTCCAAATTTCAAGGAGTTAATGGTAAGAGATGAGCACCTCCTTATACTGGGTCAACAAGTTATCAGTGCCGACATGGAGGTAATCAGCCAGGTGTGAGAATCTTGGACTAAAAATTAAGACTATTATTGGGTCTCACTAAGGAATGTAGTGCTTAACTTCATCCAAGTTCAAAGCCCAGCTAACTATTTTCACAGTTTATTAGTGGAAAAGAATTATTTTGGTAAAAGAGGATTTTGAAAAATACTCTCTTACTCCAAGGAATAGTTGCACAATAGCTCTTAAATCTTAATTATTCCCACCTGTGGCCATTTGTTCAAAAACTCCACTACTGGAGTTTTGTCCATCTTGACCAACAATATGGTCACAGTACTTTGATTCATTAAGTAAAAGTAGTTTTTTCCCTAGTAGTTCATTAAGTTATTTTTACTAAAAATAGGTATCCAAGTAACATTTTACCCTTAAACTCACTTTCTGTGTGTAGAAAATAGGGGTTATCTAGTAATCTATGAAATGGCCTGGGATGTGTGAATTACCATATCTTGTTGGATTTCCTTTCATTCTCTCTTTTTAATACGGAATACTCTACCCAACAGCCTCTACTGAGAAACAGTAAAGTTGACCCTACCACAGTTCACTCAAAAAAATGCGGAATGTAAGGGTTCGCACATTTCAAAAAGATAGAATGATTGAGTTGGGCTGGGACAGTGTTCAACCAGCTAATGGCCAGAAAATACTTGACAAGCCAATGCTATAATAATGTCATGATGCTGATCATTTTAGGAGAGCCATAATTATGTACTCAAAACTCCTGAGCAACAGATGTTCTATCCTGCTATTGGATGAAAAGAGAAAAGATGGTAAAACTTATTGACAAAGCTCTCCTACTTATTACAAACATCACAAGCACCTAAACCGCCCCATTTCCCCTCCCGAACAAGAATAACCACAAAAAAGGCCACTTCTATGAAATAGATGCTGAGAGGGAACAAGTATCCAAGAAAGGAAAAGGACTTGTAACTGTCGCCAAGTTTCCACCTCTCTGACAGGCTGTGCCACATTTGTCTGAAAAGCTGTTAACACCCACTGCTACTCTTGGCACCACCCTTACCCTCTAAGGGCCCTTTGATCGACTTAGCTGTCTTGGTCTAAACACCGAAAACCTCTTCTTCCCTTAGTATGAGACATGGGTTGAGGTTTTTTAATAGGGTCTTCATTAAGGCTCAAAGGGGAAAACTGAAACAAAAAGCAAAACACAGAACTGAGTTTATCTAGTATGGAATCTTGTTGTATTTGACTCTTGCTGACCCCATTTGGGGTTTTCTTGCCAGAGATACTGAAGTGGTTTGCCATTTCCTTCCATGGAAGAGGAAATTGAGGCAAATAGGGCTTTTAAGTGACTTGTCTAGGGTCACACAGCTATTAAGTGTGTGAGGCTGGAATTGAATTCAAGAAAATGAGTCTTTTTGACAACAGGCCCAACCCTCTATCCACTTTGCCACCTACCTGCCCTCTATGGTGTGGTCATGGATTGGCTTAGTAGACATAGCGTTGAGGAGCAATACTCCATTCCATTCCTATTTCATACTTCAGGGGTGAGTTAGCTCCTTTATTCACTGTTCTTAGATTAGCATCTAAGACTAGACTATCAACTTGTTATTCAAGAGATGCTACAATTACTGCCTGGGCAACTGCTGTGTTCCTGACCACTATCGACTAGGCCCTGTAAGTGTTGGAACTCTACTGGGCAGAGGCAGGGGCAGGGATAGAAAAAGGCCCTGGAAGGAAATAGAAAGATCAGCCACTAAAAATCCAGCTCTGGTACCCACAACTGAGAAATGGGGTAAGTACAGCAGGTCTCTTGGATCCCTACAAGGATAGAAGCTCCAGATAATCTGAGGTGGAGTTTAGTGATCAGGGAAGTTTAGAACACAGCAAAAAGAAAAAGCCCTAGGTCCAAAGACAAAAGTCCACTGAACAGGTTAAAAGGAGCTGAGATTTTGAGAAAGAGAACTGAACCAATGGGGCCCAAAGGCCAGCTACAGAGCCACACCCTATCTGTCTGGAGCATTCATTCTCATCACAGTGGTCACTGACAATTTGAGGTGATTTCGTATCCACTAATTGGACATCTTAGAGAACTGGGAGATTATTCAACATTAATTCAGAAGGTGGTCATTCTAGACTCAGATGATATATCACCATGTAGATTCTTATCACAATAATAGATTGTTGAAATATACTGGGGCTGTACAGAGACAGCGAACCCCAGACTAGACTCATATATACACAGCAATGACAATAATGACAAACTTTTCACAAGTTATCAGTCAAAGGAATCTTTCAGCTACTAAAAATGCTTTCTACAACAGAGAAATGAAATTTAAGGACTGGAAATCAATGCTTTTTTGTAAGTTTTGAAAAGTTAATCAACAGCCACAGATGGCTAGTGAGGAATTGAGGATGTGTATACCTCTCCCCGCCTCCACAAGCTCCCTCCCTACATGAGAGTTGAGGAATGGGAAAGGTGTATGTGGGTGGGTGGGTGGTTGCGGGACATCTTTCTATTCCCCAGTTTGATTTTAATGCCATAGCCTGAACTGTCCAGTGCAGTGGAGCACACCCTTATCCTCTGTTTATCTTTTACTACCTACATGGAAGGTAAAAATAACTGGGTTTTGTCCCCAGGGAACATGGATATCTACTGGAATGAGAGCATGAATCATCATTAAACCTGATAGTACAAATAAAATAAAGTCATAGTTCCATGATCTTTTCACTAAATAACAAACAGGCTCAGGCTTTTCTCCAATAAAACGTTAACATTTTTAAACAGAGGGAAGGGACGACACAATCCAATGCCAACAGATTCCAAAAGACTACATTTAACCAACAAAGTTTTGGGTAAATACTCTAAGTTGTCTAAAATCCTATTACTCTTCTAGGTCTAACAAGATATTTCAAAGAAATCTCAGTGAGGCATTCATTTTGAAACAAGTAAAAATCTTTTGCTCAGGTATGTGATTATGTCTTCGTGAACATTCCCTTAAAAGGGAACTGGGTGGTTATGAATTGATGATGCCTGATAAAAGCTATAAGGATAATACAGTTTAGCTATTTACTTATTAAAGGTCTGCTCAGACCTCAGTTTCACCTTGAACAATAAAAGTTGGAGATTTAGTGTTGTGACTTTGGACATTCATCTCAATTTTACTTTGGGGATTTGAAAACTTTGTAGCACCTTTTCAAAACTTTCAAGTTTATGAAAAAGGAATCCATTTGGGCTAGCCACTGTGGCAAGAGCAGAATACATTTTACATCCTTAGAGAAAGGCAGGGAAAAGCAGACCTGCCATCTCATAACTCGCTGGCATCAAATGGCAACTCTACAGTGACAGCTTTGATCCTGCCTCCTTAATTTGTCCACTGCCCATTATAGGATCCTGACATTTCACTGGTATTCAGCTATGATTAAAATATAGCCTAACTGCTATAAATAGAAATGTCTGTTTGAACACTAATTAAAAATAACAGTCTGGCATTTGGAAACTCATATAAACAAAATAAAAAAAAAGCTGAAATAAATAGCAACAGTTAAGATGTTGGCCTGTCCTTATTGGGGAAAAATGATTGTCTTGCACCCTGGAGTTTTTCAAACATATGGGGTTCTGAGAGGAAGTACAAAAGTAATACAGCAGTTTTCTCAATATCTCTCCATTTTAATTATTGTCATACAATTCCAATTATAATTTGATAAACCAGCCATGCTGACTTTCGACAGTATTTAGAGCAGTTTTTAATTAGACACAATGCAAACTCAGTTGATTTTTGAAGATTTAGTCACTCATACAGGAAATTTAGATCCTTTGAAATGGCATGGCACTTAATAAGCACATTTTTCTAATAGCTGCAGGGAATTCTATCAAATCTGTTTCACATAAGATTTCCCTGTTTACTATCTTCATTTTTCTCCTACAATTATTAAACAATTGCAACATTCACTGAAATACATTAAATTATCACAAACTTTATTCACCTAAGGGCTTACATTGAATTCCCATTCCCCTGTCCTATTCATATGATATGCTAAATGAAGAATAATTTTAGGGATAAAATAATTTTGTTTTCCCACAAATGTCCAGTCTTACTTTTCAAACATGGCTTTGATAACTTTAGCTTTCATTTCCTTTACATATGGTCCCCTTCCTGTCCTTACTAAACGCAAACAACAAGTTCTGACAAATTCCGTTCAAGATTCATTAATGTGTAATAGCATCTCACTTTTGCCAACCTGCAAGATTACACGCACCCCACCCTAACTTTATAATTCAAAACCATTACAGGATATGATGTGTACCTATGTTAACAGACATCCTCCCATTTCTGTCTCTGCCTGCTTATTATCCCCTCAGGACACACATGTGAGTGTTCATAATTGAAGTTAAGATAATGGCTGGGGACCTCAAAAAAAGCCCCAATAAGTGAAAGCGTCATTAGGTGGAATGCCACAGTGTCTAGGTAACATGAAGGAGGTTAATACTGCACACAGGCAAGCACAACCAGAAAACAGATTAATCAAGGCACACATTTCTTGTCCTTCTTCACAAACAAAGCAAACAGTTACAGCTTTTGCTAATGGAAAAAAGTAACTTGAATAGTGCAGGGTTCTAATGGAATGCCAACATTCCTAACCAACAGCTCAGACACTCTGTTTAATATCTCAGTGGGGCTGTTAATGAATTACCTCTGCATCCTGCTCCCGGAGGTGGTACGTTTTCTCTAGGCTCTGAAGAATTCTGGGACATAATGTCTTCTCCTCTAGTAGAGACTCCAGAAGTAAGACCAGCTGGTCTGGAAGAAGCTAAGAGTAAAATAAAATGTATTATGAGAACAGAACTTAGTTTACTGAGTAATTAAATGAAAACATACCAAAGACAACAAGTCTAGGGTAACCTGCATAATTATAGTATGTGTCTAAAATATGGGAGACTTTAGAGTTGACTTTTGTAAAACCTCTGAATTTATATTGTCTGTATTCTGAAAGACTCCATTTGAGGGCCTAATTAAACCTCATTTTCCATGGCTTTTCATTTCATTTCTATTTTTAGAAATGACAAAAACCATGTTTATCATAATGAAATATTATCATGGTTTATTAGGTCCCTTTCCTTATGGAATGCCTATGTTAAATAATGCCATTTTGCTGGAAGGGATAAAGAAACAGAAAAAAAGTCCATTTAAGTACATAATCTTAAGAGCCCACCTCAATATAGGCACAGCAGTAGGAAAGAGGTTGTCATTCATTTTTCTAAAAATGAGATCCTAAACAATGCTAATAAAAATGTAATCTATTAAGACACAAGCACTAATGTCTAAGGACCTTTCTAATTATGTGTGTGTATGTACACAAATATATAGATATATTTGATACTGACCTTAAACAAAATTTGACAGTTCAGGAAAATAAAGGCTAAGGGAAACAAAACCATAAGGAACATAGGAGACTAAGTACTTAAATGCTTCCTCTAACAATAATATTGTACAAACAAATAAATTATTCATAGACAAGCCCATTTAAAATATACTCAAGGGCTAGAAAACATCTATTGTCTAGACTCTGATAGGCAATTGGATACACAACCCATAGAGCTTATCCATCAATGTGTGTGCATGTGCGGATGTGTATGTATATTATAGATATTGCAAATGGATGTTGAGGTAGGCTAAAAAATGATCAGAAAGAATGAGTGGAATTTCCTTTGGAAAACTTTAACATTCTTTTAATGACTCCAAACTTCTCCCTGAAACAAAGGGTCATTTTTTTAATGCCAATATTCTTTTGATAACTGTTTATAGCTGTTAGTCATGAAGTGCTGCAATCTCTTAAGAACTGAAATTAGGGATGACCTGAAGGGCACAGTAGGAATGAAAAGGCCATATATTACAAAGAAGGACTTATGAATGAGAAGCATGTTATCAAAGAAATATATTTCCAAGAAAATATTGGTTGGTGACATAATTGAGAAGTGATAACTCATGGTGAAGTCAGCATGCTCTACTGGCATCCTCTGCAACATCAGAAAAACTTGAAGAAAACCATTGGTTTGTTGTGTGGATTCCCTACAGCAAACTTAGAAGAGAACATGGGCAAGAGTCAAACCCTAGATGACATGAGCTGGCATGGATGAGTTACAACCTGTTGGAACAGATTTGGATCCAAGGGAAAGGATAGTTCTAGTAAGAGAAGAATTATTAGAACCTTCTGATAGGACCAAGGATGTTTTGTCCCCAGACTCACAGAATCACTAGCACTTTCCTTTCTGCTTTTTAGAAATTACACCTTTTTGATGTTTATGAAATGCAAAACTTTTGTAAATGCAAAACTTCCACACAACTGCTGTTATTTTTAAGGCTTTAGGTTACACAATTAAAGCTTATGAGATTTTTTAAAACGGAAACAATGTGAAGTGATTAAGATGCCCACTCCTGGGTCTACATTTTCTTTATCTTTATACTTCATTTTTTTTAAACAAATATATATGTGGAATGACTTCTGCATTCAGATCCCTACGCTGGTTACTATGGGTGATATAAAGATCCGGCTTTGGATGTTTGATGTGATTGTGGACAAGGGGTTTAATCTCTCTAAGCCTCAGTTTCTATATCTATAAAACACTGATAATATCTATTGTACTTTACAAGATTATTATAAGGATCTAATAAAAATATATGTAAAACACTTTGTCAGCCTTTGGTAAGCACTATAAAATGTCAGCTATGATTACTACAGTGGCAAAAAGTGCACATGTTTAGGGGTTGGCAAGTAGTGTGATTTGGTTGGTACCCAGGGGAGTTATGTCTGGAAGAGGAGGCTGAATGAAGCCAGATTTGAAAGCTAGGAAAGTCTTCTTACAAAGGTATTTTTACAAGTTATGCTATATTGCATAGAAAATCAGCAATAGTATATAAAAAAAAAATCAGGCAAATTGCTCATCTGTCTTTCACAACAACTATAAACACGATACAGTTACAGAATACCAATTATCTGTAAGGAATCCTTCCCTTATTTGGGAAACAAATACAAACAGAAATTAGTATCTCTAATTCTGAGAACTTCAGGAAATAAAAGCGCACGAAGAAAAGCCACTACTTTCAACGTAACTGTTCTGTACAGCCGCAACAAAGAGCTATTGTTACCAGTCAAGTTTGGAAACTGATTTAGAACAATCTAATTCAATTCAATTTGTAAAAGGCAAAGAAAGAAACCCTGAGTTAGCTAGTTAGCTCAACAAAATCTCAATTATATGTAGTTACACGAATTTCTGTGCCAAACCAATTTAAAAACTTTTCCATCTTTCCATCTGAACCTCAACCCCAGCTCAACTACTTACTTGTGACCATTTTGCAAGCCACTTAACCTCTCTCTAGCCTCAGTTTCCTTTTACTGTAAAATGAGGTTACAGTAGCTGATCTCTGAAGACAATTTAGCTCTAACAACTTATGTTGGCAGGTTTGCTGGTCTAACACTTGATCTCTACCCGTCATACAAACATGAATGCAATATTGTATCTAAAAGAATTATTGAAGGTTTCTCTAATAAATTTCACTCAAAGAAAATATTTAAGACCAAATCACACACTTCTGACCAGGCAAGTAAAAGTTCGGTAGGATGGGCGGGGAGGGAACTGGCAGATCTTTAATTACAAACGTCTTGGTGGGCATAAACTTCAAACTTTGCGTTCAAACTTAACTAAAAAGCTAAAAGGTAACGCACATACACATACAAGTACATTCCTTCAACTTTTACACCCTTTCAGCAACAGGAAACAGGTCTGCTAGATGCAAGACCCAACTTGTTCAAAGATGGGCAAAATTCAATGTGGGATCTTTATAAATACAATGTACACATTCCATACTAATGTTTGCAGATTTCTTTCCAGTTCTTTGGAGTAAAATTGTATGAATTACCCTACATGAGAAATAAATTGTAGCCATCTGTCCTTTAATTGCTCAAAAGTTGTGTCCTCCCTCCTCCCCTGCCTTAAATTTAGGGAGAAATGAGTTTTTCTATACAAATGGATAGATACAGTGAAACATAGAATTAGAATTCTTTAATGAATGCTTTAAATTAATCCTATTTTACATTCCTTGATTTTTAAATTATGCTAATTTCAAGTGTCTTCCTGGTATTTTAAAAAGAGTTTTAGACTTGCTAAAAGTATTTCAAAGCAAAATGTCACATAAATAGCTCGCTGTGTAAGGGCACTTCATAACTAAAAGAAATATGGCAAAAATAAAATGTTTAAAAACAGTCAAAGGATTTCTTTTTCTCTTAAATATGTTCAGAATACAATATTGTATTGTGATGGGAATCTCTCCCTGGCAGCTGGTGCGATGGTAATGGGAGACATACTCTGTAGACAGTGCTACTCCCACCCATAAAAAAAATCAAATTACTTTAATTTCACATGACTTTTAGGGCAACTGTGTTTTGCTATACCAATGCTGGGAAAGATACAGCCTCAACTTTGTTACCAAATAATCATGAAAAAAAAATGTAATCGTTCTGAGCAGTATCTTCATTGCCTTAAACGTGACTAATATTACTTTCCTTTTCCTTACGGTTCACAACCATACGGTTCACAACCATATCTAAACAGTGACAGGAATAGAAATCTGTTTTCCTTTACTTGACAAACAAAGATTTTTTTTTGCACTGGTTTTTTCCATGTGAAGACCAGGCCAGTATTTTTAAAATTCATCTGACTCAAAACCTCAACCAAAATAAGTCTGTGGAACACCAACACTGCATGTGTACTTGAAAGACAGAGTTTCATAAAACCATAAAACTTGTCTGACAAAAACAGAAAAATATAATGCTTAGTTCCATCAGCCAACTACAAATGCCATTTACTGGCACTTCAAAGCTTTCTCCTCTTGCTCTAAATTTGGAGAATGCCACAGTTTCTAATTAATGAGCAAGGAGGAAAAAAGTCTGTCTTGTATTTTTCTCATCAGCCAACTTAGTGGTAAAGCAAAACCACAAGGCTCTGAATGGCTTGGAGGAGTTTCTGTACAGGCCCTTGGAAAGAAAAGAAGAATTTTCCAAACCCATCCCAACCTGTAAGAAGTACAAAGAAAACAAACTCGGACGCTTCAAAAACTCTTAGTGATGTTACAAGGTCATCAAACCTGACTCCCAGAAGACCACCCACACAAAAGAGGCTGCTGTTACTTCTGCATGAGCATACTTCAGTAAATGCCAGGATCCCCTCTTTCTCCAGAAAAAAAATGTCACTGAAATATATGACTACTGACCTTTCACAGGCATGAAACATGACAGGGCACTACAGGCCTGAACATCCCCAGCCGCCTGCTACTGCCTGCCCTGTACCCCAAAGTCAGGGGAGAAATCAGTAAAGGCATACAGTTGGTCGGCTGAGCATCTTATCTGCGCCAGCCTGCCCTTGAATGAAGTCATTGAAAGCCTCCTCAGAGGGGAAATGTGCCTCCTACTAATGCAGCGGCCGATCGACGGTGGAGTGATTTCTATTATTACTCCATTATCACACTGGGATCCGTGCCTAAATGAGGCAGACTTCCTCCCTGATGCCGTTTCCCTTTTATCCTGGCTGGAGACTAAAACGGATCAATGGGAGCTATACATATGATGTCACTTCAATTTACAGCTATCGCCTCCCTCCTCATTGTTCTCTGTCTTCCATAGAGATAGATCAATTCTTCCCAAAAATGGTTAAAAAATGCTTAGAGAGGAGTCTTCTCCCAGAAAAGGGTTCTCTGCTATATTTGTCTATGTTACTAGGGCAAGAACTGTTTACACTGAGCAAAAACAGAAGAAACGGGGAGGGGGTGGGGATCTCAAATTCTCGTGTATACTGAAGATTTGCTGGCTGAAATTCAACACAAACAAGGTCCAAACCAGAATTAAAGCAATATGACCTTTGAAAACCATACACAGAAGAGCTTTTAGTTGCAGTGACACAATAGAAACCAGTAGTTTTCCTTTCCCCTTGGATTAGGGAGATAATTGCACAGACAGAAAATGCTTTTTTTCCCCATTTAATTTTTACGAGAGTTCCCTTAAAGTCTAAAAATTCCTTCCCACCCTTGCCAGGAGACAAGACTCCCCCCACAACATCTACCCATCCACCCACCAATCACTGATCAATAGCTGTGAGAATGAGTCTCATTCACAAACTTTAAACATAAACGGAGACAAGAAAGCTCAGGTACTGGACTGCCAAGCATAATTCAGGAACAAGACCCTCTTGATCTGGTCAAAAACAAAAAAAGGGGAAAGAGAAGGAAGGAGGGATGGAAAGAAAAGCTAGAATGTCAAGGACCATGGCTCTCTGCATGGACATTCTACCATCAGGGTCATTTCCTGAGAAATATAAATAGGCAGTTTCCTTTTTTTCCTCCCATTGTTAACATTTTTCTTTAAAGTTTTGAGCTCCAAATTTTATCCCTCCCTCTGTTCCCTCTTCTTGAGAGGGTAAGCAATTAAATATAGGTTATATATATACAATTATGTAAAATATTTCCATATTAGTCATTTTGTACATGAAGACTGGAATAAAAGGAAAAAATGAAAGTGAAAAATAGCATGCTTCAGTCTGAATTCAGAAAATATCAGTTCTTTCTCTGGAGGTGGATAGTATGCTTTATCGTTAATGCCTTGGGACTGTCTTGGATTACCGTATTGCTGAGAATAGCTAAGTCATTCAGTTGAATAATATTACTGTTACCGTGTACAATGTTCCCCTGGTTCTGTTCACTTCAGTACGCCTCAGTTCTTATAAATCTTTCCAGGTTTTTCTGAAATCATCCTGCTTATCATTTCTTCGAGCACAATGATGTTCCATTACAATCATATACCGCAGCTGGTTTAGCCTTTCTCTAATTGATGGACAAATCTTTGATTTCCTATTCTTAGCCACCACAAAAAAAGCTGCTATAAATATTTTTGTACAAATAGGTCCTTTTCACCATTTTCTGAATGTCTTCAGGATATAGACCTAGTCGTGGTATTGCTGGATCAAAAGATGTGCACCATATTACAGCACTTAGAGCAGAGTTCCAAATTGCTCTCTGGAATGGCTGGGTAGGTTCAAAATTCTACCAACAGGGCATTAATGTTTCAGTTTTCCCACATCTCCAACAGCCAACATTTCCCTTTTTTGTTGTATCAGTCAATCTGATTAGTATGAGGTGGTACTTCAGAGTTGTTTTAAAATTGGCATTTCTCTAATCAATAGTGAATTAGAATATTTTTTCATATGACTACAGACAGCTCTGATTTGCCTGAAAACTGCCTGTTCCCATCCTTTGACCATTTGTCAGTTGAGGAATGACTTGTACTTTTATACATTTGACTCAGTTCTCTACATATTTGAGAAATGAAGCCTTTACCAGAGATTCTAGTTATAAAATACCCCCCCTCCCCCTCCCTGGTTTTCTACTTTCCTTATAATTTTGGTTGCACTGGTTTTGTTTGTGTGGAAACTGTAAAATTTTATATACCCCAAATTATCTATTTTACATTTTGTAATGCTCTCCTTATCTTCTTTGGTCCTTATCCATAAATTGGAGAGATAAGTTATTCTATGCTCTCTTTAATTTGCTTTATGTCTAAATCACGTAACCATTTTAACCTTATCTTTGCATATGGTGTGAGTTGTTGGTGTGTACCTAGTTTTGGCCATACCATTTTCCAGTTTTCCCAGCAATTTTTGACAAACAATGAGTTTTTATTCCAAAAGCTTGGATCTTTAGGTTTATCATATGCTGGATTACTATGGTCATTTGCTATAACATAAATGTATATCCAAAGTATTCCACTTCTTAGCCAGTACTAGATTGTTTTGGTAATTACTGCTTTGTAATACCTTTTGAGGCATGGTATACTTAGACCACCTTCTTTTGCATTTTTTTCACTGATTCCCTTGATATAACACAGTTTTCTTAAAATAAAAAGTACCTCTTCTTCACAAACATTCAAAAAAGTTATAGAAGTTTAAGATATGACAACGTATACATATAATTAATAACCATCTATTCTCTCACCTTCACTTCTACCTAACAGAACATTGAAAAGGTCTTTCCAAGTTTTACCCAAAACCATGTTTACAAACGCTGTCCACTTACATCTCTGTTGTGAGGTCTTTTACATGAAAGAAAAGCTTTATCCCTCTTAGTGTTATCAAATAACATGAACAAAGCATCCACATAAATAGCTGCTACTAACTAGTATAGCGTGATAGGACATTTTAAATGCAGTGTGTGTCTTGAGACTTAATCTGAACCAATTAAGGACAGAAGAAACAAAATCAGTGTGACATGCTGCTACCATGAAAATTCTTTGAGGTGAAATTAAAATGCCCTTAAGTTTTAAAAAATATTAAGGGTAAATAAGTTTGTAGTGTTTTTTATTTATTTCTTATCTTGACTAATACTCTACCACACTCCAAATTCTACGAAGTAACAGAGCCCCATTTAATCTAAATTTTCTATATCTCTTAGAACCTTGCATTGGTGCTACTACATACAGCCAAGTAGGGGCTTGGTAAATGTCTGTCATTTGCATGCTCTTCTTGACACACAGATGAATAACAATTAAAAGTGTATAGAATTGTACTACTGTCTACAATTTTTTTTAAAATCAACTAGGCAAGTGTAATGTACCAAGGTATCTATTATTTACCAAGCTGTTAATGTTTTAATTATTACAAAACATGGAGATATTTGTAATTGATTTCTGAAGATAACTTGAAGTGATGTTTTTAAAGCATCAATAAACCATTTCCTAAAAAAGACAAGCCTTACCCATGCAAAGAAACTCTACGTAGAAAATAATGAAGCATACTGAATTATTTTAATATCAGAACCCAAGCACAAATAGGCTACTGTAAAAACAAGTCAAAATCATATGGGAAATATTATTTCAAGAAGTAACAATGGGTTCTACTTTAATAGAGTTAAGTTGTCATTAACATGAAGTATATGAGGATGATAACTGCTAGCCCTCATACAGTGCTTTAAGGTTTGCAAAACATTTCACATGTCATCTCATTTGAAATAATTTTTCAACACAGTGAATAGATGCTCTTATTAAAAGGTTTCAATACTAAAAAAGATTAAAATAACGAATGCTTTGTTATTTCCCTCTATTACCTTTTCTTGTTATCTACATCATATATAATCCAATGTAAACTTTCCCTCTTCCTAAAAGCCGTGTATAACAATCTACTACACATTTTAGAATATTACATAAAAAGAGCTTTTTAAATACTAAAATTAAGAACTTCCTAGTATTCTGTCAGAAAGAAACTTAGCCTCACTGATAGTGGTATGTTTTTTAAAAGAAAGAATTTTCTCTTGCAACTTACAACAGCCAAAGTGACCAGAGAGAGTCCCTTTCAATATAAGTTTAATACTCATAAATAAAAGTAACTTTTTAGAGGACAACTGTAAATTCCTGTGCTATTCATTCTCTACATATTCCTGTGACAGTATGCTTTGGTGTATTATATCTTATTATTTAAAAAAAACCTTTTATGCACTTTCTTCATTAACCCTAAAGTATTATTTTAAATTCATTTTAAAATTTCATATCTATATTGTGATAATATATTTTACTCCAATTATGACCACGTATCAGTCAATTGATATAACTATTAAATTAACATTAAAAACTTTTTGAAAAATCACCTTTGTAACTCTTTGGTGAAGTGATGTTCTGATAGTGCCTCAAAGATTCTGGAGGGTAATAACATTTAGCCTTAAGAAAGCTGTAATGTATATAAATTAGGTGTGAATTTACCCTACTAAAATCTTTACTCTAAGTTTTCTTACCAGCCATCTTGCAATGGCAATTCTGACTACCTTTATTTATTTTTTTTTTAAAGGACAGCTGACACCACTAATTAATAAGATGAAACATGTTTTATGAAACCACGCTGCAAAATATTTTCCAATAATTTACTTAATGGACAGAAGATTCACTTAAGAAAAAGTTCAACATCTGCAATCCAATCTAAGTGCACTGAAACATCATAAATGATTAAACCTATATGCTTTAATGAAGTGCTGAGCCAGCCAAATGGACACCAGGTGGCTTCTAATGCAGGTTTAGTCAGGTTCTATCTATCCCAGTGTTCACAAAGAAACATTTCATCATAACTTTACCCTTGAGCATAACCGCATTTCAAAAATAATACATAATTTTAAAAGTTCCAACTTCAAAGATCTATTCATACAAGTATACATATAGCATTAATGAGAAAGATAGGTGATGAACAAACTTTACACATCAGGAAAGAAATACTTCTAAGACTGCATTCTTGCTCCAACCAGATAAAGTGTTGAGAATATTTGATATATTTAGAGACAATATAGTTAAGGATTAATTTTTTTAAACTTTGGTATTTTTTACACCTTTCCAAAATGATTTTATAATTTTGCTATAAAAAACACTTTAAATCACTTTGAAGACCTTAAAGTGCTAAATTTTGTGTGAACCATGAACTTTGTACTGTTAGTGAAAGATTATTCACTGGGGAAAAAAAATCACAGCACATACTATCCCTTTACTTTTTTTCCAAAAAAGGTATAGTTTTCTTCTTTGGACAAATATCACCAGCCCCTAAAGAGAATGTTTCGTTAAGTATGCATAAATAAAGGGCAAATTTTTTGAGATCTTATGGACATTATTACCTGAGGTACCTCGTGTGTCAAAATAGAATCTTTTCATCTTTTGTTTTTAAAGCAAAGAGTTGTTGTATTAAATGACACTGCTCTTTAACTCAGATGCCCAAAAAACACGCATGTTTTCAACATCTAGCTTGCTAAATATTAAATGTGATTAGTTGGTGCTGCTGGAGTTACTGTCCATTTGGCTAGAATATCCAGGGATAGACTACAAAATCCTTGATTTTGTAGTCTATACATAAAAAGTTAATTTATGTTCCTACACAACTAAATTCTGGTCCAGAAAAGATTCTCATTTCTTCTAAATTTGAGTAATTACAAGCTTGCATATATTTTATATTGTAAAGGACCAGTGCTGAATTATCAACTATCAGCTGAGAATGTTAAAGGAAGTGTATACCCTTTAATTTTAACCAAGATAATTATTTCTTAAAGATGCTTAAAAGCAAACAAAATAGAAACCATAATCCACATAGCCATTATAATTGGTTCATGCATGCCAACACAAAAACTGACCATTAATTTCTATCATCACATTGTAAAAGTAGATGAATTTAGCATTTCATTTTTGTACCTGTCGGGAATATAAAAAAAATAAAGACATAGGATGTTACAGAAAAAATAGTTTAATGATAATACTAACAGTTTTGTAAGGGTGTTTGAGAAAGGAAAGAATGGCAAACAGATTAGTAAAGAGAAGTGAATGACTCTAAACGAAGGCACAGAACAGGGAACTCATCTAGGAATAAAATTTTCCTTTTGGGCCTTTCTTGGTAGGGTTCTGAAATATTTTAATTTTCCTCTAATTCCTAAACCCAAAGACAGAAGCTAAATAACTTATCCATAGGATTCTGGTTTCTAGTATTTCTGTAGTTTTCCTACAAAAGCCAAACCAAAATTAAATCTTGCATGCATGCCTCTCATTTAGGTAGTTTCTGTACTATGGGATTCCATAGAAACATAACTCAAATGCTTAGTGTCTAATTGTGGTTGGGTAGAGGGAAGTGGTGCTTTGGCAGGGGAAGAGGAAAAAAAGAATAACAAGAATTACTGCTGAAGGAGAAAAATATATTTTTTATACTAAATTCTTCCATTAAGTGTAACGTATTCCACTTAGTGTCCCTTCTATTTCATAACATGATCAATATGTCTGAAGTTCAGAAAGAAAACATATTTAACTCAAATTATGAACGCCTTTGGGTTCCGTCTCAGGTGTTTTATACCCTCCTCCCCGCTTTAATATAGAAAACTTTTATATGACACAGATTGCTATTAACTGGGGGGTACCTCTAACTTTCCAGAAATTCATATTGTTGAAAGGTATTGGGATGGAAAATGTAGAGTAGGAATTCCATTGACTCATGAGTACTAATAGGGAGACTTTTAATGTCTTCCTATCTTTCTTCTCTGCCCAATTCTAACAGCTCACCTGATGGAAAAACTGCGTAGCGTTTACATGGGAGAAAAAGGACTGCCCTTGGAGGCAGATATTGTGGGTCAGCGGCTCACACACACAAATAAGAAACAGAATGTTGAAAGTGATGCAAACAATACAAAGAAGCTAAATTTGACTGCATTGTAGTTGAAGGGTCTCGATACACCTATGGTTAAAAAATTGAGTAATGCAATTCAGAAGCTATTTACCAGTGGAGAAAGTTGACGGCAACAGGGCTTTAACGCAAATTAGAAAAAATTCTGAAAAGGACAAGGCTCAAAACTGAAATGATTTGAGAGAATTCAAACAATATAATCTTACATTTAATTTGTGCAATCACCTGTAACAAGTTCAGCTTAAACTCACTACATTGTGAAGCAGTCAAAAGCTTAAACAGTACCAGGAAGTTTGAAATGTTGCCTTATTCACTGCCCTAGCAATAAACACTCTGGGTCAGGCTCTCAAGATGCATTCGATGGATTAAAGCCTAAAAACATGTGAAAGGGCCATTACTAATAGTAGCTAATTATGGACTTAACTCCAATATGAGTAAGATACTCCTTTCACAGGCGTCTGTAACAAGGTGGTTAAAACCGAGCTGTGTTTTCCTTTGTAAGCCACAATTCTCAGCCAGTTATAATCTTAGTCATAAATATATCCTTAAAAAAGGGCAATTAAGATGTTTAAATTGCTTGGTGTTTAAAAAATTGTTAGTGAAGAATACGTGTGTGTAAAACTCAAGTTTTATTTGGTATGGTAATAATTTTTAACAGCACTAAGCTATTTTCAATTCCAGGAAATAGTGCCTACGTAGTAATTTTTCTGGTTGTCTAAATTTTTCTCATTTAAAATGCCCAACCTAAAAGAATTAGAAGTCCCTCTCCATCCCTCTACCCCCACCCTATCTTCTAAACTGTACATTTTCATGTATAATTTGAATGGTAAAAAGGTTTTCCCACAAGTAGTTCATGAAGTTACTTTCCACATTTAAATGAATTTCTGTTTCCATTTTTAGTATATCAAAGAGAGTGAAACCCATCATAACCTACATGATGCTTTCTTAAAAGTGAAACTTTATTCAGTTGTGCAAAACAAATCAATATGATTGACATATGATCAGTATTCTAAATGTTAATAAAAACTGCATACCACTTTACGCTAGGAATTAAAGCTGAAAACTTTTATTGATGATTTTATTGATGATATATATATATATATATAATTATATATATACATTATATATATATATATATATATATATATATATATATATAATTCCTATTTTATATAGAATACATTTTAGCGCAATCAGAAGGCTGGTTGGTCAACTGATTTGATGATACAGGTATTCATTTTGGAATTTCACAATTATTGAAGCAGTTACATTTTACTTTTAAAAAATGAATGTCAATCTCTTCAAGATTATCCAAACTTATTTCTTCTACTCAAAGTTAAGCAACTAACGAAACACCAAGGTATTCAACATAGACAATGAAGAAAGCAAAGTTTTCCCCTGGAAACTATAAGCCCGTAGTTCTACAAGTGGAAGAGACAGATCTTAGATGTGGTCTAGTTCAACCCCCTAATTTTAAAGGCCCACAGTTTAAATGATTTGCCTAAGATCTTATGCGCAGTAGCAAAATTAGAATTCAAACTCAAGTTCAACTTCAGAATCTTTCCAAGAAGTGTGCTAAATATAGAGATTATGTAAATCTATCTCTGGGTAAGTAGGGGCATTCATGTGAACTAAAGGGTGAATGAAAAGAAAAAGAAAAAAACCTCAAAAAACACTAATTCTAAACTTTTGCAAATTGTTTACGTAAGATTCTAATTTGCAGGAATAATTTCTGCTATTCTTATATTCTTACTCTGGGAAGAAAAATTCACTCAAATCAAATTATTTTAAAATAGTAACATTTCTGAATATTTGTTACTTGTTTATCTAAAAAGCCCACTATCTATTAGGCACTTAAAGAAGACTCCACCATGGCACCTACATTTCTAAATGTCCTCAACAGCTTTAAAAGAATGTGTTCACAAGTGTCTGGCAGCCAGCATTACCAGATCTCAGGTGAATGACTTGGGTCATTATAATACCTATAATTCGTTAGCTGTAAGTGAAGATAGCCATTTAGAAGAAGGAGCGATGGAAGATAACTTATTTTCTTAAGAGTGGGAAAAGATAAGAAAACAAAAGAATTTAATAGGATCAAAACCTTCAACAAAGAAGCAAAAGCTCTCTCATTTGATAGCCACAAATCCTGGGACAGTGGGTCCCATATTTTCCTAAGGAAAAAATAAATTAAAAAAAGTTTTACTTACTAATGTTAATTTCAGGCAGCAGGCTGGTGCCTAGGGTCCTTCCACCTTATTAGTATTTGGGTGCTCTGTTCATCTTTCACAGAAGTTACATATGTGCTCCCTTGTCTCCTTTTCTTAAACCAATGGTAGAAGAGACCCAGCATTGCTCCGCCCTGCTAGTTGCCCATTTTGGACTGGTAGTGATCAAGTTCCTCCTTCCCACCCTATACTTCATTTATGAAAGAAGTTTCTCTCTTCCGCTTCTCTCTGGACTGTCATCTCTTACCCAGCAATTATCCTAATTAGAAGGTTTAATCTCAGCATTTAAACAACATACAAACGAGTTCCAACACAGCCTGCAATTCAAATGACAAGAGAACAAAGGGACTAAGAGGTGTAGTAATTTTATTCCTAATTTATGGAATGTTGAGGATCTCTTCTCACTGCTCATCATGTTAAAAAAAAAAAAAGTCAATCCTGCACCAGTACCTTTTCACAAGAGGCATCATTAACATTTGTGTGGAAAGCACCATGGTTATGCCAGCTACAATAAGGGAAAAAATATTCACTAATGCTGCGCTTCAAAGTATGGTAAGTAATTAAACGCAATGAAAGCTGCTAAGGCACCACCAGGTGGAAAGTTGCAAGACCTGTGGTAATAAGTCAACATGGGGAGGTTTTGCAAGAAATGTTTTCATGTGGCACGCAGCTTGGATTAAGTCATGCAAAGAAAAACATAGCAGGTTTCCATTAAAAATGTGCATGATTTTTAACTGAAGCTGGCAGAAATCATTAATTACTCACAATGGCATTTATGTTCATTTATAAGCATGAATCTACCTGGCACTGTAATACTGCCCAACGTCAGAAATTTCATTTTCACAGGCACAAAGAAAACTTCAATGACTTAAAAGGTGGGCATTGACCCAGTCAAGTTACTATTATCCACAGGGCATAGTAAAGAAGCCCTTTGGTTTTCAAGACTGCAGTTTTGTGGCAATGCTATCAGATAAAAGTTAAGTAGCATAACTTCAAAGAACAAAAATCTTTAAGCCTTTAACTACGGTGACTAACTGTGGGGATTAGAGAAGAAGCTACACTGAGTAAGTTCTTCCAGGTATTAACAAGGAAATGTGGAAAAAAGAGTTTAAATCACACAGTATCAGAAATCCAACTCACAGATGCAAGTGAACAGCTAAATTTTCTTGAGAGAATTTTAATACCCTTCTCTTGTTCTCCACACTGAACTTTTCTCATTTGATAAAAGGTAGAATTCATATTATGATAGCATCATATAGTCTTTTTTTCCAGAAAATAAGAGTTTTAAACACATAGCAATTACTGAGCGGGTAGAGTTCAAGTAGGTTACTGAATTATTCACAGTCCTTTTTTTTGGTTGTTGTTAGTAAAACTACAAATGTGAGTTTACATATTGCAGCCTGGTTGAATAAACTGTGGTATGGATATAATGGATATATTAGGCTGTAAGAATCAATGATTATAAGGAATTCAGAAGCCCCTGTATAAACTGATGGAGAATTTTAAAAAGCAGGACTGGTATATAAATAGGCACAAAAACTACAGCAACATAAATGAAAACACTAAAAAGAAACTGAACTCAGATTAAATGTAGTGAAAGGGGAGGTGGGCCGTCAAAGAGGGTAGGATGTGGGAGCTGGAAAAGGCCAAATGCCATACACATTGCTGGACATGGTTGTGTTTCAGTTATTTTTATTTAACTGTTTTTCTAAGGCAGAGGGGGAAGGCCATTTACTAGAAAATGAGTGTGCTATAAAGAACAAAGGGCATCAATAAAGCTTTTTTGTTTTAAAAAAAGATGTTCTAGCCCATAAAATAAAGCATTCTTATTTTTATTTGCTAGAACTTGTCTGATCTTGAAAGCAGTCTGCTTATACTTACAAAAGTTACCTAATAATTTTTTGAAGTTAAGGTCATCTAATTTTTTTAACAAATCAACTGGTATGGAGACTTTCCACAAAATTCTTGCTTTTTATATATTTATATTTACAAGTTTAGACTGTTTAAAAAAATCAACATCAGACAAACACAGTTTTTCTTCACACAATACTTTTGTATCTGCATTTACTAGAACATAGCATAAACTTTTTAATAAAGCAAAATGCTGATATAAGCTTTAATGAGAAACATCTTTCAGTACCTTAATTTTGTATATCATTCTGATTCACGTTAAAAAACTTTCTCCTCTGTATTTTAATTTGGCAATCACTTGAAAACAATTTACCAGACAGGTAAATCTGGATGTTCTTCTGAGATTTTCAATAAAATTCAAGCTAAACAGCTGGAAAACTGACAAAGCCAAATTTCAGCAATTCCAAATGTTACTATAAATTTACCTTGTCTGAAATGTTAATGCTAAAGAAATAAAAGGTGATATTCTTTGATCCTATCCAGGGTCCATAAATTGGTTCATAAATTGACAAAATCAGACACCTGAGACTTAAAAATAAAGAATGTACTCTTAAGCCTAACAAATATGATAAATAATTTTTTCAAATATTTGCATATTAAATGTCTTATATATTAAATGGATAAAGATGGGAACGTTTCAGTCAGCTACAGCTCAAGTTTTACTAACAGGAATAGGAGTATCTAATTTAAACCAAGAAGAGCACCAAATTTACACTCCCCTCCACGCAGTTATATGTAGACACTGCACGTTCAGTTATTTTTAGTGATCCTACTGTAATCACAAACCACTATGCTACCATACTATTCACAGTGCAATGACAACTTTTCTACCAAAGAACAGAATTTCTTTACAAAAAAACAGCCAATTCTTTAAGGACTAAAAAGGAAGCAAGAGGAAATTTTAGCCTAGGAATTCTGCAGTAAAGCATTTTAGATTAGAATAAGGATGCTTTTTGAAGGACAGACACAATCTGACTTAAGTTTTCAAATATTTTAAGCTACCAAGCCCTATTTAAAAAATCCCCACCCAAGTAAAGATTGAGAAATGCATCTGATGTCTCCACTAAGCCACTCACAGTTTTTCCATATGAGTCAGAGAGCTTAATTTTAAATGCTAAAGAAATTACCGTCTTATTCATTTTTTCTAAATGCATATGAAGCCTATTAAAGTCATTAAAAGGCATCATGTATTTTTAAAAAAGTCTAAGTATCTATCAATATGACAAATCCAGGATAGCTATTTTTTTTCCAAAATGATTAGTATAAATATTGTATGAGAGGCTGAGGAAACACCATAGAAACATGCCAAAATGCCAATATTCAAAATCTCAACAGCATCACTAACTTTTCACAGAACCCACTCCCATCACTGAGCCAAATGACGATGCTCCTATAAGATTCCTATTACATCCATTTCTTTCTTCAATATTCATATTAGTAGTTCCTATAGGCAGCACAACTTAGGAGTCAGAAGATCTACGTTTCAGTTTACCATTTATCAACTACATGATCTTGAGCAGTTAGTTCACTTACTCTACAAAACCTGAACCACAAAAATAGAAAAAAAGCTTTCTAGCTCACCTATCCCATAGGACTTTGAGATGAGAAAATGTTTTGTCAACTGGGGAACGCTAAACAAATTTTAGGGCAGATGTGATCAAACTGTTTCCCCCTATTAACTAAATAGTATTGCCTTTCTCTGGCCCATACTACAGGAGGAAGTCAACTATTCATGCACCAGCATGTAGACATCTACCAACAGATGGGTTACACTCCCAGCAGGGATGACACCCAGATCAGTACATCTCCTTAATATTCAGACCATTAATTCAGCAAGACAACGCAGTGAATACCTGCGTGAATTTTTCTTTAAACTCCCTTCTCCTTATTTACTTTGATTTCCACATGTATTTAGAGACTAGTAGTGAGTGCGACACACACATGTGATCAAATAGCACTGAGTTCTCAGGAGCAAGTAACACCATGGAAGGCAGCAGTTATAAACCAGTCCTTTAATGCATAATTTCTTGCCTGTTTGAATGTGTAAGCCCTGGGTAAGATTCTTGAAGACAGTAAAAATAGTAACATAAAAGTTATGGGTAGTACTTTACGTACACTTAAAGTCGACTGAGTTTAGAATTAGAATAAAGGATGTGGTGTTGTCTGGACACACTGCCCCATAGACACTTAAAAACTATGTAATTAATCCATAGCGGTCTAGTTCACACAAATGTCCTAACAACGGTACACTGCTACCCAACACAGCTATCAATCATACAGTGTTACTGAGAGTATCTTGAGTGTATTCATCTCCCAATCATAAATTCCAGAAAAGCCAATAAAGGCTGAAGTATGAGGAACATGGAAACGAATGAAGAAAAGTGATCATATGCTAGAAGCTGTGCTCCTTAGGGGGCAGGGATTGTCTTCTTCCTCTCTCTGCATCCCCAGTTCTTAGCATACTGCCTGATGTATAGTGGGTGCTTAATAGATTTTTATTGATTCATAGAAGAAGAAACAAAATTACTGCACCTGGCCAATGGATTAATGGAGATTTGTTACAGAAAGAAATTATAACAAGAATTAGGTTGGAAAGAGAAGAACTGATGAAAGCTTAATGGTTTAAAAAGGGTTTTGAGAGTTTTGAGGGCAGGGTAGATAGGTAATTAAGTTCCAATTACTATAATAAGGAAAATGAGGGGTGTGTGACTAGTAGATGAAAGAGTAAAGACTTAAGTCAAGGATGAGCGAAGATGAGTTTGCAAGTGGTAATGGGGACAGGAATCCTGGATACTGAAAGATGGTACATGTGTACAGTTACAAGCGAGGAAGAGCAGTGAGGGAAATAAATCTGAAAAGTAGAACACTAAGTCATAAGCAAATGCACAATTAACAAGATGCTACAACAGAAAGAGCACACTTGTCTTGGAATCAGAGGATCAGCATTCAAATAGCAGCTTGGTCACTTATACCACTGTAACCTTGGGAAAATTATTTCATTTCTACTGATCTCAGTGTCCAACATGCAAAATGAAAAAGGTTGCACTTCAGGGCTAGGGAACCTGCTGCTTTGAGGACACATATGGCCTTCTAGGTCCTTGGGCATGGCCTTCTGAGTCCAAGTTTTATAGAACGAATCCTTTCAGAAAGGAGATTTCTCCTGGGAAGTCTGGATTTCATCCAAGGGTCACACTGGAGGACCTCAAGGCCATATGTTGCCCACTCCTGCACTAGATGATCCCTAACATTATCAAAACATTTCCAGCTCTCAATCCTACGATCCTGTAAGAAGCCAGTGTTCTTAACCACAAGACGAAAATGATCACTTCGTGATGCACTGTCCAATACTTCTTCAGGTATTACCTGCTTTTCTAATGATGTACTCTACCACCACAAAGAAGCACTTTATGTTGATTTCCTAGTAGTGGTGGTTACTGTACAATGAGCCATCAACATTCACCCTCTAAGGATAATGGCACAGAGAAAAGTGATGATTAAACTGCTTCTGATCCAGCAAACTCTACTGGTTACGTATCCTAAAAAGGTCAGACAGAAACCAAGGTCAAATATACACCAGAGATCCTAGATTTTAGAGCTGAAAGGAGGACTGGCAGGCCATCTAATCTTACTCCTTCATTTTACAGTAAATGAAATTGAGACCCAGAGAAATCTAACGATCTACCTAAGGTCACATAGGTATAACATGTGGCAGAGCCAGTATCCAAATTCAAGTCCTCTCACTCCAAATCCAGTCCTCTTTCCACTGTACCTGCCACGAAGAATACTGCTATCGATGAATACTTTAATGAGAGGCAGTAGAGTGGGTACCCTATGATGGGGGAAAGGTTGAAAATAACTATGGTATAATTAATACAATGGACTATTATTGTGCCTTTAAAAAAAATGACCAAAATCAAGAATTTGTTAGACATAGTAATATTTATGTGAAATGATAGGGCCAATAAAACAACATAAACAATGGCTATGATAACATACACGAAAATAGCACCAAAACTTGAACTCAAGTGTAATGGAAAAAAACCAGTGGAGGTCCTGGAAAAAAGATAATGATATCTAATGAAAGATAATCGTCTTTCATAAAGGAGAAGTTAGAGCCTGCCAGGGCAAAAATATACACTGTCAGACAAGGTTTCTGTCTCAGGGTGTTGATTATTATTTTCTGCCATAAAGGGTACATATGGTAAATGACTGTGACATAAAGACAAAACAAAACATTTCTCAACAAAACATTGTTGTCTTAAAAATAGAAGTGCGCATTTGCAAAATGGGTGGGATTGAATCAAAACACAACAAGGAGGCAATTGGTGTATAAGGAATGAAATTTACAAAATTCTTATTAGCACTGATTAGAATCGGCTAATTTAACTATTTTAAAATAATTTTTTAAAATTACTCAACTGTGAAGTTTTGGAGAGTATTTTAAATTTCAGAAAGCATATTTCCAAAACAGTGCATACTTAATTTCACAAGCTAAGGAAGTCATCAATAGGGAATTGCTTATCTATCCCAGAAAATTAATCCAACAGGTGATGTGGAGAATTACTATAATTAAGCACAAGGAAATGTGAGCCAGATGCTTAGTGTGTTTGCATTTTCTCCCAAATAATGCCATCACCCAATTGTATTTAATGGAAACTCATTCATTACTCTTCCTTTAACAGATATTACTATTTATAAAAACAGAAATATAACACAAGAATATGATGCTGGAGGGATTCACAAATCTATACTAACTGGCAGTATCATTTTGCTTAGACTGATGGAAAGCTATATGGCATTACATATCGTTTAACCTACAGAATTGTGTGATGGAAATGATCCTGCCCCTCCACATTTATAGAGACTTTCTTCAAAATAAACTCAAAAGCCTTTGCACATTTAATATATCATTTGGGCTCAAAACAGCATTATAGTCTGGAGCTGTTATAATCTAGGTAGATAAGATGGGGTAGCTGAGAACTAAGATGTTCCCTCTTGGATTCTGCTAGTCACCAAACTCAAGTCATATAGCTCTAGGTAGTCAATATCTACTCCATTATCCTAGGTAGCAATTAAAGGCAGCAGCTGAGTTCATTTTTCTGTGTTGCAATGTTCCTTCTCTTCTCCCAAATTAAAGTTACAGTACACTATCTAAAGCTAGCCACAAAAAGTGAGGATTTAAGAAAATGTGAAATATATCACTTACGCAGGCATTATTTAAAGTAAGAGAACATGACTAACTGTTCCTGCTTTGTTTTGTGGCAGTTGGATAGATTTCCCAGCAGCAGCTATAAGAAACCACTATCATTACAAAGACACTGAGTCACCCCAATGAGGTCATTGCAACAAAACCCACCATTGTGACCACACCTTCCTTTTGCCAGACATTTACCACTCTTTAATGACTGACGATCTGAGTCCCAAATCACTGTCCTTATATTTTAAACTGTTTGGCCCTGCATATAATAAAAACAAACATTCTTTCAGTTCTCCATTTTGGAGCACTCAGGATCTTTCTGTCTCATTCTGAAAGTAAAGAAGGCTTCTCTCATCCCAGGCCCCCCCCACAAAATTACCTTTACTTCTAGAATCAAGTCCAGTGAATTGGTAGGTACTTTGTAGTACCCAATTTTTGTGTAATGGAAATTAAAAAAAAAAAAAAGAAAAAGAAAAAGAAAAAGAAAAAGGATGGGTGGCTAGATCCGGTAAAGTCCCCTTTCAGAAATCTGGTCGGCCACGTTCTTCTGCAATGGAATTATAAAGCTAGTAAAGGCAAAAATTCACAAACAAACAGACCACAAAAATAAAGTGAAATGCCACGGGCAACGTCTTGGTCAAATCTAAAAGAGATTCAAGTTAATAAGTAACATAACTCCACCACCTTTTTCATGGCTTTAATTATTACAGACAGTAAAAAAAAAAAAAATTCCGTCCATCCCTGTTTAGTAATGTTTTATTTACCCCTAAAGGCTAAAGCTTTCATTAGATACAGAAAAGTTGTGCTCAATTCAACACATATGGCAAGATCTCTGTGTGACTTATACATTAGTGTCATGCTTTTCTGAAAACTGCACACACAGTTCTATGAAGCTGTGCCTATGTCACTACGATGTGCCTATGTCAGAATTTTTCTATGCAATTCATGTGGCACACTTTTCAAAAAAAAGTTTCTCCTTTTCTGTTTTCCTGCTATGCACTGACCTCTTCATAAACGTTTTCTATTTTTAAAAAAGAACTGATATTTACATGGCAGTTTAAGGTTTCTCATTTCTTAAAACAATCCTGTGAGATACACACTTCAGGTGTATTAGAATCCCCATTGTACAGGTGGGAGATTCAAGCACAAAAAGTTTATAAATACTTTCCCCTGAAAACACAGGGCTGCTAAGTACTGGAGGTAGGGTTCAGTACTTAAGTGGATGTCCTCTAATATTGCTTCAAGTCAAAAGACCAAGGTAGTCTTTCTTTCCAAATATAAATATTTTACAATTTCTAACTGGCAAGGTCTTCTAAACGAAAAATCCATTTCAAAGTGATACCACAAAGTGGCTTTCTATTTGAGAAAGCAAAATGAGTGGGCAGTATAGGAAACAAAAAAGTGGGAGAGACAATTTCAGTTCTACCAGATATGATAAATATGTATGTGTGTGTTTATTATATATGTATATATGCATTTATATATCCACATAAACACTGAAAATTTTATACTGAAGCAGGTCCCTGACCAAAGATAACAAAGACAAAAAAAAAATTAGATGAAAAATGATTATGATACAAAGCCAAAAAAAATTCTCAACAAAATATTTTTATATATAACTTATCAGGATGGGGGAAAAAAACCAGAGTGGAACCTTATCCTATCAAGCAAATAAACTGCTTACTAGTTTAAGTGCACTGGGAGGTACATTAATTCTTCCAAGTCATTAAGATGCTATTTATTACATTCAAGAAGGAATTTACTAAATTACTCACTCGATTTACCAGTCTTAGGCCTTTAAGTACCTGGAGGTATTAATCTGTTCATATATCTACAGTATAGAAAATAGGTGCATATGCTTTAAAGGCAAGAAATTGAATAGGCTGGTCCCAAAAGGAAAGAAGTAGACAAAGGAAAAGTACTGTTCAGTATTAAGTGAGACTCCATATTTCATAATCCTGTAATCCTATGAACTTAGGCCATGGAAAGGCATATATTTGGGCCATTAAGTAATGCAGCTTCCATCATCTGTGGCTGTTGATCTCCCAAGATATTTAGAATTAGAAAGGAAGATTCCCATTTTTCTTTTCTTCAGTTTTAATGATGATGACTGAGATTTTACAGAGGGAATTTTCAGGGCACATAGCAGTTGGGGACAGTCTTAAAGTCCTTGCTTTTTATTCCTTATTCTTCTACCTCAACCCACTTCTCTTTACAAAGCAATTACAATGAAGCTTTCCAAACGCTCTAATGTGGGAAACTAAACTTGGGTTTGCATTCAATTAGCCTGCTTATCAGCAGAACTCGCACACCAGGACACAGATGATCACATGGTGTTCATCTGCCTTTGGTTCTCCAAAAACCTTTCCATAATGGCAATATAATTCCCAAAGTGGAAAATGAGAAGCAGAATGAAAAGGTAAGACTTTAAACATTAAAAAAAGGATTCTGGTTTTAACTTGTTTTCAAGGAACGAATCACTCACTTGAGCATCGGTGCATACGATACCCAAATGTGAACTTGTGAGAAAAGCAGCATCCTATCATCATTTGTAATGACATTTCTACCCTTTCTGAACCCCAACCCTGGATTACTCCCACCATTTTCCTTTTCTGCTCCCACCTGCATGTCTCTGAGCGGCTGTGGAAGAAGTCACATATACCTGGTACTTGAATATACTATAAATGTCACTCAATCTCAATGAGGCAACCAACAACCAAACTATCTTTTCCTTCTGGGACAGGAAAGGTCCTAGAAAATGGTATCTATACCTGCCCACTTCCTCATCTCCCACTGGCTTCTCAATCCCTTGTAACGAGACTCTAAGCTCATCATGAAACCTTTCTCCAAGGTTACTAATGATATCTCTTTATCATCAAATATGATGGTCTCCAAGTCTTTACGTCTTTGATTGAACAGCAGCATTTGACACTGCTGATTGCCCCTTCTCTTCTGGGGTGTTCTCTCCTTCTCAGCTCTTTAGGACAAGGCTCTTTCTGATATTTCTCCTGGCTTTCTGGCTATTCCTTCTCTGTCTCTTCACTCTGTCATCATATATGCCTCATACCCACTGTCGGCCCTGTTCTGGGCTTTCTTGTCTTCTCCTTCCTGGAGATCTCATCAGTTTAACTACTATTTCTATGGAGGTAATTCCAAGATCTGTGGAACCAGGGGGTGGGGAAAGTGGATAGAACACTGGACCTGGAGTAAGGAAGATATGAATTCAAATCTGGCTTCAGGTCAGCTGTTTGACTCTAGGCAAGATGCTTAGCCTCTAATCCAGAGTTGGGGAACCTATGGCCTCAAGGCCACATGTGGCCCACCCTCTAGGTCCTCAAGGACAGCTTTTTGACTCAACCCAAACTTCACAGATCTGTGGCCTTGAGGTCACAGGTTCCCCACCCTTGCTCTAAATATCTGCCTCAGTTTTCTTATTTATAAAATGGGGATGATAGTAACAGCATCTACCTCATGGGGCTACTGGGAGGTTAAAAATGCAACAGAATGTATGAAGTTCATTATTATTTATTGCTGCCCCTGATCACCACAACTGCAATGTGACGATTCTGCCAAATGATCTTAAACTCAACATGTCCAGTACAGAATTCCCCCCCATGTTTTTACCCAAATCTTTCCTTCTCCCTAATTTATTTCAATTATAATAATAAAAAACATTTCTTGTAGCACTTTAAGGTTAGCAAAGTGTTTTACATGTTAACTCATCTTTTCCTCACAACCACCCTGTGAGATGGAAAGTAATTACCCCCATTCTAGAAATGAGGGAACTGAAACAGAGAAGTTCCCTATATCAGTGAAGTCACACACTTAGATCCTTTCCTCTTATGATTAATCACAAAATAATTACAGAAGAACTTTATAAGTCTTAAATTTTGCTTGCTAATCGAAGGAAATAGGATAAATCATCATTCTTGTCTAGTTATCTGGCTCATAATTTACTTATCTTCTGTAAGCTATTGACCTAGATGAAGCAGCAGAGTACCCAGGAGGGATAAGAAGCTGCATGTGTCAGATGAATTAAACCATCACCACCACCGCCACCCGCCACCACCACCACCGCCACCGCCACCCACCCCCACAACCGCCACCACCACCACCACCACCATTTTGACTGCTTCCTCCCCTCAAATCTCCATCCACACAGCCTAGGATCCTGATCTCAAGGGCCTTGGACATAAAAGTGCTCTTCATACAATGGCTCTGCTTTTAGCCTAGCCCTTGCAGCCATCATTGAGGAGAGTAATGCCCATAGAGAAGGCACCAGTCATCTCTACACCAACCACTAGCTGTAACCCACAGGGCAGGAAAGGTACCCTGAGAAAGAAGCAGGAGGCAACATGCACTAATTAGTTCAATCAAACTACTGTTACCTCCTTGAATGCCACCTTTCCTCAGGGCTTGATGGGAGCCAAGAGCCCCAAGAATAGCAGCATTCCCTAGACCACCAGATTTTCTTCCAGTCCAGCTCTGATATCCAACATTTAGAGAAATCCTTCCTTGTGGAGTTGCTACCAAGCCTGTTTCTGTTTCTGCAGGTGCTATAGTCACAAAGGCCCAGAAAAGAAAGTTCATGCCACCAAAGTCCTTGGCATTGTCAAATGGCTAAATGCTGGAAAGAGATATCTTAAAGATGTATTACCAACTATGCTGCCTGATGCACCCTTCCATGTGACTTGCAGCTGAAAGCTTTGTCTTTCTTATTAGCATGTGAACTCCTTTTCTATTTATATCCCCAGCATTTAACCCAGTGTTTTGTACATAGTAAGCACTTTCATTACTCTGCTTCTACTGCTACAGGTATATGGAATGTACTTACGGATTGATGACATAATACAGATGATGCAGCCAAGCTCCTATTTAGGTCTTAAGAGCTGGATTACATGACTTGGGATTCAGAGTGAGAAGGGATCCTGGAGCATTTTACAGAACTGGCAAGTTGGGGGCCTGAGAGTTGAAGTGCTTGTCACAGATAACAGTGGTAAAAGCAGAAAGGTGGAATTCTCACCCAAATATCTTTGTAGGTGCTTAATATAAACAAGTAGAGAACACAAATATAGCAATATACCACGTTAGAAATAGCTGCATGAACTGGGATGCTTAGGCTAGAAAGGAGAAAACCTAGGTTTTACTAAGATGTTTCAAATATTTCAAGACTAGAGGTTATATGGCATAGTCCAAAGGGCAGATTTAGGATGAAAGACTTTATATTGGCAGGAGGCAGCTTTCCTCTAAGTGTTAGAAAGTCTTTTCTAACACTTAGAGGAACCCCAAAATGGAATGGGATGCATTATGATTCCCTCAAAGTGTTCAAACAGAGGCTGGCCATGACAATATTTAAAGTTTTTCCAAACTCTGAGATTATGATGCTATGTTGTACTTTTATAAGTCTTGGATTCCACCCCAGGAATTCAGGTTCAACAAATATTTTCATCCAAATCAAGGCAGTAAGTACATACCTAATGCGCGCGCGCGCACACACACACACACACATATCTCCAAGGCACCGAGATAAAAAGACAAAATGAAAAACAGTCCTCATGGAGCTTACATTCGACTAGGGGTGGGAGGGGAGACACATTGTAAAGAGAAAAGTATTTTGGAGGCCAGTTAAGAGGGAGATAGCATTACCAATTAGAGGAATCAGGAAAGGCATTTGAAGGGCAGGAGGCAGTATACTGTCTAAACTGCAAGGAAGCTACAGATTCTAAGAGATAGAAGTAAGAATAGACCACATCAGGAGACGGAACACCAAGGAGGCCAGCTGTCTGTAACCCAGTGTGCACAATGGGAAATGATATGAAAGAAACCAGAATGGTTGTGTGAAGAAGCCAGCGTTTAAAGGGCCTTAGACTTGTATTTTATTCCAGAGGGAATAAAAGAGTCCCTGAAGATTTCTTGGATGGGAAAGGTTTAGGAAAATCAGTTTTGGCACATGAAGAAAATGGATTGGAAAAGGAAGAGACCAGAAGCTGACAGTCCAATTGGAAGGCTGGTTCAAGATACAGGCTAGCAGTGGTGAGGGCCTCTCCATGTAAGTAAGGAAAGAAGGCAACCAATGAGGCAGATGGTGAAGGTAGCATCAACATCTTTGATTAGCACATGAGGCTTTAATTAGTTGAGACAACAGCAGTGTAAAAGGATAATAAATGCATTTACTAATTCCTCTTTCCTGCTTTTGTCAAGTTGGTTACCCAGAATGCTTATTATTTATTTGCTATTTTTAAAGACTGTCTTGTTTATGCTTTGTCTTTTTCTTTCTTAAAAATCTTTTGTTTTCTAAGAAAATTAAAAATAACTGTCAGAATTTTTCCAGCTAGAGAGACCTCATGCAGTATTTAATTCAAGCCCTATCTTAGGAAACTGAGCCTCAGGAAAGTTAAGTGGCTAGTGCTGTAACTAACTGTGTGGTAAAGCTTGGACCAGAACCTAGCTACCCTCATTTCCAAGCCAGAGACGTTTCCATTACATAATATTAATCCTTCAGACACTTTAAAGTTAGTGCCACTGTTTACTTTTCTAGATTCAATAAAATTCACTTATTTAAAAGGATTTTCTCATGAGTACCCTTTTTCCATGCCTTTGAGTACCTGGGTTGCTCTCCTCTGGACCCTACTCAATTACTGGGCCTCTAGCTAGAATCCAAAATTGTAAAAAGTAAATGAAAAGTCAAAATAATAACCTAAAACCAAACTTATAGGAAAATGACTTTGTAACTTTTCTCTTGCCATAACCTCTGAATATAGTACCAATGCTAACTTAGAGGGTTTTGTTTGTTTTTAATTAGAGTACTGTACATTCTCACTTCCCTAGGTAATAAACGGAGCCTTGTGCTCTATTATGTGGCAATTCTTTTTCTTTCTTCAATATACTGAGTCAGTCTTTCTCTAATATATACACCTTTAGGTGAACCATTTTTCCAGTTTAACAAGGTCACTTTGAAGTCTTATCTTCCAAGGAATTAACAACTATCAAATTTAGCTTCATCAGCAAACTCAACAATCTACACACAACTGTACCATCCAGGTCACTAACAAAGGTATTAAATAATTCAATTCCTGGGCTAATCTCCATAAGATCCCACCCAAATGGTCCCAGTTAATGTGAAACATTTGTTCCTTTTCCAGCTGGGCCAAACTCTTAGAATACAGTACAAGTCATATTATTTAATTTCTGTAGAAAAGATAGCACTGAACAAATAACCAGCTACTATTGTCTGATCAGGAAATACTTTAAAATATGTTCACTGGTTCTATGGCTTCTTAGACTCTCTTGCCATAATTAAAAGCTATTTTTTAAAAAGAACACTCCCTTTGTTGCTATTAAAACAAACAAAAATTAGCATCTATTCTTTATGACGCTCCTCTATGAATAGTCATGATGCTATCTGTACTCTGGGACCTGAAATTAAATTAATTGGAAACAATGTAGTGAAAATGAAATAGTTAGAGGCTCCTGACTTTCAGTCCCCAGGTTCAACAGCCAGATTCTCTGCAGAGCCAGGTGTATACTGAGGATTTGTTTGCTTTAGCTACCAATACACAGAGGGGTTATATTATAGAGCTATTATCCATTATATTCAGTTTTAAAATTTACACAGATTGCCTAGAAACCAAAGTACAGAAGAACTAAGATTTTTATGCATTCGAAGTTGCCCGCTGCCAGAAAATACTTGGCACGCTCCCCAAACTACAGTCTGGGCTGAGCTTCTTGCTTATGTGTCCCGACATTCAAGTTAGAAGATCTCCAGTTTTCCAAGGAGTTTAGCTATGCCAGCACTTTTAATGTGACTGGAAAAAATTCAAAAAGTGTCTTCAATATCCTGTTTGAATGTGCTTTGTACTTCAGGAAACTGCTATATTGCCTCCCCTCTGTCAGACACTGAAGCTTTTGATCTGGGAAATACAGGGGGGAAGTGGTAAAGTACTCCCTTTGTGCTGGGCAAAAAAACAGCCCTCTCACAGGTATAACAACATCGAAGGGTGAACAACACTGTGTGCGCTGAACAATTCCAACCTTAAAGGTCTCCAAGTACTTTAAAACCACAAAGTTTCAGCACGTCTGAAGCACAAGAAACCTGGACCGGGGTGTAGCAGAGGACTTATTTTTGCAAGAATGGACGACAAGTCAGGAAACTGGGCAAAAGTCCTCTGGGAGGCAGGGCCAAGATGGTAGAATAAAGTATTCTAGCTGAACTTTCTCAATATGAATCAGATACAAAAGAAGAAAGAAAGGACTGAGGAAACTGACTTGCTCTGACAGGTAACAATCACAGCCATCATGTTAATAATTATTTCCCCCAAAGACCTCAGGGTATTTCAACATATTATAACATTTACCTCTTCCACAGACTTGTAAGGCAAGTTAGGAGTGGTTAAGACCACATGTGCTTGCAAAATACGTAGACTACTGATACCAAAGTTATGCCATGCTTGACAATGTTTGGAACACACGTATTTTGGAGGGTGCCCTCTGAATTCAACAAGTACTTGCTAAGCACCTACTCTGTGTCAGGTGCTGCACTTTACAACAAAAAGGAGAAGTAGGCAAAGTCACAGAAATTACAATACTGCTTTACTGCCTGAAGTCTAACGTCCATTCTGGCAGTCTCAGAGCAATTAAGAAAAGTATACAAAAATCAAGCGTTTTTCTTTTACACTTAACCAAACTGTCTCTTCATATATACTTGGATCTTCCTATCAAGCTCTTTAGCAAGGGAATTAAAGGAACAGGGACCAGGGATATCACCTCACCCATCATAATTCAACCCTCTAATTGGAGGGTAGGGAGGAGACATGAACTGAACACTCGAAGGAGGAAAGCAGGCAAGTAGTGATTCCTTACTACGTTGCAGAAATTGGCATGCTCAGTTACCTAGCTAAAATGCACTAGCAGACCCATCTAAGCCTTCAGCCTTCTAATCACTGTTTATATTTTAAAAGAAAATAAATAAACATTTAACCTCCACTGAGTCTGAAACACTGTGAGATGGCTTTCACAATCTCCTTTTAAAGTAAATTTGTCAGTATTGCTAACTTAATGTTGGTTTCAAGATGACTGGTAGTTCTTATTGATTACTACTTTTTGGAATTAATTTCTTCAACATGATCTTAAAATAAAAGCAAAACAAAAACCTTGAAAATACATTGTAAAGATAAATGAGTAAAAGGAAAAGAATGTTTAAAGCACAGTAAAACCCAAAACCTTAGCATACAACAGTAGTTTAAGAAAAATATTTCAAGATATTACATAATTTCTGAACAGGTATTAAATAATATTCATGGAAGAAATTCATATCAAATTGATGTTGAAGCTGTCTTCCTTAATTAAGAAACTAACTGTAAGGTTTCCTCCACAGTTTTGCATCCATGAGCACAAAGATATGTAACAGAGGTAGAAGATACATCTACCAAAATAAAACATGCCTACTATTGAAATGTTTAGGTTTGCCATAATTTCTATAAAGAGACATTCAAGCTAAAGAGAAACCCAAACAGTCTTCCCTAAAATGATATATTAGTCTTTAAAGCAGATTTTAAACAAACTGTGTGCATTCAGAATTCATAATCTGCTTATCACAGTGTGTGTTTTACTTCATGACCATCACATCATCAAGGGGCATAATGCATGTGGCAATGACTGTAAATGCAATGTTTGTGGCCAAGCTAAGAGACAGACAGGATCAAAGAGGGTTATAAAAAAGCATAGTCTCACCAGGGTGACATTACACACTGTGTCTATGAAACCAGACTTTGCTTTCACGAGTACAGCTTTCCCCCCATCTCTAAGTTATGCCATGCTTGGCAACACTTGGAACAAACAATTCTCCTCTTAGGGAGAAAAAAAAAAAGAAAATCAGTCCTGAGGATTCAAACATCTGCTAAAGAAATCAATGTTACACTTGTGTTTCAAAAGAATAAATAGTTTTCTTTTGAGGCTGAAATCTAATAAAATTAAGAAAGAAGTATAACCACGTGGCCAAAAAAACCCCCCAAAACCCCCTCAACTTTAAAAAGGATTAACCAGATCACTACCTCTTTTTCTCATTAAAGAGGTTTAAGGATTATTTCTCTCCAGGCTATATGGACAACTCAGGTGTGTCACACCACATGCTAAGATTATAAGTAAGATCAGAAGGACAAATTCTATCTGCATAAAATTGTAAATTTAAAAAAATCTAGAAGGTATTTTATTTTCATACTCCCAAATTACCATGAGAAACTATTTTTCAAAAAATCACAAAACTGAGGGTTTCTAATTGCCCTCAAAGAACTGAGAAGCTAAACTTAGGTTTAAATAATAAAATTACACTTAGATATATACATACATACATACATACATACATATATACAGACTATCAAAATGACCACTTATAATACAATTAAAAATTTTAAAGTAACATCCATAGTACTTGGCACCAAATATATTTTTTTAAATACCAAAGATCTTGATGGAGTTTTTAAAGCAAATATGGTCTAGTTCAAAAGCAGTTGGACACAATTATTCATTACAAAATCTCTTTAGGATGATGGTAAATGTTCAATATACCTCCATTTTACAGATAAGAGAATTTAAGCCCTTTAGTAGGAAAGGGCAGGAAAGACTTCTGGATTGGTGGCTTAGATAATCCTGCTTTCAACAGTTGATTTGATGATACAAAAAATAACTATAAATAGTATTATATAGTGTAAATGAGATTCATGATGAATTAACAAATTACCAATACAAATTTTCATCATCAGAGATTTCAAAGAACTGCATTTAAATTTTCATGTTATTCCTAGTTGTACTGTAATATATTACAATATTCCAAGCCCTTAATTTCATATTCTCTACATGTAGATCCTCCCAAAAGCAACGTAAATATGAAATTTTGCTTTTAAAATAAAAATTAGACAAGATTAATTTCAAGAGGTATTATCCATTTTACTTTAGGAAAATTTATCCTCAAAAGATAATTCACTCCAGTCAACTTCCAATGTCATCTCTTTTCTCTCTTTTTTTTTAGTGTTAGTACTAAGCATATTAAATTTAATACATACTTTAAAATAGTTGTAATAAGATATATGTTTTTATACATACATATACACTAACTTTTTGTACTACTTATCTTGAAATGCTTATCTGTTGATATTTTTCAAGTTAATAACTTTGATAATATTTTATCTTTTTACCTTTTTCTCTTAAACATACAAATATCTAATACTATATTGTTAAGAGTATCACTAATTAATATCTGCATTCCAACTTAAATATTCAAAACAACACATTTCAGCTCATGGACTACATTAAATTGTGCAGTGTTATGGCGTGATTACTAGCTAGTAATTATTAAAATTGATAAATGATTGCTGAGATTATGTATATCCTGAAGCCTTTCAAAAGAATTGATGCATATACTTCAGAGAATTTTACAGATTTTGAAAGTTATAAACTTGTGGAAGACTTGTGGAATTTAGGTTTAAGGAAGGAAAAAAAAGCCATTCAAACCAAAATAGGTAAAGGGCTTATAAAAATACAAATAATTGGGGGGGAGTAGGAGATCGGGTATTTCCATTTATGGACTGGGCATCTCCAAATGGAACAATGCTGGAGTGTGGTTATGTACCCACTGCCAACTGTTTCCTTAAACTAAATTTCAAACCACTCATCGTTTCAGAAATTTAGTAAATCAATACCATGTCAACATCCTAGGTATCCTACTATTCATGTGCAGTGTGCCAGAATGATCAAAAAGGCCATTATGATTAAAATTTTTTGGAAGAAATATTACTTCTTAACACTGGGTGAAGCTGTGTGCATGTGCGTGTGTACATATTTGTGGGTGAGCCTATTTGCTCCTGTTAAACTCAGTATTCAAAACTCCACGTTATGGATATTATAATACAGTGAATCAGAACTCTATAAATTAAAGTTAAATTAGGGCTGATTGTAACTGATGGCCTGAAATTTTGGTTAACACGTGTGTGCGTGCACACGTGCACAAAGACATACACATAACACACACAACTTGTGAAAAGAGTGGGACAGGTGCGAGCTCTGGTCCTCATAGGAATTATCACAAAGATTATCAACATTTGATTGCCATGACACTCTAGGGCCTGTGGTGTTTGACATGGAGAAGCCGAGCCTGTTAAGACTGTCACACAGGCATGTTCTGTAAGGGGATTGAGAAGATGGGGAGGATAGGATTCCTACACTCCGCACATCAATGGGTGCCAACTTCTGCAAAGTCAAGAGTGTGCAGATTCTATTCTTTCCTTCTCAGGAAGAGACCTTTGTGTTAGGAGTTACAGGACACTGAAAATCACAGCTACTGGACGGTGTTAACTTTCAGCAACAATAGAGAGTATAGTTAAGTTTCAAAAAGCATACTTTCTGATAACTTCCAAACACACGTGGAGTATGTGCAGAGATTAAGTAGCATGAGGTGTCAGAACACCAAACTAACTTTTACAAAGAAAAAATAAAGCACACATGGCTTCTCTAGTCTGCCATTCAAAAAGTAAATTGCTTTTTTATAATGGTATTAACTGTTATTTCTAATGACAGAAAAAAAGGGAAGTAGGAGATAATCACAAATCAAATATTTTGAGACCCTCCACTGTGTTAACTGAGAGTGTGGTATAGAGAGCTAATCTCCAAACTAATTCAAATCTTTCCTGTGAAAAGACATTAGCTTTGTAACCAGGATCCCTGACTCCTCAGTTCCCTAAGCAATTCTTTATGATTAAAATTACAGAAGCATGAAGATCGACATCCATGGAGAGAGATTCCACACTGAGAGTTGTCACAGTGAAATGATGTCACAGGTCCGAAGCAAAACACCGCGTAAAACAAGTGATTCACGGTTCTATCATTCTTTCTGTCTGTCTATCTAATGTGGCGGGAGGAGAGTCAGACAGTTTTCTGATGACATTCTTTACAGACCCATCTGCATCAATTCCTCATTTGTAATGTGCTCCAGTTTACTCAGACTGTGTGAACCTCATGCCCCGCAACCTGATTCTCCAAAAGTCGCAGAATTCCATGACAAGCAGCCACTCAACTACTGCTTTAAAAAATGAGCCTTTATTTCGGACAGAAGCTTGATGACATAAAAAAGAACAATCATCTTCTAGAAGTAATATAGTTTGTTTGTCCAGAATGGTGCAGAGAAGAGAGCACTGGGCCTCAAGTCAAGAAGACTAGAGTTTGGATACACTTACTAACTGGCTGGGTGACCTTGGGCAAGTAACTTAACCTCTGTTGCTTTAGTGTCCTCAACTATAAAACGGGAATGATAAAAGCATCTACCTTACAAGGTTATTGTGTAGCCTGAGCAAGATAACATTTGGAAAGTACTTCTCACAGGGGCTGCTACATTACATGTAGGCATTACAACTTACTTCTTTTCTCTCTCCTCCCCAGTTTTAGTGCCCTTGTCCATTCTGGGTCCAGTTCTCCATCCTCACAGAGTATCTGTACAAAATATCTATAAGACAGATGATCTCTAAAGGGTTGTCCATTGAATTTACGTCATAGTCTGGACAACAGACATTGCAAAGAAAATCAATATAATTAGAATGAGGGGAAATAACTAAATGGGGAGGGGGAAATCTTTGAAGCAAATTTTTCTAATAAAGGACTCATGTCTAATATTTATAGGGAGGTTATAAAATTATATAAGAACAAGAGCCATTCCCCAATAGCTACATGGTCAAAGATATAATAAAGCAATTTTCAAAGGAAGAAACAAAACCTATAAATAACAATATGAAAAAGTGCTCCAAATCACTAACAATGAATACAAAAAGCATTTATTAAGTGCATATAATATGAAAAACACTGTGATAAGTGCTAGTTATACAAATGGAAAGGTAAGACTGTCCCTGCCCTTAAAGAGCTCACATTTTAATGGGGGAAAGAACACATATGGAAAGTTTCAGCTACAAGTCACATGGAAATGTCTTGTGGTCCTTTGAGTGCAGTAGCAAAGTAGATGGTAATGGCTCTTCTTCAATAACATTTCAAATGGACAATCAGTTTCTGTTGTTGAACCACCTGACAGTTCCAAGAAGTCTGATGACAAGAATTTTCTGTTCTGGATTTTTAGTAACTGTGGCTGTAGTACCTGCAGAAGCATTCTCTGAACTGTATTTTTTCAGAGATTGCTTCCCCTCAAGATAACTGTGGGCACTGGGATGGAATCATTCCTATTCCCAGTGCTCTTGGGTTCAGGATCCTAGGCTCTCTCCATCAGGATCTGAGGAGAGAAGGTAGACAAGGCAGTGATGCTGATGGCTAGATTTGTTTGGCACATGCTTCTTACAATCTATCTCCCTCAGAATGCCTTGCTCCTTCAGCTATGTTTGGCAGTCGTTTGAGGTGGCTGGTCCCTTCTCCATAGGAGTCACATTCCCCCATATGATGGTTGTTAGGACTGGTATAGAAGCATGACCAGTGATCTAAGCTATTATTGCTGGTAGTAATGAGGAAGGTGGGACCCTTGCCACAGTGACTTTTCCCCCCAAAGATGGCCATGGGGCTGACCTAGAAGCAGGACTGGTGATTTTGGGGACATTATTATTTCCAAGGCTATTGGAGCTCAGGGTCCTAGGATGTCTTCATCAAAGTCTGAAGAGAAATGACAGTCAAGGTGGTGGCGGTGACTCACTCGACTGGCAAATGCTGCCTCCTGTCTCTCCTTCAAGGTACCTGGCTTGCCTGGTTAGAGAGTGGAAGTTGGTGGGGATTGTTGGCTTTTTCTTCAGAGGATTTACTTGCTGGGATAATGACTATGAGGACTGCAGGACCAGTGACAATAAGAAGAGAAATGCACATTGAAACAACTCTGAGGTTTCACCTCAAATCCATCAGATTGGCAAAGGTATCAACAGAGGAAAAGGACAATTGTTAGACTATGGATGGACAAGCAAATTAATGCTGGAAAGCAACTTGGAATTATACCCCCAAATGCACTACACTGAATATCAATCCAGAAATACTCGAAGAGGTCAAGGACTGAGGAAAAGAACCTACATATATAAAAATATTTACAATAGCACTTTTATAATAAATTATTACAAAATGAGTGCCCCTCAAATGGGAAATGCCTAAACAAATTACAATATGTGAATGTGAAGCAATATTACTGCTTCTGGTGAAAGGGATGGATTCAGAGAAACTTAAGAAGACTTGTTCAAAATGAAGCAATGAAATAAAGGCCAATCAAGAGAATTTACATAATGACTATAACAATGCAAAGGAAAGTCTTAAAACTCTGTTCAATGCCATGATCAAATGATAGGGTGATGATGTAGTACAGGTGCAGAATGAGACACATTTTTAGATACGGTCACTGTGTGGATTGTTTTACTTGATACGTATTTGTTACAAGGGAAGAACTCAATGCTCAAAACGAGAGGAGTAATTAAAAAGAGAGTCAATGATGAATTTTGAAAAATAGAATTCATTAGATTAGAAGTTCAAGAAGGGAACACAGACAGCAAACACAAGGAAGTTCTCTGTTACTATCATTTTAAATTAAAAATAAGCTTCATAAAAACAAATTCTAATACAAGTTCACTGTTTCACATATATATACCTCTTTTCCTGCTCTTATGTTTAAATGTTCATGGCTGTTAAGTACAAAATAAAAAAAAATTTTAAATAGGTATTCGTCATTTGATTTTTCCTACATGGAGGCAGGCCAAGCTCTTTTAAGCTGTTGGAGATCTCATTTTGGAGGCTCTGAAATGTTCCAGGGCTTGATGCCACCAATACGATGTCATTCATAAACAAGAGAATATAGAGAACTTTGCCATTTACAGGAAATCCTTCTTCAATATGATAGACTCTGTACTAAGTAGCCTCTAGAACTGTAATAAATACATTTGGTAAACATTACACCTAGGTTAATGTCTTATTTGAAATGAACAATCAGAAGGTCAGTCATCCCCGTAGCAACAGGGACACAGGGACAAACACACACACACACACACACACACACACACACATCTCAAAGGAATCTTTCCCTGGTAAAATGAAAGAAAACAATTAGCAGAGATTATCACATAGGAGCATATGAATCTATCAAATAAACCATCAAAGAATGAATGTAAGAAAACCTAACGCAGAGAGTCCTAAGAGAAAAGAAGCACAATTAACAAGCATTTATTAAGCACCTACTATATGCCAGGCCCTACGATAGGCACTGTGGATACAAACAGAATAAAACAATCCCTACTCTCAAGGAACTTACTTGCTAATAAATGAGAGAAATTGATATTATATTATATGAATAACTAGCTATTAATTTGTGATCCTCCATTTTCCTTTTATTTGTTAAAATCCAACTCCTGAAAAGGTCACTCAGCCTCTGAAGGAAATGGCTGAGGGATGAGATTTGTCCCTAGGTCCCAAGGTAGATGCTTCTTAACTGGGTAGACAGGACCACACTCAGCTGGGAGGTCTAATTCTGTTTAGAGTAAAAACAGAATCCAGTCTGTGTGGCAGTAAGAACCCCCTTATCCTTGATCCTCTCCATCAGAAAGTAGGGCAGTTCAGCCCATGAAGGAGAAAACTAGCAGGAGAGGTCCAGATGGGAATGGCATCCCCTGGGAGACAGTTCAAAGCTGCTGAGTCCCCAGAGCAAGACGAGTCTCTTCAGAAGGAGCCAAAGACTTTTAGCTGCCTCCTCATTAAATGTCCATTAAACAGAGCTGATTTTCACTTGTCAGGTGAATTCCCTTTCAGAAGGAATTTAAGGTGTTTCTGGGTCTCCCTTGGCATCTTTAGTTACTGAGAGAAATCACGGGCCATCAATTTATTGATTACCAGATAGCCTAATTAATTAATCATAAATTAGTCACAAACTTTCTTGGGATTTTCATCCCTCTTATAGATGAGACAACAAGTACACACACACACACACACACACACACACACACACACACACACACATATATATCTAGTATAAATGTAAGAAGATTAATATAAATACATGCAAAGTAGTTAGGAAGAGGGAACGCCAGAAGATGAGGGGGATCAGGAAACTGTAAATGTCATGTGTGTGAGATACAGGAAAAAAGACTAATTGAGTAAAATCACAGAGGCAGCAAGGTGGTCCAGTGGTTAGAGTACTGGGCTAGAATCAGGAAAACTCATCTTCCTGAGTTTAAATCTGGCCTCAGACACTTACTAACTGTGTGACCCTTGGCAAGTCACTTAACCCTGTTTGCCTCAGTTTCCTCATCTATAAAATGCACTGGAGAAGGAAATGGCAAAATCATTCCCGTATCTTCGCCAAGAAAACCCCAAATGTGGTCACTAAGAATTGGACACAACTGAAAACGACTGAACAACAATGACTGCACAATGTGCCTGGAAATAGGTTGAAACCAAATTGTCAAGAAGTTTTACAAGCTAAACAGCAGATTTGTATATGGCAGCGAGAGGCCCCTGGAGGTTCAATTGCAAAAATGTGAAGTGAACCAGGTCAGAAGCATTTCATGACTTATTCCAGCAGCACTCAGAGGCTTATAAATAGAAGCAGAAAAAGGGGATTGTTCAGTTAGTGATTAGTGTGTCAGAAAGAAGGAAAAGACCAAGAATTAAAGGATATAATTACTGTTGAAATGGCTAACCAGAAGGGTCAGGACTGAAGGACCAAGGGATCCAGAACAAGAGCCAAGGCCTGGGTAAACTTGAGCAACTAAATGAAACAGAAGAGCAGGTTTGGAAGGCATGTAGATGAGAAGTCGTTTGGAGGACTGAACAAGAAGATGTGAACAGACTGAATATTCCTCTCTGAACTTTTAAACAATGGAGGCAGGATGCCAGTACTTGCTGACGAGTTCAGTGGCTAAAAGTCAGTTAGTTATTTGGCATCAATTAACAAGCATTCAAGTTATCCATTATACATTGAGCATCATACTAAGCAAAGACACAAGGAAAACTACCTGTCCTCAAGAAGTTGACAATCTATCAAGGAGAAAACATATAAATCTATGGACATATACATGCCATATGCAAATCAAATACAAGGTAAAACTGGAGAGAAATCCTATACCAGCTGGGGGAACCATGAAAAGCTGGCCACAGTAGGTGATGCTTGGGGGAAACCAGGGATTCCAAGAGGCGAAGATATGGAGGGAGAACGTTACAGGTATGGGGAAGGGGGAAGGGGAGGTACAGCCAGTGCCCCAGATGGGAGATAAGAGTATCATGTGAAAAGAAAGAACAGCAAGAAGTCTATATGGCTGAATTATAGAGAGTGTACAGAGGAATATTATATAAGAAGACTGAAGAAGTAGGAAGGGTCCAGGTTGTAAAAGAAAGCTTTTAATAACAAACACAAGAGATTCTATTTGATCCTAAAGGTAAACAGGAAGCCAACAGGTTACTGAGAAAAGGGATGGGGAATGGGGAGAAGGTGAAATGGCATGGTCTGAATTGTTTTGGCAGCTATGTGGAGGATAGACTGATGCAGGAAAATAAAATAGAAGGCTATTTTAGTAGTTCAAGTGACAGTTGATTATTGCCTGAGCTAATTGGCTATGTGACTGAAAGAATCAGGTAAATGCAAAAAATATTGTGGAGATGAACAACAAAATCCGTTCTGAACGGATATGTAAGGTGAGAATTAATAAGTTAAAAATATCACCAAGGGGCAAATCTGGGTGATGGGAAGGATGGTGGTAGCCTCAACAGTAACAGGAGAGTTTTGAAGAGGAGGAGGTTAGGAGCACAGGTAGAGATAAAAGTTCTGTCTTGAAAATGTTAAGTTTGAGAAGTCTAGGAAAAATCCAGCTCAAAATTTCCAACAGGCAGTTTGCAATGTAGGACCATCGCTCAGGAGAGAGACTAAAGCTAGATATACAGATCTGGGATCATCTGAATCATTTAATGAGTTGCTGGGAGCCCTTCTGGTAACATTTTATATAATACTTTGAATCAATATTCATTATATTATTCTATAGTTTTTTTTTCTATTTTGTCTCTCCCTGGTTTAAGTGTCAAAAACATACTTGTATCTTACAAGAAATTTGGTAGGAACCCTTCTATTTTTCTTGAACAGTTTGTGTCATAGTACAGTTAATTACTTTTTGAAATATCCGATAGAATTAACTTATAAATCCATTTATTGCTGAGATTTTTTTGCCTCTGGGAGCTCATTTTTTCCTTATTCAATTACTTTTCTTGAGACTGAGTTATTTAAATGCTCTATTTCTTGTTATGTCTAGATATGTATTTTATACTTTTGTAAATATTTATCCATTTCACTTAAGGGATTCATGAACAGAGAAGAGTATAAAGTTGAGCTGGCTCATGAAGAGGTCATGACTGTGAAGAGAAGAGAGCAGAACCAGAGAAAGAACTAAGGTGTGGGAGAATGGCATAAGATTTCTGATTCTTTCAAGATGGCATTCACAAACTGACCTCTAAAAGGTGATTTTCGAATTCCTTGCCCAATCATTTCCAGATCCTAAGGGTGAGTTTGAGGAATACACACTTGTTAACAGTAGGGGCAAAGTGAAACTGGAAATGTTAGAGGATCGTAGAGATTTCTGAGAGCTAAGATTACTTTGGCTACTTAAAACACCTTTTCATGAGACAAGTCTGAGGCATTCTTAGGGTTCAATCTACTGTCAGTTAAGTGATCACTGCCTGAAAGAAAAAAAAAGTCACAAAAAATAAAAAATATTCTTGGATTGAAGGTTTCGAACTCAACTCTCCTTGGAAAAAGTAATATCAGCATACTTCAACTCCATTTCAGTGAAATAAAGCTTTGAGCTACAAAAAATTAGCCACAAATGCCTATGAACCACTGAGATGAGGCTTTCTTCCACATCACTGTCTTTGCATCGAAGATGACTAACATTGTTTACCTTCTATGACAAATGTTACTCTACATCAGTATTTCAAGAAAACTTTTGTTCAGCTTTTCACCCTGTAGCCACACAATGCAATATCACTGGTGAATGTCTATCCTTCTATGATCAGGCCATAACTGGCTCTTGTTTCCAAGTGCTTAAAAATACATAAAAATAGAAATGTGCTGAATGGCAGAATCTAACTAATCCCAAAACCGGAGAATATCCATGCTCTTTTCCAAGAATCAGAAACATAATGTAAGGCCCTTATTTAGTACTGTATCACAACGTGGTAGCCAGAGACTTGCTTTGGGTTCCTCAAAAAGCCAAACCACTCCAGGCTCAGAGGGTCTTCTGAGTAGAGGGCAAGGATGATGATCATCTTACGGAATGTCTCTTTTCAACCTGCAAGTTACCCATTTGGCACATGATGGCAAATGCCCAGAAAAGGAGAGACACTAGCAGTCACCAGCATGGCTAGTCTCCAACTCAAGCTAAACGAAGGCTTCCTCTTCATATGACACAAAGGTTATTCCTGGACACGTATTTCACCACCCTTTGATCACTCTTACATCTATAGATAGATTGACTATAAATGGCATAGATCTTCTGAACATATGCCCTTCCATGTCACGGTAAACATGATACTAGGAAAAATACATAGACAACAGTAAACAAATGATTCATGTCTCCTGTAGACTCCAGAAAAAGTATGTATCTTTAGCAGAAACATACATATCACCAAAAAGAGTCTTGGGAGTTCTGAAACATCAAAGCTCTCAAGTTGCAGTGTCTTAATGGTCTACAAACAGAAAAATCCTTGAGCTCTCTGGAACAAGGTATAATATGGGAAGACAAACATTTCTCCATGTTTAAGGTATGTGTTTCCTCAAATGATACAAATATGTGATCTAGGCTCAGTTTTAAAAGTTTATATATATATACTTTTTCTCCTGAGAAGTTAGGTTAAGGAAGACAGAAATCACACCTTCACATACAACCAAAATGTCAACTGGAACACTTGTGAAATAGAGGACTGGCAATGTTATCCTTGGGTTTCTACAAGCATATAGCCAGCATATTGATCATATGTTTAAAGGGATGATCAACTCTCGGTGAATAAACACACACCAACTGTGAAGTGCTATACTTATGTATTGACATAGACATTTCAATTTAGTACCATTTCCATTTTTTAAAAAATTGCTCCAAGGACTGCGCATCCTGATTTTATCTTTGTAGGATGAATGGTAAGCTAAGCAGGCAAAGTAACCAACTTCAAGTATGCATATGTACACACACCCAAAGAAGATAGTTTGCTACCAGGTGTTAAAAGAAAAAGGAAGCCCATTTTCAGGCTTCCTGGTATTCTTTTAAAAATAAAATAGGGAGATAAGTGGGAAGGAGATATGTCCTGACTTAAGTTTGATAAAGTCAATACTAAATGGGTGAAAGAAAATCATGCCCCCAAAAGATAAAATTGCCCTGTTTTGTGTTTTTTAAAAAATCTAGCAAGGGAGGTGCTCATACTAAAGGGGCACATGTGCAATTCACATGAACATACACCAGAAGTTTAAATGAACATTGTAAATTTTTAGATTATAAAACACATTAGTATAGTAAACTTCTTGGGGAGGAATTTTCAGCAACTTAAAAGCACAAGACGGTTTTAAATGCCTACCAGAGCAGATAATAAAATTAAAATGCCACAGAAGAGGGAAAACATCCTACTTATAAACTCTTTCAAAATTCAATTAAACTCCTTTGAAGTGAAAGCTATTCACATTTTAATAAAAGCCAGAAAACAGTGGACGGATTGGATAACACAGCAAATACCTTAGAAATAATTTGGGGTTTCAGTTTTCATGCAGTATCCAAAGCAGAGCAGGAGTCGCTAAAGAGTTACTGAACAGGGCGCCAGCTCTTATAATATTCACATTGTGACCTCAAAGATAATATATCAATAACAAAGTGTGGGGTAAACGGAAAGAACACTGAACAGGTGGTCAAAAGGCCTGAGGTCTAGCTCAAGATCTGTGATCAACCAGGGTCTCTGACTTCCTCTCTCTGGATGTCAGTTTCCACAAATGCATAATGTACATGGGTATGGGAGGAGGGGGCAGATTCCATGAGATCTTCGGTCTCTTCCAGCTTTAAAATCCTCTCCAAGGCTGAGTCAAAGTTGCACCCATCTAATTGTGAAATAGGTTTCACGATGAATCAGGCTCAAAGGAGTGAGAAGAATTCAGGGGTGATTATTTCCATTTTATAGATCAATAGGCACAAAGGAAAAGCTGGAAACAGGATTAATCTACAAATCCTCACTCTTGGTCCTGTGCTCAATCTAGGAGATCAGGTTGACTCTCCTACATGTATAAAAGTTCAATTGGTTGGAAAGTGGGTGGTGGGAGGGTTACTTTTCAAACTAATTTAACCCAAGTTGAATATATGTCCATGGTAAAACCTGGAATACAATCCTGAGGTTCTAAATTCCAATCCTTTCCACTTAATCACATTACAATCTTTTCATGAAACGCAAAGAATAAATCCTTGACAAGGGCAGTATTTCAAAACAACTGAATCAACTAATATAAAATTAAGGAGCAAAAACCCTGAATGAACCACTTTTTAACTTCTCAAGCAATCCTTACAATCCTGACAACGAAAACATGAAATCTTTCCCCTCTTCCAATAATTATTTTCCTTAAGTTTAACTGAAAAGCTAGAAAGAACCTTAGAGCTGATTTAGCATAACCCTTTTCCCTTACAGCTAAGGAATCTTTGGAGAAGAGCCTTACTCAATCAAGGGTTAGTGCCAAAGACAGTTAACTGAAAACAGAAGGATAACATTGAAATGAACAATTATAGTAAAATCAGGAAATAAAATAATTTATATAGAAACATGCCACCAATTAAATATATAATAATAGTAACAAAAACATACACACACAGAATGCTTTACAGGTTACAAATTTCTTTATATACAAGATAACATTTGATTCTCAGGCCTGGAAGAAAGATCATCATGATTTTCCCAATTGTTTTAATGAGAAAGTTGAGACTCACTGAGTTTAAGATGACTTGCCCAAGATCACAAAGTTGTAAATGACAAAGCTGAGACTTGAACCCAGCCCACCAGACTCCAAGTCCAGTATTATGTCAATCACATCACAGACTGCCCAACTTTCTCAGTTTTCAAATCTAGGTTTTAATATGCATTGGGCTCAGAATTCTATAAAGTCTTCAGGATATGAATCTTGAACTTAGCCCTGAGGACAAGCAGGTACTTGAAAAGGTACAACAGACATGAAGGTAGAATATCCCAAGAAAGTTGAAAGGCAGATGATTTAGCATTCAAGGCAACATAAATACAGGAGATCTAGAAATATTCCCATATTAAGTTCCTTCAACAAATCGTTTTGACATAAACCACCAGAAAGAAAGCAAACTGAATGCATCTCCTTTCTCTGTACCTCTGGTGGATATGCTCAAAAACATCCCCAATAAAACAGCCACAGCAAGGGTATCACCGACAAAAGTTTAAAAAAAAAAAAAAGAACAGTGGTAACTGACACTTCAGACATATTACTAAGCCCTAAATTGTTCAAAACTGTCCTCTACTCAACTATCTGATTAATTAATGAATGGTGCAGATCTGAGCATGTCACTCTTCTTATTCAATAAACTCCAGTGGCTCCCTACTGCCTCCAGGATCAAAAAGAAAATCTTTTGTCATTCAAAGCACTTTACAAGCTGGCTCTGTCCTACACTGTATGTTTTACACTCCCTATGGCCTTGCCTCCTTGCTGTTTTTCACACAAGTTAATCTAGCTCCAGAATCTGGTCATCTTCATTGGCTGTTCTCCATGCTTGAAATTCTCTCCCTCCTCATCTCCATCTTCTGGCCTTTGGGGTTTCTTCAAATCTCAGCTAAAATTCCATTTTCTATAAGAAGCCTTTCCTGATCCCCTTTAATGCTAGTGCCTTCCCTCTACTGTTTAGGTCCAATTAATCCTGTATGTAATTTGTTTGCACAGAGTAATTTTCATATTGTTTCTCCCATTAGACTGTGAGTTTAGAGCAAGAACTGAGGTTTCTTTCCCCTTTCTTTGTATCCTTAGGACTTAGTAATGTGTATGCTAGGTACATCATAGACACTTACATTCACTGATTGGCTGGCATCAGGTGGCCAGAAATCACAATGACTTGATAGCCCAAAAAGTGAATTAAAGTGCATAAAAAGAAATGGAACTACAACTTTAGGGCCCCAAGTAACTTTACGATGCTGAGAAAACACAAGTTTTGGAAATAAATTCATGACTACTAACATATCCAATGCAAAAAGAGGAAAGATCAGAGAAAAAGGGATTAACCAACTAGGAAAATTTTCTTATCTAAGATACAAGTAGTATATATGAGGTATACAGAATATACGTACAGCAAGGCCCACATCACTGCAGTCAGCCTCCTAAATGGGATAAATTGACTCAACTAAGCAGCTAAAAAAGCACAAATTAATGAAGAATTCTTAATTGTCTGGACTATATCAAATGGATTGACTTTTATCTTGGTCAGATATAAAAACTGACAAGGAGCTGGGCCCAAAGATGAACAGGAGGAGACCAGCATACTGCACTGCTCCTGAGAATCTACACAGTTCATTTGATGATCTCAAATATGTCCCTGAAGCTAAGGACAATCTTTTTTTTTCTTTTTTTTAATACCAGAAGGACTGGGATTTAAGAATACATTGAAACACCAAGATGTGACAATGGATGCAGGGTATTTTTGCATTATCCATAAAGCAAAGAAAGTAGAGTTAGGATGAAAATTTTTATTTCAAAGCACAAGTAAAATAAACTTTTTGCACCAACTGACTTGCCTGACTTGACAGTGTTTAATATCAAGATTCTCTCAGTGATGTTGTATGGCTGAAAAGGGAAAATATTCTCCAAAGAACTGAAGTTGAGAGAGGCGCATGGAGGGTGTAAGCAGTCTGGAATACATTATAACTGTGGAATTATGCAGAAGAATTGATGAAAATGATGCCTTTAGCAAGTTGTATGACTGGAAAAGACAGGGGATAGTCAGAGATAAGGTTAGAACAAGGGATAACAGACAATTAGCATGATCCACTGGTCTCCATATAAAGTCAAGGGAATACAAGGAAAGTATCCAGTACATTAAGCAGACCCCTTCAAGGCAAATTTGCAGGGAAATATGGATACAAGGAATACACAGGATGAGTAAACATGAATGGATTAAGAGATATACTGTTGGAAGGAATATCACCAGATAAGGTTAATATTTCAGTTAAGCCTAAGAACATATACAACATACACGTGTGTAAATTCACAAGCCATGAACATCCTGATTCTCATTATTGACTATATTTCTCCCACTTCCTTTGAAGTCAATAAAAAGTGTTGATAATATTATTAATTCCTTACAATTTCATTAATGCTCATGTGAGTGAAATGGACAAGATGGACATTTTTGTTTCTATACACAGACAAAAAACAAGCATCAGAAGGGTCATCAAGTTTGCCTGAGGTCACACCACGTCTTCTAACTAAATTCCAAGGGTCTTTCCACTACTGTTAACTTACCTCTCACATCCTTAACATCCTGAATCTTTTATTTTCATGAAATTAGCTGGTAATGAGAAGATTTGGAGCCAGTGGAGTAGATATACAAGGAAAGAGGTTGATCCCTAAACAATCAACAAACTATATATCACTGACACATGAATGACTCGTTGGCATTAACAGACACATATGTGATACCACCATTTCAAGATTTGCATACCACTTCCTATCATCATCATCTCCACATATAACTTTCGGAGTTAGGTATTATAGGTGGTATTATTCCAGTTTTACAGATGAAAAAAATTGAGGCTCAGAGAAGTCAAATGATTTGGCCATGGTCATGTTATTTCCTTTAAATATCTCCAGTAGACAAACTTGGTGAACACTGCATAAAGTAGATCAAAGTATGGAGATCTCAAAAAAATATTTCCATCTATGAAACTACCCCAAATGGGGGGAATCCTATAATCACCAAGTAATGTGTAATGTTCTATCTTTTTGCCATCAGATGTCAGTTTAAAGTAAGGTCATAATTGAGGCAGCTAAGGTGGTGCAATGGATAGAGTCCCAGTCCTTGAGTCAGGAGTACCTGAGTTCAAATTTGACCTCAGACACTTACTAGCTGTATGACCCTGGGCAAGTCACTTAACCCTAACTACCTCCAAAAACAAAAAGATCATAATTGTAGGCATTTTCTGCTTCTGTTGTCTGCATTTATCACACAGTATACTTGAAAAAAAAAACATTGGATTTGGCATTAGAGGGACTGGGCTCTAGTCCTGACTGTCACCCACTACTTGTGACAATTTTCACAAATCACTTAAATCTCTCTGGGCCTTATCCAATCTACAAAATGAGACAGGACTACACAATGTCTACAACTAACTCTACATCCAATTCATTTATGACCCAACATCATGTGTAAATATATATTGTACTCTTCCTTTTGGGTTTTGATATGCTGGATGTTGTCTTGAAATTTATCACCTTATCTAAAGATGAAAAAAAAATTCAGATAGGTACAAGACCCAAAAATATACTCAGAAAGTCTGTTTTTTCATTTAGCAATGGCTTTCAATAAACACTTGTTAAGCATATCACTGTGTTTGTGACTTGGGGAGAGACAAAAGGCAGAAGAATTTCTGCCCCAATGGATCTTACTCTATATTAGAAGAATTAGACACACATGACATTATAAACTCATAAAAGTTGCTAAATAAAATGATCTAAAGAAGGTTATTACAAACTGAGGCAACTGAGGACAGCTTCAGAGAAGAGGTGGCATTTGAGCTAGGGTTTTAAATGATGGGCACTTTCAACAGGCAAAAAGGGGAAAGAAAGGCATTCCAGGCATAGTAGTTAGTATAAATGGTGGCAGGTTAGTAATGTAAGTTCATCTTTAGGGAACAAAGAATAATCTAATTTGGTTGGAGTATAGCTTATGTGAAGGAAAAGAAATGAGATAATGCTGAAAAGACCAACTGAAGTAAGATTCTAGAGGACTCAATGTCTGGAAAAGGAATTAAAACTGAATGTTGTGATAGGGAGTGATGTGATAGGGAGTCACTAAAAACTTTAAACGATAAGACCAGAACTATGGGTAAAAAAGATTATTTGGCAGTGAGTATATATTGAAACAATGAGAGAATCACTATTTTTTATAAAGTTATTGAAAAAGTACAGGTGGATGGTAATGACTGTTCTATGGCCATCACACTGGGAATAGAGAGGAAGGGATGAAGAAAAATTTTGCAAAGGTGAAGGGATTGGACTTGATCATTGATTGAATATATATGGGAAATGTGGAAGAGAGAAAAGTTAAAGATACCCCCTCCCAAGGGATAGAGGGATAGAGAGTGAACTGCGATTGCAGGAGAAGAAACATTTAAGTCAGAAGGTGGAATAGAGGTTACAATCAGAGACAAAGATAATGTGCTTGATTTCAGATATGGTGAGTTCGAATTGCCAGTGGACTATTCAAATAGTAATGCACTATCTGTAGTTGGAGATAAAGTAACTCAAGAGAGGTTAAAACTAGAGACACAGATATAAAAATTCTTCTGCATAGTGAAGGGAAGTGATGGCCATGGGAGCAAATGAGATTGTATAGAGTGGAAAGCTAAGAAACATGTGAATACAGACCTATAAGATACAGAGACAACAAAGAAGAGAAGGAAAGAGGAAAGGAACAAGAATTCAACAGGAGTGTCAAAAGCAGCAAAGAACTGAACTGTACAGTAAGAATTTATAGTAACCATGACCTTTATCTAGTAGCTTTTTTTCCTTTGGGTAAGTGGGAATGGTCCAAACGTGATTATCACTAATGTGATGACATCCAAATTTTGGAAACTCCCCAACTAAAAGCACAAGTGAAGTTCCCCATTGTCCTGCAAGGTATATAACCTCACAAGGGGTTGGGGATAATGCATAGGTTAAATAATTGTTCCTTGTCAAATAGCTAGTATGGATCAGAGGCAGGAAGTGAATCCAGGTCTGACTCCAATACTGGCCCTATATCCATATGCTTGCTCTCTAATTTTTTATTGAAGAACAGGAAATATTCTCTGAATTAAAGAAAACGTCTTTGCATAAGAAGAAACTGATAGTTTTATTCTTTAAAGCTGTTCAATGAACTAGTGTCTGATGCAACAAAGATACGTCTCTATACGTGATAGATGTACATGAAAACAATGCATTCATGCAACTTGGGGTAGAAAAACACATATGGTAATGTAGCAAGTTATAAAACATTAGAAGCGAAAAATCTTTACTGAAAAATCCAAACAATATTGATAACTCATTTATCTACTATTTAGTGAATATAAATACAACAAAAATACTTATTCCTATGAAGAAACAGCATAAAAAATGCTAAAATTTCATATCTGTCTCTCTCTCCCCCTCCCTCCCCTGGGCGAGTAGGAGTGAGAATGTTTGGAGTAAGTATGTATGTATGTATATGTGTGTGTGTGCGCGCGTGTGTGTATATGTGTGTGTGTGTGCGCGTGTGTGTGTGTGTGTATATATATATACACACACAGAGATTTATTGCTGAAAAGAACCTTAGAGATCAGACTCCAACCTTCCCCATTCATAAATGGGAGAATACATTGTTCAAGTATTGTTATAATACTAAATATCTGTTATACATATATATATGTACTAAAAATCTTTAATACTAAAATATTTCCAGATTTCCTTAATGTATTGTTTTACAAGTTTAAAAAAGTCAAGGTTTAAATATAATCCTTAGGTTTTAAATATTTTATTAATTATTATAATTATATTACATATACATTATATTTTATATTATCATGATTAGAAGGCTGCTTTGCTTTGTAATAGTAAAATAGGAAACAAGTATTCAGGTTCCAACCACTGATGATTGACTGATTATACAGTTATGTGAATGTAATTCAATATGACTGATCCTAAGAATAACAAATAGGAAAGATACCAAGAAAGATGGAAAGATCCTTATGAATATCACTTCACCAAGTGTACAAAACAGAACTAGAGCGACTACCTAAAAACACCAGCAGCAAGGCTTTTTAATTATATAGCTAGAAAAAAGAGAAAATAAATAGTGATTTTTAAATTGATATCTTACTTCAAGGAAAATGTAAATAGTTCAGACATTATGGTTATAGGGAAGATTTTCTTTCTCACTTTGCTTGTTTTCACTTGTAAAGAATGTTGTAATTTATAATTTAAAAACACAGAAAAGTTACTGATTTGCCTATAAAACTGTTGAACATGATCTAGAACACAATCCCAAAGAGTTAAATTTGTGTTTCAATTTTAACTCTAAATTTCTTGACATCCGACCATTAGTATCACGCGAATGCAGAATTTTGCTATTTAATTTTCTCCTTAAAGATCATAAAACAAACCAAGGGAGAAAACAAATAAATCTGCCATTTACCTATTATGGAGTTCAAACCAGGTCAGTGGCCCTATTAGAGTGTAACTGAGTTCAGCTTACTTATTAACATACACTGACAGTACATTCTGTAACTATGGCTGCAAATGAAGGAAGATGCTCCGAGTGACTATTAGCAGAAGCCCTTATAATTTGGACCTCTACCTAGAGGAAGAGGTTATGTTAAGAGACAGTGAAATTTTCATCTATATCAGAGGGCATAGGGAGTAAAGAAAAGATCAGAAACTTCCAAGTATCTTATTTTTCTTTATACACTGAAAAACCCACACAAAATCCACTGCTACCAATGGAAACATTGCAGGTGAGGTATCAATCTTAAAAAAAAACCACACACATTTGAATAATTTCATTATTTTACAGTTGATCAACAGTGTTAGTCTTTCACCCAGAAAGAGTTAAACCAATTCTTTTACAGGATGAACAGAAAATCCTATCTTCTGACCTGGCCACCACATTCTAATCATTTCTTATGGACAAAGAATCTAGTAAGGTACAGGAGAAAGAATTCTGGACTCTGAGTCAAATGCCATGGGTTCAAAACCACAGCTCAGCCCCCTTGGGCAGAAGTTATGTTACATCTCTTATTTCTCGGGGCTGCAGTTGCTTTATCTTTAAAATGCTAGGGAAAGGAGAAGGTATATGGTTCCTCTTCTAGAGCTAAATCTGTGACCTTTGTGAATTTACCAGGCCAATAGTCAAATATCCTAACTATAGCAACTGCTGTGTCAGTGTGTGCTCTTCCCCACCCCTACCTCCTGCTTTATGCAGAGAAATAACCATAATGGAGTCATCTTCCACTAGATGTTTCCTTTTCATTACTCCTATTTTCATATATGCCAGAGTAACCATTGCTGGTCCCCTAGAAAAAAATTCTGTGTCTCCTCCTACCCACATGCTGAATGACCACAATGTATCTATTACAAGTACTCAACTAGTGGTACAATGATGCTCTGAAGGACAAAGGGATATAAAATTTGCTCCTGCTGACAAAGGGCAGTGAATAGATAAGCTAGCTACATCTGTACTTATGTCCCTTGCTCACATATGGTTGTTTGACTTTGTCATCTCCATTAAACTATGAGCTCCTTGAAGGCAGGGGATGTTACCAGCTTCCTTTGCAACCCCAGCCCTGTAGTGCCTGGCACACAGTAGACACTTCCCAGCTTGCTGATTGACTGACTACAATGCACCAAGCTTTCTATTTGCCAGTTACACCCGGAGGTTTCACCACAGAAAATTATGTATGCTATCTCTACAAAAGAGGACCATTTAAGATAAATGTATGCTCTCAATGATTTTCTAAATGGAAAATTTTTAAAAAATAGACAAACAATTCTAAGTGTCAATCTGACAAAAGGCTTATGATTACTTTGAGATTAAACTACCGGGTAAAAATCCACCCTTTTAAAAGGACATTATGGAAAGTACATCATGGTATTTAAATATCTGAAAAACTTTATTCTTTCCTTTTCTTTTCTTAAGTATTTCTTCCACTGACCTGACCTCCTTTATGAAAGTAATCCAAAAAAAGTACTTTCCCCACATAATTCTTTTCTCTACTGACTATCCCTCTTTTGAAGTCAACTGTAGTTCAACATTTTGAAACATGACACACTTTTTGGTTACACCTGTGGCCCTCTTTGCTTAGGCCCACATTATAAAAATCTTATTTTCTTTTCCTTACCTTCTGGTCAATCAGCATACATGAAAGATGGCAAGGATTGAACATCATTCATCATAATACACAGGCAACTTGATGTAGTGGATAAACACTGCTTCAAGTCAGGAAGATCTAGGGGTTCAAGCCCAATCTTAGACAGATCTCAGAAATCTCTTAAGATTATCAATCGACAGAACATGGACTGATTGACAACAATGGAAGGAAGAGCCTCAGCAGGAGTCCCTTGCACAGATGAAATAACAGATCTATATTTCCCTCAACTCTCCTTCTTCTTAAAAATAATTTTAACATTTACAGAATGGTACAGGTTAGAACACTTTATTGACTGAAATAAGGAAGAAATGTTTGAGATCTTGATTTTAATTAACATTGTCAGTGGTCTTTGCTTAAGTCACTACAACACTGTAGTAAATAGCTGTAAGACTGGGTGAAGAATAACAAAAACCATTCACATTTATATAGAGCTTTATGGTTTATAATACATGTAACCCCTGTCTCAAAGCATCCCAGTGATGGGAGAATCAAGCCTATTCGATCAGTCTCTTGGCTAAGTTATGACGTTACAAGTAAATCTTAAGATAGACCTACACAAGTCTCTAGATCACATATACTTTCCTTATGACAACAATAGGAGGTAGAAATGTACCAGTCCCATTTTACAGATGAGGAAGCAGAGGTGCAGAGAGGGTACATCCCACAACTAGTGAGGGCTGAAGTTAGACTGAGCTTAAGTACTTTCTAACTTTAAGTCAAAAGCCTCTTCAATTACACAACCCTGCCTCTCCAACAGGAACTGTCATAAGACTATTGAAAGTTGCCAGGGGTGGGCCCAGGACCAATAGCAAAATCTGTTTCTTTGTTTCTGCTCCACTTTCCCTCCTCCTCTTTCTCTGCTGCTTGCCATAGAGTTAAATATCAGGGGAAAAGAGTGGGTCTTATGGGGGGAAAATTGAGAAACCTGAATAAATGGTAGAACTAGTGGAAGTACAAAACATCTCATGTAAAAAGGGAAGGGAAGGAGAGAGGGAGGGGGAAAGAGATGAAAGGGGGGAGAGAAAAAGAGAGACAGACAGACAGACAGAGACAGACAGGGGCTACCTCTAGTCCCAGGCACCCCTAAGTGGCTTTAGACATTATACAAGAGGAGAAAGGAGAAGAGGACACCATGAGTCTAGTATTAAGACTATGTCTGGGGCTATGAGCACTGTTATATCTGATGTGCTAAGGAGATGGAACATAGAGTACTGTATACTTTCATTGTCTGCCTTTTCTCCTCCTTCCAGTTCTTTCTAGGGAAAGAAGAATCAATTTTATCATTTTTCATTAAAAGTATTTTTGCTTTCTGTTTTGCCATTTGATGTAAAATAAACTGTTTTTTCTAATACCAAATGGTTGTTATTACTATACAGATTTGTATATGTGTGTCCCTGGAGGTAAAACTGTCACAAGAAGGTCACGGTTGATGTTCTCAAGAAGAGAGAGTTTTTCATAACTTCTGGGAATACTCTAAGCATTGGGGCTTAGAGCTAGGCAGAAAAGAGATTTTATAACTTATCAAAATCAAAGACCAAGTGAATCCAGACCAAAAGAAACCTAGACACAACTGAGCCCCTTCCCTTGGGGAAAGAAAGGTGGTATGTGGTATCTCTTCTGAGGACAGTTGCTTCAGGCACCTTCTGTCCTTTCTCCTTCCTATATAGGTTTAAAGAAACCCTTAGCTTCAGAGGGGTGGAGCAGACAGAGTAGATAAAAGAGAAAGTCACTTCTACTGGGAGAGTTGGGAACACAGGGTGTTGCCGGTATGAGGGTGGGAGTAGACAAGAGGGAGTAACTAGTTGTCCTGCTCAACAAGCTTTCCCTCTTCTACCCTGCATACTTGCAGAAACAAATACATCCTCTTAGAAAGTGTTAGACATATATTCAACATTTTCCTACCAAAATTAATTCATGATGATATAAACATCTGAATATGCTGATGACATTCTAAGAAGTCTTCTTAATAATTTATAACAAATTACTCAGAGTAGATACAAATATCTGGCAAATTTATCCTCAGTGCCTAAGTGACTCTGGTAATAAGTCAAGTGCTTACAGAAGCAGAAGGCCCATTAACTCTTTTAGTTCATAATAAGGCCATAAATAACCTGAGGCAGGAAAATAGTTAATGGACATCAGGTCCTGACTTGAGATGGCAGAACTCAGGCCTCCTAAAGGCTGGGAGCTAGGGAACAGAACAACAGAAAGGGCACTGACTTTGGAATCAGGATCTGAGTTCAAATTACGACTTAACATTTATGGCCTATGTAACTGGGGGCAACACAACCTCCTTGGGTGGTTCTCAATTTCCATATCTGCAAAATGAGGAGACTAGACTTAGATGGACACTGAGATCCATTTCTATCTAGCTCTATGGTCCTATTTACTTGCTATGTGACCACAGAAAAGTCACTTGACTTCTCTGAGGCTCAGCTCAGTCTCCCCACCTATTACATGAGTTAAAAAACACCTTTAAATATCCATCTTGCCGAATTGTTGTAAGGCCCAAAGGAGATAATTTACATAAAGCATTTGGCAAACTTTAAAGTGCTAAATAAGTGTCAGTTGTGATAATGCAAAGTCTATTTTGTTGATGATTAATATTAAAAGAGCTACAGAATTCACAAGCAACTTTGGGAAAGAACTCTTACGGCAGACTTTTGAAAGCTTACTGGAATTCTACAAAGCCTGGGACATCAGCAGGCATTCTGCCACTGGCTACGGAGACCTCGAGCAAATTGGGTTAACATTAATTAACAAAGGAGCAGAATACCCAAATCAAAGATACAGGATGATGATTTCAGCTAAGTCCCTTTGGCTCAGGTCTACTGGAATTGTACAACTGAATAAATACAACATGTATTTGCATGTGGCAATGCAGGGCATCCCACACCCACCAGCTTCCCGGAGTCAGTCTGACTGCCTGGGAGACAATCGTACCATAGGGAGTGGGCTGAGAACAGAGCATGCAGAAATAACAAAGCTGCCTGGGCCTGAATTAATGCTAAGGGCACCTCAGCTCGTCTGCAGATTCAAAGGTAATGTTATAATCACATGCCTACACGCATAGAAGCAACTGTACTTTCCCTCAACCATGATGCATCTCCATGGCTCATATTCCAATTAAGCCATTTCTTCCTTTGTGGGGGGAGCGGGGGCGGGGGGGGGGGGAAGATGATGGCCTAAGTAGCCACTCGGGCTGAAAAGTCATCAAGACTTCAGCTCATATTTAACACCATTCTGAAGTAGGCAGAAGTATATGAGTGCTTAATATTTTTAGTCTAATTGTAAAATGGAAAAGATTCAATTCATAAACAGCTGAGGATAGGGACAGCCCAGTGGCTGTCTCCCAAGTTCTCTGTAATAAGCAGTTGAGGGGACGCTCATGTGTAAGGTGGGGGAAAGGAAAAAAACACAACAGAATGTAAATGACTCTGTAATCACAATTATGTAATAGTGCATCAACACAGCTTTTAGTAACAAAATGCTTAGTGTGAACTTGCTTGGGGATACAAAACCATCTCTCTGTATCTGAACTTTTCTACTGCACTGAAATAGAAGTCACTTGCCTTTCAAAATCGTTGTTTGTGACCTCATATGAAAATTTGCTATGATAAACTCTTTGAAAAAAAGAGCTGGTACCTCCAGATGTGCGCTGCTAAATCCTCTTCTTTGTGCTTAGCCTTAAATAGAAATTTGGGTGCCCCACCCTTCAACAAGAAAGTATTAGGTGGGAATAACAATGGCTATTTTGAAATTCATACGTACCCATCCTCTACTTTTTCCTGCTCTCCTATTTTATTATTTCAAAATAGGCCAGGAACAAAACGTCTAGATAACTTGAACTACATGTTCAAAATCCATAATTACCATTATTTTTTTTTCTTTACCCCCTTTCAAAGGATTTACACACAAAAATGCACAGTCTTGTTGAAACAAGTTAAGATTTCCTCTCTGCCATTATCTAACTTAAATCAAGGTTGTAGCAATGCAATTCAAGACTTGATCCTGAAAGAACGAACCTAAATTTAAGCAAAACCAAACTATTGAAAATATGAAGTTACTTTCTGCCATGATTTGCTGGTGTCTATCATCCTAACTTCATAGTTTCAAGCTGTTCTCAGGTTTTCTACAGATACTATTGCTCCAATGGTCCGTGGTGACCACATAGCTTTGCATATATATATATATCTATATATCTATCTATCTATATATATATATATATATATATACATATGTGTGTGTGTGTGTGTGTGTGTGTGTATGGCAGTATTTTTTTCTAGACAACAACATCAAAAAGAATGAGTCAGTAAGGTGCAAACAGTGCCAGGGTTTGGAAATAAAGATCAAAGCCTCAAACCAAGGGCAATTTAGGGTTGCAGAGACATCGATCTCTCCTTCCTATTCTGACAAATGTCTTCAGATAGCAACATAAAGCATATATACATAAAATATGCATGATGAAATATATACATATACTTGAACTATCAGTACTACTGTTTATAGATTTCAGGTAAATAGCAATTTTTTTTTTTTTGCTAATTTATAAGGGTGACATATCTGATGTTTGCCCATGCTACAGAGAAAAGAATTCTAGTCTTGGACACAGGGGGACTGGGTTCAAATTCCAGCTTTCAAACATTTTTTAAGGCAAGTCCCTTAACCCCTCCGGACCACACTTTTACCACCTGCCACTTAGAACTGGGCAAGAAAACTGCTTTGTAAACCTTTAAGCTCTAGAGAAACATGAGCCACTATTATGATTAGACCCCATGGCTGCTTCTACTCTCCTCCCCAGTTTATTCTGAAGACCCATACCGTATTAAGATTGTGTGATAAATTCTTTGGCACCTTATCCTCTCATGTCAAAGAAGGTAGTAAAAGCCTAAGTGGGGATTCAGGAACCATCTACTCCCACCCATGTAGGGAGAAACCAAACCAACTCTTCTTTAATACACCAAGTCATCATCCAGGCTCTGTACTGCCAATGAGGGGTTACCCACAACCTGCTGAGGCAACTTGCTAGTAGTAAGGAAGTCATTCCAACTCCACACACTCCCCTGACCCCCAAGCCGTAACTGACACCTTTGCGCTTCTATCTCCTCTTCCAAGCTAGAGGCCAAAGAGAAATAATGCCTTCTCCATGTGAAAACCTTTAAAATACTTTCTATATCAATGCTTTAATATATAATTTGATGCATGGACACACACTCACTTCAAAATAACAATAATCTGATATTCTATTTCCCTAAGCCAGTCTTCTCCCCTCCTGTGTGTATTTTAAAATAAATACAGTTCTGCATCACTAAATCTTTCACAAAGACAAGGCCGCATTATTGGTTATATAAATATGGCATTTGAAGAGGGGTATGGGGGAAAAAAGGTCATAAGGAGAGGAAATTACAACTCCAGAAAAGCAAACATTTCCAAAACTCAAGCATATCAAAGTATGTACATATATGATGAGGAAAAGAAAAACAAGGTAGCAGTAGGGGGTCTAATTTATAAAAATGTCAAAGGGATAAAAGAGAATAAGCATTTATAGGGTACCTACAATATGGGCCAGGCACTGTGCTAAGTAAGCACTTTACAAATATTGCCCAGGTGATGTTATTATACCCACTTTACAGTTGAGAAACCTAGAGCAAATAGGTTAAGTGACTTGCTCAGGGTCATCCAGTTAATAACTATTTAAGGCTGGATTTGAATTCAGAGCTTCCTGACTTTAGCATAGCACTTCTGTCACTGCATCATCTAGCTCCCTTAAATAAGAAACACATTTTTCTTTAAAAATATAGATTGAGAGAAAAAACAATCTTCTGTGAGAGCCCCTTTAATTCTTCCAAAGATAAAAAACCTGGTGATCTGGTCACATTCATTGCTTAACAAGAAAAATATATATGAAAATGTTTCCCTGTCACAGTTGGTTTTGACTTTACAAAAACTTCATGCCTTTTAACTTATGGCACTAATTTAACATGAAAGCCAGGATTTCAGCTTCAACCCTCAGAGGTACCCGAGCAGTGGCTTTTCTCTTCCATCTTGGCCAATTTTTCCGAATCAGCAGAATGAAAATTCCCTCAAGTCCACTCCCTCCTTCCCCAAGAGCCAACTAAGTCAAGATGTCTGTAATAAACTCTATGGTCTAGGGAAAAGGGACGTTCACAGTCTTAAGTTTCTAGGCTATCACAGACATCCATGTAAGGCTATCTTGAGCTTATCCATTCTCTAATTCTCTTCCTTCCTCTAATCTCTCCATCTTAGCAACAAATACAACAAACACCTCAAAGCATTTCCTCTTCCCTATACTAAAGGTTGGCTTTTTCTCATATTCTTATTTGGTCGTGCCATTTAGGAGCAGGACAAACTTCACTTTGGGAGGAGAAAAAAACTAACGGGGGCCTAGGAGACTCAGGTTCTCCTTCCAGTGCTGTTATTCATTAGATGCTTGAATCCCGCTAACCCCCTTCCCACCCATTCAGTAAACTCCAGTGGCTCCCTACTGCCTTGAGAATCAAACATAAAATCATCTGTTTGGTTTTTAACCAGACCCCCTCCTACCTTTCCAGTCTTCTTACATCTTAGTCCCCTGCATGTACTATTCAGTCCAGTAACAGAGGCTTCCTGGCTCTTTCTCACACAAGATCCTCCCATCTCGAGGCTCCAGACATTTTCACTGGCTGCCCCCTAAGCCCAGAATGTTCTACCCCTCCCCTCTGCCTCCAGCCTCCTTCAGGTCTCAGCTAAATCCTTACCTCCAGCAAGAAGACTTTCCAAACACCCCCTTAAGCCTAATGCATTTCCTCTTTGATTATCTCTCATTTATCCTGTGGATATCTCGCTTTGTACATAGTTGTCTTTTTGATTAGACTGTGACCTCCTTAAGATCAGCAACCAGTTTTACCTTTCTTTGTATCCCCAGATGATACAAAGCACATCGCCTGGCATGCAGTAGATGCTTTTTTGCTCCTTTAAGTAGCCATTTGTTAATTGCACAATTTATATTTTATATAGCTCCATATATAACTGATCAAAACATTTTCTAAAACTCTCATGACTACTATGCTTACCTAAGATTTGATTATTTGAGATAAAGCTGCTGCTATTTAATATCAAGATCAGATTTCCACACATTCAAAACATTGGAGTCATCTAAGACTTAGTTATACTCTCAACTGGTTCACAAAAACGGTCATTTCAGGGAAAACAATTATTGCTTGGTGAAGTGCCTGTGCTCATATCTGCCTTGTGTGACAAGAACCACATGCAGTACAAGCCCATTTAACAGAAGGGTTAGGGAACTCTATGAAGCCTTTGCTTGACCCAGTGTGGCAAAATTCAGCCGACTAGGGGCTAAATGGCACTATCCTAAAAGTAAACGTCAAATAGAAAAAGTTTAGACAAAGGGAACAAGAGTTAATAACTGAGTAAATGCAACAAATGAATAAGGATTGAGCATGCTGAAGGGGAAGATGGCAAAGTGCCTGGGACTAAAACTAGAACAATGTTTGTGTACTTCAGGCTGAGGGCTAGAGATGGTAAACACTTTTTTTAGATAGCTGGAAAGAATAATGAAACAGGCAGTAACCTACAAGTGTACAAATAGAAAACTCATAAAATTGATTCTACTACATTGACAGCTAACCAAAGAACTGTTGTGTGAGGAAAACCAGGTTAACTGAAATCTAAAAATAATTCTAAAAAACGCTTCTAGTCTCTCCAATGGACAAGTGAGAACAAAGGAGAAAAGATTTCACTGTACTATACAACCTCTATTTTATTGGAATCACATAGTTAAAAAAAAAAGGGAGGAAGAAATAAAACTGACACAGTACATACAACACTTCAAACAGATTACAATGCAGAACCTTTCTATTTATGCCTCTTCAAACAGATTACAATACAGAACTTTTACATAAGGAGAGGGATGAAGCATAATCATAAGAAAAATGATTTGTTTTTACCATCTATCTAATAATAGAATTAAAGCAGAAAAAGAACTAGGTTTCACAACACAAAATGCCAGAGACAGAATTAGAATGGACAGCTTAATACTTAAAAAACAAAGCATCCCTAGACATACATAAAAACTTCTCAGTAAACGAAAAAACTAAGAGACAAAGCAACCTCTGGTTGCCATAGCCCAAAACAGGGTGTGGAAATTCCAGGATACAGTGACTCACTTATGTATCTTAGGCAAATTCATTAAGATTTTTCTGTTTCCTGATGTTCCAAATAGTAACAAAAGAAGATTCTGACCTTAACTGATCTAAGATAACTAGAGATCCTCTCAGGAACGTTTAGGTGGAAGGATTCAATTTTGAATGAATAGCATACGAGAACATGTGGGAAGACACTCTCTTAGAGTATGTCTAAGACATACCAAGAGTAACAAATTTTATGGTCAACTTCACTTCAGCTCCACAACACTTTAAAGACCCTCTGTGTATAAGGCATTGTCTGACAAAGATCAAAATAACACACTGCCCTAGCAGCTTTCATTTTACTAGGGTGACAGCTTGCACAAATTAGTAAAGGTGAAGTACAGACAGAATAAATACAAAGCAATTTCTGGGGGGTTGGGTGAGCCTGAAAAGATTAGGAGGAATCAAGAAAAATCTCATGTAGGGTAGGGCCGGCAACTCATTGTGGTTGCTCAGTCATTTCAAATGTGTCTCAGTCTTTGCAACTCATTTGAAGTCCTCTTGGCAAAAATACTGGAGTGGTTTGCCATTTCCTTCTCTAACTCATTTTACAGATGAGGAAACTCAGACAAACAGGGTTAAGTGACTTGCCCAGGGTCACCCAGCTAGCTAATGTTTGAGGCCAGATCTGAACTCAAGAAAAGGAGTTTTCCTGACTCCAGGCCCAGAGCTCTATCTGCTTTGGGACCTCTGCTGAACCCAAAATAAAATGAAGGATTTTAAGAGGAAGAGGTAAAACAGAAGTATATTCTAGCAACGAGACATAGCTAAGGTAAAGGCCATCATGGTAAGAGACAGAAACATCACTGACAAGGAAGATTATCTATGGCAGTTTAAGCTCAAGTCAAATTGTGAAGGTTGGTTTTTTGGGGGTGGGGGTGGGGGAGGAGGCAGGAGTTTGCATGTATCTTAGAGGGAACTAGGGAAAGATTGAAGATGGTAGCACAGAGCCATGATATCATCAGACCTGTTCTAGAGGATGATTATGTTGGCCACTATGTAGAGGAAAACTGAAGAGGAGACAAACCAGAACTGTGCAAGTGAGAGGTGGTGAGAACCTGAACTAGGGTATGAGGAGAGAGAGCACTCCATTAACTTTTAACACAGAGCCTTTTAATTCTCAATATTTAAGTTATGTTTAAATGTATTTAAAACTTACAGAGATGAACCACAACAGACAATAAATGCAATATGGGATTACATTGTGCAACATACATGTTCTCTCCTCCAAGTTCTGCCTTTTATTCTCTAGTCTGGTTCTTTTTCTTTACCTTGAAAGCCAATAGGCTAACAGTGAAAAACTGCCATAGGAAATGTATACCTACAGCTGCCTCACTTCAAAATACAAAAGGAAATATGCAAAATGGCCACCAACTCCTGGTCTACCTGCTACCAAAATAAGTTCCTACGCTGATCAATGTGACATTATACAAATGTGGATTCCTGACAATGAAGAAATACCATCTTCTCATTAAAACAACAAAATTCTAGCATCCCAAACTCCCTACCTCTTGAAAAGCCAGCTTCCCTTGCCTTCTGTGAAATAAAGCAGATAGATGGTTATGTAGTACCTAACTGGCAATGGAGACTCATAGGCTTGGTTTCAGAAGAAAGGAAAAACAGAAGGAAAGGATTATTCTCCAAAATACTACAAGTGTCAAGGAGTAAGAAGGTATGACTCCAGAACTGAAATGCCTAACAATTTCCAAATGGCATGTGATGTAAATGTGGTAAAATGAAAACCCAAAAGGTCATGAAGTTAAAATTCACATGACTGGATAGTGCAGAGTTTCTGGTTATATGGGAGCAGAGCGGGATATCGAAAAGAACACTGGACTGAGAGTCAGGAGAACTTGGTTAAATGTCCAGTTCTATTACTTCATACTTGTGTTACTCTGGACAAGTCACTTAACCATCTGAGCATTAGGATGACCTTTATCCATAGACCAAGAGTGGAATGATGGGAGGCTTTCACACTATGAGACCTCATAGGATTAGTGATCTAGCGTTTGAAAGGACCTCAGAGGCCATATATAATCTTGTCATTATACAGATGAGGAAACTGAGGCTAAGAGGATAGTTATCCAAGGTCATACGGGAAATGAGCATCAGAAGTAGAACTTGAACCTGATTTTCCATGTCATACTGCTTTTTCCTTCAGCTAAGAATTTAAATCTATTAATATAGTTGTGTGATATTCTTTGATTTATTTCAAATTCAGATCTTTTTTCCTTTCATATTAAATTGAAACACTGAAAGAGGAAAGAAAACCCACCAGGGAAGAAAAAAAAGAAAGAGAAAAGAGAATGATTTCTTACAGTAAGAAAGGTATGTACTAAACCTTCTGAGGACAAATCGGTTATATTGCGAATAGAAGGTGCTTAAAAAATGCTTGCTGACTTGAGGCATTTATGTTTCACATTTATACTGAATTTACAATTCATTTCGATGGAATTACATTTTACATTACACAGAGATAAATTTATCACAGAACACAAATGCTCCCAGAACTTTGATGATGAAAATGGTGGCATTCTCACATTTCATAAAAGGATGGTACTGAACTATGTGTGACAAGCAACTGTCCACAAAGAAAATGAAGAAACACAAGTGGGAGTACAGAATGGATTGCTAGCATTCTACACAAGGCTAAGATGATTAATGAACATGTCACAGGAGCTTTGTGTCATAATTTCCTTCAGCAAATATGGATAGAGACCTGACTTCCCTCCTCAGACATTGAGATATAAAAACAAAATTAAAAGCTAATATATTGTACATAGCAGCATATGGAATCCTGCTTTTCTAAAAATGGGTGCCACCATTTTAGTTCATAGCTCATCTTAGATCATTAACATAAACAGAAGTTCCAAGATGCATTTCCAGTCTCATGTACTCAATGTTTTCAAACATGTTCATAAAGCCTGTATTTGTGCTTATAAATTCCATTCAAGTACGCAAATAGATTCAGACAATTAAATTTCTTAGTTTCCTTGCACAATTTCCAATCTGCATGTGTAAAGGAATATTCTATGAAACTAAGGGCTGTCATCGGAAACACTAGACCAGTGTAGTCTGATTGGTAAGAATACGAAACACATATTCTTTTCGCCACACTCATTTATACTTGGACATGACCTTAGAAGGGGAGGAGGCAGGAGAGAGAAAGAAGGGAAGGAGGGGTGAGAAACAGACAGCTTCTTTCTTTCTAGAGCAGAAATTTCTGAATAGGAGAAATTCTTTCTTCTACTTCTTTAGTAATCTTCTCATAGTGTCAAACCTAGGATTTTCAGTAAACATTCTTGACTTTCTAAGCTGTTGTTGAGGAGATGTAGGTCAGGACTCTGTGAGATACATAGATGACTTATTTTCACTTTTTCTGTGTATTAGTTTCAGAAGAACCAAAGTTAACGTTACACACTTTTTCTCAGAAGGCAAGAGTACAGGGCTTTCTAGGCAAATAAGCTCCTATTTGAGCTGTAGAGCAACGTACAACTATTTTCAAACCATTACTGTTTAGGATGCTTAAGTACTAGCTTATTACTAAATGGTACTTCTGTAATTCAGAAAGCCTGTGTAGACTAAATGGCTAATAGACTTTGATAGTCAGTACTACCTAATGGGATCTTAATGTGAACAAATTCTTTAATTCTAACAGAAAATAAACCAGCATAAGTCAGTTTCCTCATTCACGAAACAAAGAGTTTGGACTGAATCATGGGTGAGGCTCCCCTCCAGGGCTAACATGTTATGATTTTAACTCTTTATTTGGCCAAAGCTAAAAAAATTTTTTTAATACAATATTATGACAACAGGATCTAATAATTCAGTAATGTATTTAATACCTAATAATTTGACACAATCCACATGTGTATGTCTACATTTAATAAAAAGCTGGATAGTGAAATCAAACACCTTAATTGCCATGTTTGAGCTCTAAATACATGTAGAATACGTATCTTGAGTGAAGCACATTTCTGTTAAGTTTTTCTCCTTTGGAACCTAAATTTTTTTAAAATGAGAAATTCTATGTAGGTCATAGGACTTTAGCATTACATTTTAAAATAATTTATTAAAATATTTGCTTCCTATAAATACAAATAGAAGGGTTATGTGCCACTGGGCTTAACAATAGTTCTTCAATGTCTATTTCCTGAAATGAGAGATAAACAGAAATAGTGAGACCCTAAACTATAGTGACCCTAAGATAAGGTATTACCAAAATATGGCATCTTACTACTGCCCTCTGAGAACAAGCACCAAATATCAGTACATGAGAATTCCTCAGATGAGAATTATTGCTAAATAAAGCATTCTGTCACGGTAACATAACTAATACTTCCTAAAAGTAACTAAAAACCTCTAGTTTCCTCTTCCACTCCCCACTCCTTTTCCTGTAGAACTCGTGTTTTATATTAAAATGGCTTTAATCTTTCACTGCACAAAAGAATAGATGGCAGCTGGCATCAAACCTGCTACCATTAATAGTGATATAAATTATTCGTACCTTTCAATTATTTTCAAGCATTCCTATTTTTAAAATGGATGCCTTATACTGGTGATCCATGAAAGGGACAAAGGAGAGAGTCATCAGATTCCTAGGCATTTCTTATTGTCAATACCTAGAATAGAAATAAAATCCCATTCTCCCTACTGATACCAAATGATTGTCCTGTAACCAATTAGAAGCACAATGTTACTACTCATGATGATAGGGTCAGCCAACATTGTCATCCAAAGATTTTTGTAAAAATTATATTTTATTTGCATGATAGGTATGGAGAAACGGCTATGCTTGGTTTCCCTTAGAGTAACTCAAAGTAGATTTTGGTGTTTGTGTGTTCCCTATTGCGATCGGCATATGTTTTTAAAACTGTGCTCCATCTGGTACTTTAATAGTATAAGAAAAGATAGCAGACCCACTCCCACACTACTAAGAATATATTTCATAGCAATTCTCCACAGGCCCTGCTAAAAAAGGACAACAGAGCAAAGGTCATGTGAAATTTGATCTGACTAAAGCCCTGGCAAAAGATATTTTCTTACATGTAAACTTACCAATTTGTTGTACAAAAGAAAAAGCAATCACAAAATTTAAGTGGTTATTAAAAACAAAATAAAATATTTTTTTTCCTCAGGGGAAGAGGGAGCTACCAGAAAAAGATATTCAAATAAAAGTGGGCCACAGGAATGCAGAACACAAATTTCAGAAATAAATTGTGAACTGCACATAATAACTACATAATTATTTCTATATGTTTATTTTGAATTTTTTTACAAAATGCTGTTTTCCTTTACCCTCCAAACTTTCTATAAAAAAAAAAACAAAACAGAAAATAGCAAGTAACTATAGAATGAATAAGAAATTATTGGTAACTAGAGGTTTTCTGTTTTCCAATTAGAATCCATAAAGCATTTCTATGAAAATCTGGTATCAATAAAACTATTGTAAGGTAGTGCTACATACACGCACAAGCGGATAGGGATTTTCACTGCGTAGTGAACCCTTACAAAGAGAAACTACCACACCTAGCCCCTGACAAAGCCTGCATTGATACTGTATCATTAACAAAACACATAAGATCTTTGGAGATTTTACTATTTGGAACTACAATGAATATAGCAAATTAATACTAATTGATGATACTGGGTCAAACACTAGGCGAAGTCCATTCTCAGAATTCTTGCTCTGCTTTTTGGCTGATGGCTCTGGAGATTCAGCCATAACTCATGGCTGCTGATTGATTTATTGATTGTTGATGGTTTCTTGCTGTTATGGGTTTAAGTAAGATACTTCATCTTACTAAACCAGTTTTCAGGAAGGAAACATACAGTAGAGAGAATGGCTTTTATTAGTGTCAAAAACTGGTCTTCAGAAGCACGAAACAAACATAAAACAAGTCTTGTCAAGTAGCAAACCACAAAAGAAGATAAATACAAGCTATGTTAATTTACTTTAAATTTCAAGCAAATAGCGTTATAAACTTTTTAAAATCTTAGAACAGATTTTACAATTCTTAAAAGTACTCACTCACATGTGAAATTTGTAATGGACAAAGTAAGAAAAGTAATAATTGGTTATCACCAAAGAACAAAATCCAAGCTACTTTTATTTGTAAAATTAGAAACTTTCCTACACAGTTCTAGGAGTCTTATTTAAGACTACCGTGAGACTTAGAATCATTGCTGACTACAATTCAAAGTATACAGAGAAAACAAAGATAAGAATAAATAAAAGGCAAAATGTTGGTGTGCTATAGAACCCAAAAAGGACTATAACTTCCAGGTAAATATTTTCAGGGAATAACTTTAAAATTTCATGAAGGTATTTTATCATTCAAACCAGACAAATAGTTAAAAGACTGAAAAATATCATAAAGTATAGACTAGATGGGTGATCCTGTCACTGAGCCTCTGAGCCTTATTTTCTTCATTTATAAAATGAGAGGATTGGACTCTAAGATGAACTCTAAATTCCTTTACAACTGTGATTCTATGCTTCCCAAGCTTTTATAGCAGTCTCTCTTGGGATTCTCATTTTCTATTCTTGTTATTTCAAGGAAAATTCGCTCCATGTTTAAAACTTCAATTTCAAGGACGCTTTCTAGAGCACCTCTGTATACAGCATATTCTATAACTTATGTGTCATAAGCTTGGACATGAAATCAAGGAGAATTGAGTTCAAATCCATAGACACTTTCTAGCTGTATGACCCTAGTCAAGTCACTTAACCTTTGTCTGCTTCAGTTTCTTCATCTGTAAAATGGAGATAGTGATGGTACCTACCTTACAGGATTATTGTGAGGGTCAAATGAGCTAAGCTTTGAAAATCTTAAAGCACCATATAAATGACAGCTATTATGACCGATGCTAACACTGGCCAAAACAGTCAGCTGAGAATCAAGACAATGTAAGGAAAGCATGTTATCAACATAAATAAAATCCTATTAATATCATTCAAGAGGTTGATGTCAACATTAAGTAGCCTTACACGGGACTCCTAACTTTGTAATACCAACAGAACAAATCAGTAAGTATTAAATACCTACTGGACACTGTGAATACCAATAGCAGTCCATGCTTTCGATGAGCTTTCATCCTATCTGAAAGAACCCACACAGAGAAAAGTAACTGCAAAGAGGGCACTAAAAACTAGGGAACATCAGAATAGGCTTCCAGCAGGAGATAGCACTTGAGATCACCTTTGAAGGAAGTTAAGGAGATGGGGAGGGAATACATTCCACAGAAATGAGAAGAACAAAAGGGCAAGTCAGGCTGGGTGGAAGGGAGAATGTCGGAAGCTTGATCCTGAAGCGTTTTTAAAAAAAGCCAGAGGGGTTTCCTTTTCATTGTAGTGAACTAAAGGGAACCACTGGATTTTTTTGACCAAGGAAATGACATAATCGGATTTGTACTTTAGGAGCACCACTTTGGCAGTTGCATGGGCAAGGGAGAAAAAAAGCAAAAAACAAAATTTGTGGCACAAATTAGGAAGCTATTTTTAATAATCCGAGAGATTATGAGGGCCTGAATAAGGGTGGCAGCCATGAGTGGAGGGAAGAGGATGAATGAGACACATATTTTAGAAGTAGAACTAATAAGATTTAGCAACTGACTGAATATACGGGCAGATGGAGTGAGAACCATGTAGGATGCTACTAGGAGGGTCGGGAATTCTAGTGATTAGAAAAACGGGGACACCCTCAATAAAAATAGGGAAGTGGAGAATTTTTGTGGAGAAAAATGATGTTTTGTTTCAGATGTAATGAATTTGAGATGCCTACTAGATATCGAGTTAGAAATGTTTAATAAGCAGCTGGTGATGATGGACTGGCTCTCAAGGGAGAGACCAAGCCTGGGAGTCACCTGCCTAGAGATGGTAATTGAACAACACTGTTCAATGTCAGGGAAGGAATGCTATAGGCAGTAATTATAAACTTGCTGCTTAGTTTACTTTTTGAAAATTCCTACTCCTTTCCAGAGAGGACTATGTAAGTTTTAAGAAAATTGCAAGTTTAAGTTTAAGACCATTTCTGAGTCAGAAAACTGAATTCTATCTCATGCCCTACGGGAATAAGTGGATACACACCATACTCCAAGTATTCCTTAGAATTAGAACTCTTAGAAATTCTGCATCTTTATTCACATTTTTTTCAAGGTAAAAGTGCCTTACTCCAATTGTTTTGTCTCAATTTTTGATCATAGTGAAGAATTTTATGTTATCTCTGAATGAATGGACGTGAAAAGAGAAGAAAAAAACAACGGAAAACTTTAATTGTTAAGGGCTGGTTATATAGGGGGGACTCTTATTTACTTCCAAAGCCCATTTAGAAAAACTATTGAATGATTCTGTAGATACATGTGAAGATACAGCTTGCAAAACATGGCTATAACTGCCATTGCTCAACATTCTTTTTATTTAACTTATTGATATACTAATGTATTAACTTTGTTATTTTAATTTCTACGTCCCTCCCCACTCCATCTTCCCCATAGCAAAAATTATTCAAATTAAACAAGATCCTGAAGCAAGTAAAAAAGAGTATCAGAAAGAAATAATACCTGAATATAAGAAACCTAATAGAAAGTGGGTTAAAAACAATACCGAAGTAAAGTACAAAATATAATTCTAATTTATATAGGTGAAAAGAAAACTAGGAAAACTACAACAGAAAGAGGACAGGAAATGAAAAAGAAATGAGAGAAAGAACTGCATATATCAGGAAAACGATGAAAATCAATGACTGGAAGAAAGAAGTTATACGTATATGTATACACAAAGAGACTATATATTATATACGTATACACATAGAGACTACATATTACGTATGTATACACAAAGAGATTATATTATATGTACACGTATATTTATATTTATAAAGATCTAGCGATTTATCTGGAAATGGGTAAATGGGCAAATGAAAAGGATAACATAAGAAATCAAAATCAAAGTAAAGGGCAGCATAAAATAACTTTTAATTCCTTGTTTAATAGCCATATCTCACTTAGGGAACTCCATTTTATGATTTTGTCCTCTAGATCTCGAATAAAAACTTCACTGCTAAAATTTTCCTTTTGCGTTTCACTTAGAGAACTTGCTAAGTACAACTGCCACGGTAAGTTAGAGCTGCCCATGTCCACCATTTCTCATTTTCAAGTTTATTTTTTTAAGTTTATATTATAGTTCCTTGCCTAATATTCATATTCTTCTTCCATTTATGTAGTCTTACAAAAAATACAAACATACACATATACAAAGAACAGCTGTCCCTTTCTTGGATTTTTTTTTCCATTTGTATGTAACTGTTGCTAGTTCCCAGTGACACAAATTAGTAATAGCAGAGCCTTCCTCCTGTGGGAGAGAAAATGTGACTCTCTCAAGAAGGAAAAAAATCATAAGGTAGTGGATATAATCTCAATCTTCAGTAGAGGCTAAAGATAATGGGCAGGCAGCTTGGGAGGAAAAGAAAAGTAAGAAAGGGAAGTGATTAAACGAATGGATATAGAGACCAGATGGAAACAAATCAGAATCTATCAGAAACAAATGTAATTAATTCCTTACTTCAGTAGAAATTGACAAAAGCTCTAATGCCACATTTTTGGATGCTAGAAAAATTAGTTTTGTTTTAAAAGAATAAGTTGGTTTAATTGCGGGAAAAAAACATCTAGTTAGAGGCCATTTATGAAACTAAACGTGGAGTTCCATGTAACCAGACATCATACGAGGTTCAAAATCTTTGTCAAAGGCAATACAATGAGGTACATTACTCTATATATATGCATGACTGTATTTCAGAAGATATCTTTAAATCAGACTATGATATATGAATGGACCACTGACCAGAATTACAGGACATGGTTTCAAATTCCATCTCTAACACTTTGATTTTTGACAAGTCATTTAAATGCCCTCAGTTTTCCCATCTGTAAAGTGAGGCTAGACAAAATGGCTTCTGAGGTCCCTTCCAATCCTAAACCTAGGGTCTTAAGAGCTATCAGAAACACCAGGAAGTCCTTTGATGCTTTTATGAAAATTAACAACAACATAAATTCCTTCAATTTTACCTTGCCCTGAAAAGGCATCAATTAGCTAGCCTTTGTCCCATTCACCAATGGCCAAATTGCCAAGACAAAATGATATACAAATGTTTGGAGATTACTCATGACGGAAAACTCAAAGGGATGTATTTTATCACAACTATTATGATCTACTGTGCACGTCTAACCCTCAAAGGTACTTGAGCCCCTTCCTCCAAAAGGAGGCTCTACATGTCAATTCAGAGTTCTCTTACTGAAAATGCTGGCCATATTTCACTCAGTAAGAGATGTTTTGTTTTGTTTTTTTACCCATAAAGTACAACAAAATCTAAACTTTAGGATGAGGAAAACAAACAAAAAATAACATAAAACCCTTCATATCCACTGGAAGGCAATGAAAAATCTAGATCTTTCGAAAATCTCAAGAAATACAGATTTCCTTAATTCTATTTCAAAAAAATTCTAGATCTGGTATTCCAAAAAAAAAAAAATGCATTCCTTTCCTTTACATCTTACTTTACGGATTTGGGAAGATTTTATCTTGTTATAAAAAATATCTTGGACATTTTTGGGGGAGAAGAGTGAGGGTTCAGATGAATATTCTCACATCATACAAAAAACACAAAGCAATTGCTGTAAACCATCCTACTGTTTGCTTCATATCTTCTATTTTGAACACTCATTTATCACATTAAAAAAATTTAATGATAAAAAGTATTCTTTTATAGAAACAATTATCTTGGTATATAAAAAGTGGAGACATAAAATTAATTCTGGAAGTGTGTACTTAAAGGTTTCTTTGTGTGTGTCGCTTTTTTCTCTATTACTGGTTAAGGAAAGAACTTGTCTGAAACATCAAAGACTAATCTAACTGCTCTGCGTCCTGAAAAAACAAGGGCACCACATTTCACACCTTGTATCCTTGCTACAAAGGACTAGATTTTTAAAGCCAGTGATCCCAATGCATTTGAAAACTGCCAGGTTGAAGCTTAAGTACCTTGGAATTTTCAGTATCACATCCAGAACAATGTGCTTTGTGGACATTCGAGAACAGTACAATGCCCATACTAAGGCAAGACATCATAGAAGTTGGCAGCCATGTTATCAGCAAGAATTTGGCTACAGAACCAGCAATGATTCATCATACATTCTAGAAGGAGCAAAACAACATACCGTACTATTTTAATCCTTTGATTCTATCAAGGATAAAAAAACAGGAAAAATAAGAAAATGCAAAACATATGCATATGAATTTCCAACGCGTGGGTAACATTTTCAACTTTGTATAAAATACCATGCAAGTTTTAAGACTGTTTCTTTTAAAGAAGGAAAAAGTAAAAACCCAATACATTACTTACCTTTACTACATATAACTTAAGATATGATGAATTGTCTTAAAACTTATTGGGGGTTTTCCCAGGAAAATAGGGAGCCCAAACGTCTATACATCAGTGTTCTAATTCCTGCTTTATGGTAGCCAACTTCATACTTACTACAGACTAAGAAAAATTCCCTCTGGTGCTCCCAAAGTTGATAAAATTACTTAACTTTCTCCTGAACTCAACCCTAGAAGGCTTCTTGAAAATACACATTAGAAGCGTGTGCTTTAACAGTGTCAACAATGCCTTCACAGTCCTCATATCCACACCCTAGGTGCGATCTATCACAATATAGTACTTTGGGAGTTTATTCTTGAGAATTTTTTTCTTTCAAATTTATTTTAACATTGTAAGATTCAACAGTTACGTGTGAAATAGCTGCGGAAATCAAGTTATGTGCTGTTGCAGCGTCTCATTAAAACTGCTACATTCCTCCCAGTCCCCTCCCCCTCTATTAAAACCAGGAAATTAATGATTATCAGGACTCACAGTCAATAAGTCCGAGAGAAGTAATCTCACAAATTAAAAATATTCCGCATTTTAAGTTTAGTTGAGTCAAGTGCTTCTTCCCTGCAGGGCCCATCAAGGGGGGAAGTTGAGGCCAGATCGGATGACTGATTTATTCCATGGCAGTCATGATACAAGACCCCTACCTTTTCAAAAAGTTCTTCATTCGCCCTCCTCCTTCTTTTCCTGGCTCTCAGGTTTGCCCGGATCCATTTTCTGACCTGAAGTTCAAAAACCACAGTGCTTTTAAAAGCAGAAGGCGGGCGCTGAGGGGCAGGCTAAGCAGCTCGGAGCCCCGTTTTTCCATCGCTTCCCCGGCCAAGGGCACGCACCGCTCCAGCCTGGAGGGGCGCGCTCTTAGCCCAAGCCCCCGCTGCACTCGGGTCCCTCTCCGCTCCCACCTCCTCCCAGGGCTGCCCCCAAGCCTGGCCAGCCAGAGGGGAGCGTTAAGTTAGAAGCGGAGCTTCAGGATACTTGGCCAAAGTATGGGGAAGGGGGGAGGAGGGAAGAGATCCAGGGCTCCCAGCCCTCTGCCGGGGCTCAGATTTATTCCTCTGCTCGCGGCTCTTGCGCAATGAAGGCGCCCTCCCCCAAGAAAAGCAGCCTCTTAATCAGCGCCCATCTTCGTGACGCCGGCCCGGAACACTGTCACAGGCACCGGGGGGTCCATTTCAGGGTGCCGCCCCCGCCGCCCCAGGGATGCCCGCGCCCCAGCAGCCTTCCTCTCACCTCCTCGCGGACTTGCAGGACCAGCCGACTCTCCGCCCAAGTCTGAGGGTGTCCTTGCAATGGCTAAGGGAGGGAGGAGAGGGAGAAAAAGTCAAACAAAGTGCAAGTTGGCGGAGGCAGCGGGAGCCACGCGGCGGGGGCGGGGGTCTCCTCCCCCGGCCCGGGGTCCCCCCGAGGCGCCCGGCCCTCACCTCGCCGCTGCCCCGGCGCACGCGGCTCGGGGAGGGGGCTGCTGTTTCCTTTCTTTTTCTCTTTTTGGGGGGCGGCGGGGAGAGGGCTCCCCAGCTCAGCCCCCTCCCCTCGGGTCCGGGGCTCGGAGGCGGCTCGGCCGGCGCGGAGCAGCCGCGGGGGCTCCTTCGGAAATGAAACACCTAAAGGGGCTGGGGCGGGGGCGGGCACGGGGGGGCCCGGTGCCGGAGACGGGGAGGAGGCAAGGGAGGAGCCTGCCTTAAAGGTATAGAGCTGGCTCGGCGGGGCGTCCCCACCCCGGGCTTTGGGCTGGCTGGCTTTCCCTCTCCCAACCCCTCCCACCTCCGAGCACAGGTTCCCTCCAGCCTCCGGACCTGGGGCTCTCTCGGGGGCCTCGCCACCTCCGCTCAACCCTAGACCTTTCGGTGCCAGGCAGAAGAAAATCTACGGGCTGGCCCACGTACTGGGGTCCCCACCCTCGGCTCCAAACACCTCGATGTCCGTCTAGCCTTGGGTCAAAAGCTAGTGCACCAACTTCGGTCATAGAGACCAAGGGGCTTTCTAATGGAGTTTTGTCCAGGAAGGAACTAGAACACGTAGACTATTTAAGCCTTTTTCCAGTAGCCCCTTGACCTCTCAGGAATCCAGAATAATGGCAGGTGAGTTCCCAGGGGGAATGATGAAGTGCATTTTAAAGGCCGAGAAGCCAGTTTGCCTTCTGCTTCCCACCTGGGTCGCTTACGTTACTTAGGGAATCTCAGAAACGACCCTTAATGAACTCCAGACATTAGTTAAATGCAGGTTGAACAGGATGGACCCTGTTTGATTTGAGCACTAAAGTGACCCAACTTTGTAGCTGCTGCTGCAAATCTGGATACAATCTACATTAAAAAAACAACAGTAACATCCACAAGGACCCCCAAGGTAACTGTAGCTGATAAAAGAGATAGCCAAAATATCTATTTGTTTCATACTTAGGAAAAAAAGTTTACACTGGGTATATAAAACTTCTCTGTATGCCAGCTGTTTTACTACCATGAAATAATTTTGCTTCATTACTTCCATTTGTTTTGTTATATTAGCGCTAGAGTTCTGTATGTATGAAATGTAATGCACTAGAACTTACATGTATTTAAGTAAGGAGGATGGGGGGGGGAGGCCGGGAAGAGGTAGGTCAAATTTTCGCCTGCTAATCTCGACAGTATCCCTTTAACTTTATCACATTTCTCTAAAGAAAATCTCTTAACCCTCCCCCCCCTTTTTTTTATTACTACAACATCTTTCTTTCGAGATCAAAAGCCTTAGATCAAAGCCAAGATCAAACTCTCTGCTTTAAATAGAAGCAACATTGCCATGAAGTAGTTTACACAAAGAACTTCTTAATGGAGACATCACAGTAGAAAATCTTATTTCATCCCTTTAGTTCATATTCACAACAGGACTACTTAAAAGTACATTCATGATGCAGTTCTATCATGAAAATATACAACAGACCTGCCCAGAGGGGTAGGATTTTACTTAGTGTTTCTGTTTCCAGGAAGAAAAAAAAGAATCCTAAATGCTTCTAGAATGATATAAAGTAGTTTTGAAACTACTTCACATGACTTTAATTGTACGCTGCTTAGGAATATTATCATTTTAATTCTATTGCTAGTAAGAGGGGAAAGGAATAAGCATATATTAAGTGTCTACTATATACCAGGCGTTGTGCTAAGTGCTCATTTCATTTGCACGACAACCCTTATCACTATCCCCATTTTAAAGAAACCCAGGGAAAGGTTCAGTTACTTGCCCAGAGACACATAACTAGCTCATGACATTCCTCTGAGCCTGGGATTTGAATTTGGGCAGTCCTGACTCCAAGTCTGGCTTAGCCCAGGGTACTAATAGTTTTAAAAGATATCAGTTTTTATTAATAGGTCACTGAATCATAGATTTAGAGCTGAAAGTAACCAGTGAATTGCCAGGTATCCCACAGGCCACTTGCTATATAGTCTAGTCCTGGTCCTGTGACCACAAATCTACTACTTATTAGACCACCAGTAAGTGCTTCGTATGATCTAGACATAGTACTTAGAGATACTTAAAAAAAAAAAGGGAAAACTCAGTTTCTGCCTTTAGGAGCTGCTTTACTGAACTATATAGTTTATTTTGTCCACTAGTAGAAAAAGAGTTAAAAAAATTAATTTGAGAAAATATAAACATTCCCAATACGTGCACTTGGGCCAGTAAAACATGACAAGCAATAAGGAACATTTTTGTATAACTGGAAAGCTACTTAATTTTACATGGAGAGAGAACTCTTAAGCACTCAGGCTTCTAACACTACTTATGACAGTTCAGGATCAATAGAAATCTATTATTGGCAGACATTTCCCTTTCCCCACTACAGTTGATTCTCTGACTTCAGCTAGACCTAGGAATTCCAATGCTGAATGATTCAATATTGATATTCTAAGATGCTTCCATACAAACACCCCCATTTTCCACTTAGATGTCCTGTTCTTTTGACCCATCAACATTTTTTAAACAGGAAGAATAAAAGAAAAAAGCAAGGGTGGGGGGGGGGGGGTGGCCAGGGAAGAGGTAACAGAAGTCCAAGTAATCACTGCAAATTAATCTTACAACTGGTTCTAAAAATAATTGGAGGATGTAGCGAGTTACTTCTTGTTAGGCTTTTCCTTGTTAGATATTTTTTCCAAATTTAGTCTCAGTCTCAAAATAAAACACTCAGGTTCATATAGATAAGGCCAGCTTTGTTGTTTATCAAAAAATCACAGTGAAGTTATTAGAATTGAAATTTGAGATCTGGGCTTTTACCTTATCCTCTAGCATTACTCTGTTCACTCTCTGTCAATGATATCCAAAATGCTTTGATTGTACACCCCTATCAGTAAAAGTCTTCAAGCACTCATTTCCCCACTATTTGCCTATTATTCATAAGTAATATACATATATTTTTGTCCTAATATAATGTACACATTAGAAAACATGCAAAAATGGAAAATTCAGGATGAAGTAAAGATAAACAATAATTTAAAGTTTCTATTAGTATAAAAATCTTTTGCTCTCGCTCAAATATTAGTATCAAAAAGAATCATGACATAAATAACAATGAAAATTGATACTGTCCATATTTAAGTGAAGGAGATAATTGAATATACTTCATTATTTTTGAAAAGTCACTGTGAAGGTCCTGAGGGAGAAAAAAGACAAATACCTGCTAGTAATTAAAATGGGGATAAAGCACCTACCTCAGAGAGATGTGTTTTGTAAAACTTAAAGTACTATACAAATTTTATTTTATTAATTTATTATTAGTATTTTACATTTTAAGTTCTAAGCTATCTCCCTCCCTCTCCACCAGGAACTAGAGAAGGTCACCATTTGACACAGATACAGATATAGAGCTTTCTATGTAAAACCATGCTATACATACTTCTGTATATCAATACTTTCTCTGGAAGTGGATGTATCTTCCTTCAAAAGTCCTTTGATTCCTAAGTCCAGTTGATTTGAATACTTTTAATATTCAGAATAGCTTAGTGATTTGCAGTTGTTTTCCAAATAATATTGCTGTTTTCCAGCATTCTTTTGGTTCTACACATTTCATTCTTCCATATTTCATGCATGTCTTTCCAAGTTTTTCTCAAATCAACCTGCTCATCATTTTTTACAGTACAGCAGTATCCCATCACAATCATATACTACAACTTGTTTAGCCCTTCCTCAGTCAATGGACATCCCCTCAATTTCCAGTTCTTTGATACCACAAAGATAGCTTCTCTAATATTTTAGAATATCTAAGTTCTTTTCCTTTTTCCTTAATCACCTTGGGAAACAGACCTAACAGTGGTATTTCTGGGTCAAAGGGGATACACAGGGTTAGGATTCTTGGGGCATAATTCCAGATTGTTCTCCAAAATGACTGGATCAAGTCACATTTCTCCAACAGCATATTAGTGTCCCAATTTTTTCCACATCCCCTCCAACATTTGCCATTTTCCCCTTCAATCATTTTAGTCAATCTTACAGGTGTGAGACGCCTCAAAGCTACTTTGGTTTTCATTTCTTTAATCAATAATGTTTAGAGCCATTAAAAATGACTCCACAGAACTCTGATTGCTTCATTCACAGCTGTCTGTTCTTATCCTTTGACTATTTATCAATTGAGAAATGACTCCTAGTCTTACGAATTTGACAAAGTTCTTTATATATGTGAAATATAAGGCTTTTATCTGAGGAACTGACTATAAACTTTTTTCCCTCAATTTTCTGCTTTCCTTCTAACTTTGGCTACATTGAGGTTATCTGTACAACCTTTTTAATTTAATGTAACCAAAACGAATTTTAGCTGTTATAGGATGAGGGAACCAAACAGGCAAATTTATTTTTTTGTTGTTGAAAGACACACAATACATTTTTTGAGCTATATAATGGTTTTTATTGAAAGATATACAATACCACAATCATATTATAGGTTATAAGTCAGTTAACAGAGCCCCTTTGCAGCAGTAGTCATGTTTCTCTCTGTGTAGATATTCACCCTATACAATACGAAAACACGCACAAGTGAACTGTCTCCGAATCCAGCCCAGCAGAAGGTTTTTCAAAAGACATCCATTCCTTGTTCTTAATGGATAGTATCATACCTTAATTTCTTATTCATGTTTGGATCACTTAGCTATGGCTTTGCATGAGTGAGAAGAACAGTGATGAGGCGAGTTTGAACCACAGAGTTCAGGGAAAGTGTAAGGTGCATTAAGTGCCAAAGGGGGGACTTTAGATTTGATCCCAGAGCCAGTGGAAAACCACTGGACTTTATTCTGCGTAGGAAGGTGACATGGTCAGAACTGCACGCAGGGAAAGACAACAGCAAGTCACTGCAGTAGTGCAAGGAAGAGGTGATTTTAGATTGTTTGGTCTGTGTGAGTGGGGAAAAAGAAGACAGAGAAGAAACAGAAATCACAAGCAACAGTTCATGTTGTTTGTTTATGTTGGGTATTTGCAAGTGAGGAGAGAAGGATGACGCTGGGGTTGTGAATCTGGGTGACAGGAAGTTCTGTGATGCCCTCAACAGGAAAAAGGGAAGTTCAAAACTGGGATGAGTTTGAGGTAAAAGAAAAGGTAATGAGATCCATTCCTTCAACTTTCTCCATTCCCCTTGGAGGCACCTGCATGGAGACAGGAGGCGGGGCACCTGCCATACCCAGGGGAGCTACGAAGCATAGGAGAGGATTTTCTCAATGGTACCAGCACAGCTCCTTCTGTGTCACCAAATATCAGTGGTAGAAGAAGGGGAGACTGCAAAATCCAGAAACAAGTGGGGTCAGGGAATGTTGGGTGATAATTACTGAAGGATAGGGATAGTTATGTTTTGGACAAACCCAATGATGGGCTCTTAGGGGAAGGATGGGATGCAATCATTTTCCTGCTCTCCAACTGTTGTATCACACAACCACTTGGGGTCACACCATGGGCCATGCTCATTTTACCAACCTTAAGAACCTGATTAATTTCTTAAAATAAGAAACAAAGGAAAGATGCCACAGTCATTCTACTATTCTGTAAAATGGGGGAGTAGGATTAAGTGATCTCTAATCCTTTTATCCCATCCTAGCATTTTTGTGTGGGGGGAGTGTTGAGAGGTCATACAGACTTCAGTGTGATTTTGAGATGGAAATGTTATATACTCACAATGCTAACATTTTCTTTAGGTTAACTGGCAGAAAACTTTAACTCATGTGGTGCCAATTTTTTCCCAAGCATTATGGGAGAACTGAGAGTATTTAGAAGGCTCCAGAAACGTAGAGCTCAAGCAGTATAATTTGTATCTGTCCAGACACACATACAGATGGATAGACAGTCATTAAGTATTTATTAAAAGCACTGGGCTAAGCAGAGTGAAAAGACAGGCAAAAGACAGTTCTTGCTCTCCGGGAGCTCAGTGTAATGGGGGCAACAATATGCAAGTATCTTTCTCTGTACAAACAAGCTGTGTACAAGGTAAATTGTGAATATCAATGGAAGGAAAATATTAGAATTAAGAGGGACCAGGAAAGGCTTCTTGTAGAAGGTAGGATTTTAGCTAGCACTTGAAATAAGTCAGGGAAACCAGCGGGGAAAGATGAAGAGGGAAAACATTCTAGGCTGTATGTGTTGGGGTTGGGGGGAGAGTCAGCCTGTGGAGATGGAGTGTTTTGTTCAAGAATAAACAAGACAGCCAGTGTTACAATAATGAGGAGTAGGTGTGAGGGAATAAAGTGTAAGAGGACTGGAAAGGTGGGGTCAGGGGGCTGGGCTATGAAGGGGTTTGAACACCAGAGGATTTTATATCAGATAGACAGAGAGAGAGAGGCAATAAGCTGGGGTAGAATGAACATTGACCTTGGGTCTAAATCCTGAGCAAGTTATGTCACCTCTGTTTTCTCATCTACACAATGGTGGAAATGCCTGCCCTGCTTACCTTACAGGATGTATAAGGACAGCACTTTTTAAATCTTAAGGGCCATACAAATGGGAATTACTACTTGTATTGTGTCTTAAAGCACCTTACAGTATTCTGGGCAGGTTACTAGATAGAGAGATGGATAAGAAACTAGGAGCAGACTAAGATGACAGGATAATGGATTCAGCTGTAGGCCACCTTAAAGATCAGCACAACCAACCCCTTCATTTTATAGATGAAGAAACTGAGAACCAGAGAAGACAAGCAGCTTACCTAGGATCACACAGAAAGTGAGCCTCTGAGTTAGGATTTGAATACCCCTGCCCCTCCAAAGAGTGGGAAAAAACAGCAAATAAAATCAAAGGGTCCTAATTTTCTATCCATTAACAGTAGTTTTACAAATAAAGAATTTATGTATTTTTTTAAAAAATTCACCATACTACTAGAAATAAAGTGTATGAAATCATCATTGCCTTCACATTATTTTAAATAGCTATCAAGAAAGTACAGGAAAGTAATTGTATGTAAGGTTGCAATCATTTATCCTCTGCCTCATGAAATTATGTAGTTGGCAACCAAAGTATCAATAATGCATTTCCTAGTGCTCCATCAGTGAAGGGACTTAATTTTCATGATTACACGAATGGTATATTTAACCTCCAAATTTATTTCTACTTTTTCAGTAAAAAAAAAATGCATCAGTCCTTTATGCCTCTTAATTCTTTAAACTGGAATCATTTTGTTTTTTTCCCCCCTAAGGTAATATAATTAGCTATTTTTAACACACATCACATTTCTATTAAGTGAATGCATTCTTAAACAGTAACTGTCACAAATGTCTAGAAGCTAAATGTTATACTGATAGTATTAAGTTAAGATGTTAGTATGATTAATAGGGTGTGATATATAAAGACTGAAAAGAAATTTTTCCACTAAGCTTAGCAAAATCCAGAAATCCAGATAAGTATCTGTTTAGCTATGTCCATTAAATGTCAAAAAACTATTCCATGTATCTAACTTAAATTCTTCCTGAAATAATTTAAATCTATTTACTCTAGTACTGACTTCACTGGAGATGGGATGCTGAAAAACTAAAGGAGGAAAGAGTAAGTTAATTGGAATCAATTATTTTAAGGTGGTAAAATTTAACAACTGTTTTCAAGTAGGATGAAGTCACTTTAAATAATAATGTTTTGTATTCTATTTACATTACTTTTTAAAAGGGCTTTATTCTGGTAGAGATATGTTATAAAGAAACTAGCTTCAAGGAATTCTCTTGATAAAGCAGTCCCTATATAGTCAAGGCAGTTTGTAAAAAAGCAAAAAACAAGGGGGGGGGGGGAAGCCCTTTCAGTTGCTAGGAGCAACTGTAAATGCTAAGAGAAGAGCACTGAATTGAAATTTTAAGCAGTACTTTCTGGAATAGTTAACAGCCAGAGATTGCAGCTGAGGGGAGGGAAGGGAGGTGGGAAGAGATGTTCCCTCTTCTAAAATAGAGGATAAAATTATCCTTTTCTGATTGGAAAAAAGTCAGTCAGGTTTCACTCCGTTGGCAGAGGGATGAAGTTAAGTGCTTTGGTCTCTCTGTTTTGTTTTGTTTTTTTCTACTTCTAAAACATGGATAGGAGCATATTCATGGAAGTCAGAGGAAATGGCAAAAATTTCTACACCATAAAGATTCCCAAAGGGCAGGATAAGGTCATTCCTTTAATTAACTTGAACAGCCTAACTAAGCAGGTAAAAATATCTTCCATGGTCAAGAAAGAGAGAGGCTGACAGCTGTGAGAGGCTCAAAGGATGCTTTTATTCCAAGTTGGCCTCGGGTCCCAGAAGCACTTACCATCCCCAGGAGGGATCCTATTCCAAGATGACAGTATTGTACTTATATAGCACTTTGCAGTTTACAAAGCTCACAATAACGTTGTGAATTAGGCAGGATATGTATATATCAATATTCCCACTTCATGTATTTGGAGACTGAGGCTTAGGGAATTAAAATGACTTTGCGAGAAGTCACACAGCTTAATAAGCAAATTGGGACTTGAACTCAGGTCCTTCGATCCAAGTGCAGTACTTTTTGCATTGCTAAATACTGCCTCTGATTCGGGCTGAGTTTGAAGAGAATTTTCTAATCAGGATTGGAGATACGAGTAGGGTTGGAATATTATTATTACAAGATCAGTTACAATTACTAGTTAAGGATGGGGGAGAAAGGTATTAAATTCCATCCAGTTGCTTATTTCTTTAAATGCTACTTTCTCTTGTCATTTTGAATAACATTGTATTCCTTAAAAATGTCATATTATGGTATTTTAATAAAGATATCTTTATTTAGCTCCCCCAAAGGAGAGAAGTATGGAAAAGTCAGTTCTAATTCTCTCATTAAAGATATCAAGATTCAAGCATGGTGGTTTAGATCATATGATCAAGACCCCTACCACCACCTGGTGGCAGTGTACCTTAATTGGTTATACAGTATCTTGGAGGAGAAAATAATTTACCAAAATTAAATCTATATACGTATCCATTTAAACTAATGACAGCAAATATCACAAAGGATTATTTTAATAAAAGTATTAATTGGATATTTTATTTCTATTGAGCTCAAACTAAAGGAAATGAGCTTAAACTACTACAAAAAGGAAGCATTACAAAAGTTTAGGTTACTAGAATATGAACTTCTAAATGAAATCTCAGAATATTAGAACACAGAGGCATTTGTAGAAGCTTGAATTAAATTGAAAGAAATAAGGAGAATAGTGGAACCACATTTCATGGAATGTTAAAACTGGCAAAGATCACAGAGATTGTCTAATCTACTCCCCTCCACTCTCTCTCTATGCAGATGTGTGTGTACATTTACATGTACACACATGCACACACATATATATGTATATTTCAGAGATTCTGATATTTCAAAGTTTAAATATTATATCCCTCAAATCTAACTATATTAAGTATCTTTGATATAAAATCCTGGCTCTGATCAGGTCAATATGATTTTCAACAAGACATTTGACCTCCTCAGTTTGCTCTTCTGAAAAATGAGCGAACTTGATGATTTCAAATGTCTCTTCCCATTCTTGGTTCTGTGGTTCTGTGGCTGACTCAACATGAGATGTGTACAGATAATTCTGTTTTTTCAACTTCAGGATTTAAACAGCTTTTGCTGTACTCTTTCTATACTACATATAGAAGCGAATTATTATACTATGAAGTTGCACATTGGAATCATATAATTTGGTACAAGGGCAGCTAGGTGAAGCAACGAATAGAGCAGCAAGCTTAGGGTCAGGAAGATCTGAGTTCAAATCCAGTCCCAGATACTGCCTAGCTATGGGCAAATCACTTAACCCTGTTTGCCTCAGTTTCCTCATCTGTAAAATGAGCCAGAGAAGGAATTCAGTAGTTTTGCCAAGAACTGCCCCCCACAAAGTGATCACAAAGAATTGGACAAGAGGGAAAACAACTAAACAATTTGGTTCAGAAAGGATTTTGGTACTTTAACAAAAAGCAGATCCCATAACAAATCAGGGGACCTTTTGAAGTCATTATATGAAGCTACTATCACATTCTGCCCCTTCGTGTTGCTACCAAAGACAGATTATTGGTGTAATGGAAATATCTATTTAAATGAGCAATGTATCATTTTTTTATATTTACATAATAGGAAAAATATTTTGACACTATGGTTAATAAATAGAAGAAAAAACTATAAAATAGTGAAATTTCCATTCCCAGAAATCTTCAAAAATATAGAGTCAGCAGACACTGCTCTGTAGGTAGCTGGTCCTTGGATGGTCTTTCAGAAGAAGAGGTTAAGAAATCGATGACATCTTAGAGGTCCTTCTGGTGCCATTGAATAAAACTCCAGTTACATAGGTTTATCAGTATAACAGCAAAAGATTAAAATTTCTCTAACAGTGTAGCTCTTTTCAGTCCTTGTTTCATTGTTTCTCTCCCTGAAATGGTGCTGATCATTCTCAGCAGGAACAATTCCATAGCATTCCTTCTTCAGAGCACCATCCCACAACCAGATGAATATATCCAGTAAGTATGTGGTGTTCATTCTGCATGATAATCGCAGAGCACAATTTTGTACCGACAGGGCCCCAGAAATGGCTGCTCTGATTCACAAGTAAACAAACTACCCAATGGGTCCGGCACTGCCCTTTTATGGTTCTATCCTTGCCTAAAGGGAATATGAGTGTGTGTGTGTGTGTGTGTGTGTGTGTGTGTGTGTGTGTGTGTGTGTGTACCTGTGCTTGTAGTGCACTAACGTAGCAGTTGTTTTTGTTAGGCTACCTGACTGTTACCTAATAATGTCACAAGATCAGATTTAGAGTAGGAAAGGATCACCAGGGTCATCTGGTCCATCCACTTAATTTTACAAATGAGGGAAGTTCGATCTGGAGAAGGAAAGGGACTTCTCCAAGGACATATAGGGAGTAAGTGGCAGACCTGTCACTCCCCTCTAGAAAAACAAGTGACTTATCCAAGATGACATGGCCAAGAGTATTAACTGAGGTCTTCTGACTCAGGCTGTCTCTCAAAAGTCAGTTCTAATATAGACAAGATATATTTCCAGGCACTGAGCAAATGGAAAGAAGCCTTTGCCTTCACTGAATTCCATTTTAACACACACATAATGTGTATTATCTTAATTAAGCAATAATTAAAAATTAATTAAATTAAAAAGTAGTAGCTTTTATGCTCCTCTCTGTTTCTGTCTCTCTTCCCTCCCTTTTTCCCTCCCTCCCACTCTCTTTCTATATGTCTATATGTAAATATACATACATATCTCCCAATATGCCATCAACATAATAAAAGTTATCTTTTCCAGGTGTTGTTTATGGGTTGCACTAAGTTAGCCATCCAGCCATTCATAGTCTTTTATAGTGAACTTCTTGTGAGTCAAAGCTTGCATGTGGAAGATAGTTAAAAAAGAATCTATGTCTGTAGAAAAAAAAAATGTTTTCCAAGTGCAAGGCTAACTGATGCAAGCAGGGGTCAAACATGGAATTTTGTATCTTAAGTACCATGTTCATACCCATTCTGCTAACCAGCCCAGATAACATACATATAGAAAGATGTTTTCTAACATCTTGGATAGCTATAGAGAGCTGGGCCTGGCCTCAGACACTTACTAGCTATGTGGTCCTGGGCAAGTCACTTAACCTCATTTGCCTCAGTTTCCTCATTTGTAAAATGAGCTGGAAAAAGAAATGGCAAACCACTCTAGTGTCTCTGCCAAGAAAACCCTGAATGGGATCACGAAGAGTCAGACATGACGGAACAATAACATCTAGCAAAATACCTCATATTAAGTATTAATGTTTATGGTTTCATTCACATACATATGTATATGTGTGTAGGTATATACACATACATATATTCAGATTAATATTAAATCAGGTTTTTAACGAAAGCCTTCATCTCCAGCTATAATTAAGAACCTTTCTCATACTTCCAAGAAAAACCTGTGTGTGTTCTTAAAGGAGGTAGAGAAAGTGAACATGTAATTCCATGTGCCTTTTAAAAACCGGGCATTTTTGTTCCTGCAAACTTTGAAACTTGGGCTGGGATGCTGTTTAGTTTTCCAAATGTCCCTATTATAGTCACGCTTCTGCAATGCAAAAGGAATGGGCCCTTGCTTCCTGAAACAACACTTGTGGTTTTTTTAATGGAAGCAAAATACATATGTATAGATATATATATATATCAGAAAGGGCCTGAAATCAATCATAGTATACAATGCTTCACAAATTCCAAGATTTTCTATATATGTATACATATATGTATATACTTACATACATAAATGTAAGTTTTCCAGAAAGTTTATTCATAAAAGATTTAACTCTGTATATACAGTTGGCCAAAGAAAACAATGGGTAGGGCAAGAAGTAATTGGCTGCAAATCTCTTTCCTTTTTGTAGGGTGTTTTCTCAAGCAGTGGATTAAATCAATGTTTAATGCTATGCAAGCCCAGCTGTGTCCATATTAGGAGAGTCTGATCTCACATCTCTCTGCAGAAGAAAGGGCCAGGATGTCCTCCCTCTTTTTGCTGCTTCCACCCCCAACATATGTAGGTGGGAGAGTGGGAGCTTGGGAATGTGAACTTGATCCAGCATTGATCAGCCAAGCAGCAAACTCTTATTGTTCTTTAGATACCAAACATTAATTCCTTTCTACTAGGGATAAGCCCAGCTATTTTGTATATAACATAACTTTTGTACTCGGCAGTACGTTTAAGAAGGAAAAGGACTAAAAGGCTATACATAACTTGTTAGAAATAACACAATCTGATGTGCAGATATCAGAGATGCTTAAAACCAGTTTATGAATTCTTTTTTGAAATTCCAATTAGTAGGGCCAGCATAGTGATTCATCTTAATTTTTATTTAATTAAATATGCTTCTATCTAGCATTCCTTATGTCTACTGTATTTCTTACTTTTACTTACCTTTACTCTGAGGTGCAAGAACTTTGGAAACCATAGTAATATTACAGTGGCCCCAGCTGTTAAAACCATTTAAAAGTATATATTCACTGTTTAAGCACTAACTTAATAGAGATTGGAACTGTTTAGCCAGTACTAGCTTAGGTGCTGTGGGCATAAGTAAACTTAAAAAGCTCATTAAATAATCAAAGCTGTAACCTCATACTAAAATGCTTCACCCATCAATGACACAAAATGCATGGTGTTGGACAAACCAATGGCAGACAATGGGCACCAGCAGCTCTTCAAATAAATACATAGACATGGGCACTCTCCCAACAAGGACTGTGTGGCAGAATAAAGCAGATTCTTTTGTTCAGTTGCTTTACAAAGAGGGACACTTGGTGGACGGCACCATCTCAGAATGTCCCAATTCCTCTGTTACAGAAAGTCTAGAAACTGCAGTTTAATATTAGCCCACACCATTCCTAATGTGCCTCATTTCCAGGTGTCAGTAAGCAACAAGAATCAGAACCACAGCACAAGGAAAATATATTTGGGAAGTTTTTACATTTAAGTTTATATCCCATAGACTGAAGAAAACTCAATCAAGAAACACTGATCCGATAGATTATTGTACAACTTGCATACTCTTACTTTGAGGGAAAATTTTATTTTATTACCAGAATCAGATGTATATCACACATGTGGCGATTTTCTAATTATAAAATAAATGAAGATGAACAGGAATAGAAGTTTAAAGAAATTAAGCCCCAGAAAATAGGAAGAAAATTCCAAGATGGAGTTTATCTTACACTCATCAGGGATGATGATGGTGATAGCTAGCCTTCAGAGCACTTGGAGGTTTTCAAGGCGGTTTTCACATGTTTACTCATGTGATCTTCACAACAACCCAGTGAAATGGGTGTGATCACTATCCCCATTTGACAGATGGGGTTCAGTGATCTGCTCAAGTTCACAGTTCTGAAGCAGGATTCAAACTCAGGTCTTCTCAACTCCAAGGCCCGTGTTCTACCAAGTCATATTTATGATTCTGGTGGGGAAAAAAATTTAAAAGAAGAAAAAAACAGCAAAAATATACTTTGAAACTTGGGCTGGGGTGCTGTTTATTCTCTCAGATGTCCCTATTTGGGAAACTTGCACTGGGAAGACAGAAAAAAGCAGCTTCCTATCCTGGCAGAAATAAAATGGTGACAGTAAAGGAGGCCTCTACCACAGAATCCCAGGATTCCCTATGGTCTTCCAACACTAGTCCCCAAGCCTTAATAAGCTTTCTATGTAGCTCTTTTCGACCTTTTTATGTCTATAAAATGTTACTGAAATTGAAATCAGTTATAAAACATTTGAAGCATAAATAGTACCACATTTTAAAAGACTGAGTTAATAATAGCAAATCTTTACTTAAAACAATTTGATATATGTACTGAACAGTGTGCTTTGAAAATATTTTTAGCACCATATATTTTGTAACACACACATAAATAAATGCCTTTAAAACAGAATTTTAGAGAAGCATCTTATTACATCTGAATAACAAATACAGGGTATTCCAAAAGTCTCAGCACAGTTTTAAGTTTTAGAAGCATAAAAGTTATGCCCTACATGTCATATTTTCTAAAATATTAAGAATTTTATAATATGTTACTAAATTCTATTATAATGGTCTAAATTTCATTGAGCTGAAATTTTCTGTGGAAATGTTTTAATTTTAATTTATGTCTTCTGTTTGCTTAAACCAATAAGGATCGTGTTACTTTAATTCTAAAGTAAACTTTTAAACAATGTGGCTTGACTTTTGGAGCACTTAATTCCTCTGACTCCCTTTTAGCAAGTCTGATAAAGAATTTTCTAGAATTCATTTAGCGGTACTTGGAAGACTCCACAATAATCTTTCTATAAAGTTAGCCAGGGAACTGAAAGAAAACATATTTTCAGTAATGCTAGTAACTTCCTATTAAAAGAAATTTTTAATTTTTAATTCTCAAGCTGTAGTCTTGAAGTCATAATCTTTGATGTCAAACATACAGCTAACTTATTTATATATCTTTAGGAATTACAAGACATTAAAAGTCTCTGAAAGATCGTTTTCCCTCCATTTCTTGCAGACAAGTTAATGTTCAGGAAATAATTGATTTTCATTGTGGGAAATGTTTATTCTTCAGTAATCAGCCAGCATAAATGCTTTCACAGATAAATCACTAATTAGGATTTCTCCAGATAATCTCCCAAGTATCCACTCTTGGGTATTCTACATGGTGAGAGAGAAATGAATATGTAATTGATGAAACAAAATGTGGTTTGAGATGAGCTATATAAAATAGCTTCTGAAAACTAATGATCACCTCAAAATTTGAGTGAAATTCTACAGGTACACAGAGAAGAAAAAGAAGAAAGTGTAAGATGAAACAATCACCTTCCTCAAATTACAGAGTTCTATCCAGGACAGCCAGAAATTGAAGTCTCTTTGCAGTACAAGGAAGGGTTTCAGATACCTTCCCTCAGTCAATATAATGTTTTACTTTTGCAGAGAAAATTCTTAACAATAATATAAATTATCCAATAATATAAATAAATATTAAATAAATAAAATAATACGATAATACAGATAGAAGATCTGTATGTGTTGTGCCTGAACCAAAGTACTGACACAGAAGGACTCAGTCCTTTCTCTTCCACACATGCTCATGGCCAGACCTAGATAAATCACTGATAACCATCGCACTCAGGTGTGTAACAAGAGCGTTCTCCTTTCTGACACATTCAGATATGGTCAGTCGGCTTGTAACTAATGGTATCCAGTAACCTCTGATATTCTAAGATCTGTCTGGACTCCTTAAACACTCTCTAACTTTGTGGCAGCATAAGTGACATTGTATCTTCATAGACAACAAAGGCAAAAGTCAGGGACTCTGGAGATTTGTTTCTGAAAGCAAATAGGAAGGCTGTGTAAACATCTCTCCGGTAAAGTTAGAAGGTGCACAAAAATGCTTTTGGCTTGGCCGGATTGCCTTTGCTCAAATTTGTTTTTGATGGTCTGCTATGGTTACTCCTACAAACTTAATTAGCTCTTAATTAGCATGTGTGTGTGTGTGAGACACACAAAGTAGAAAGACTTTCTGGTGGAAGTGGCATTTGTGCTGAACTATAAAAAAAGGCAGGAATTCAAAAGGCAGAGGTTTTTGTATACAAGGAAGGGCATTCTAAGCAAAGGCACAAAGAAAAAGGAATATGTACAGATGGCAACTAGTAATATTTGAATAGTATTGGTAAAACTGTTATTATACTATCACTAGCACACATAAATCTAATTTGTCTCCTAAAGAGTGCGAAAAAGGATGTTTAGGAAAACCAACACAAAGGTCTTGGACCAATATTATACTGAATGTCACCTATTCCTAGGTTTGCTTCAAAACAATAATGCAGATACAACTCAGAAAACTTTTGAATGTCATGTGACAAAAGGGAAAACTATTTCTTCGTAACCAAATAGGAAGAAAAAGATTTATTTCCATATTTGTATGGGGCCATGATTTCATCAATGTGTACACTCCTTCCCCTGGTGCAGACTACAATTCATCCGTGCCTTTTAAGCCTACTGGATTTTTGTATATATTCATCCGTAAATATTCCATTGAGTACCAGAGGCCTCCTCCTACATTAAGGAATTCAAGGACAATATCTGCTATACAATGGTCTCAATACATGACTAGCCCATATATTTTTCTGGCAATACAAGCTCTTAATTGTCTATTATGAAATTTTTGGCACAAAAGTCATCATTAGTAATACACTATAGCCTGTTTACTTACACCCACCATGTCTCCATTACACTTTGGTCTCTTTATTAAGTGATGTTGCTCATAATCTTCTATCACTCTATTCTGTAATATCTTAAAAATAAGTCTGTATACTAAACTGGTGTTTGGCTTTCTCTCTGTTTAGGACTCTAAGTGTCTATTGGTTATAGTGGGTTTTGAGCTCTTTCTGCATCCTCTCCATGATGACTATTTCATATAAATTGAACTTCTCAAGGTAGTGTGGGCTAATGGCTGGAGAGTCAGCCTTTGAGTGAGGAAGACCTGGGCTCAAGTCCATCCTCTTGACACTCACCAGGCTTTGTGACCCTAGACAACTCCCTTAACTTGTCACTAACAAGTCACTGACACAATGTTCTGAGTAATTCTAAGTTGCAGTGAAAGTGCCAGGTAGAGGAGATTTCCTTGTCTAGGAGTTCCCTATATTAATGACATGACAGTTCTAGTCTGTGGTCCAAAACGCCCCTAAGAAATAAAGATGATCAGAATCAATGTCTTTACTGTCCTGGTTTTCATTGTTTTTATCTTTTCCTCTAATTTAATATTTCTTGGCCTTTGTGTAAACCAGTTGATCTGACTGTATAAAACTAGCTGATTCTGAAATGACTTTCACTTCAATAACCAGTTATTTCCTGTCTGTTAATATAAACTTGATTGCATTTGTCATGGTGGTTTTAGGACTTGCCAGGTTCATTACTTTAAAGAAGGGCTATATACATACATACATACATGTATGTATGTATGTCCATGAGATAGGCAGAGTTTTCTGAATAATCTCCAAGTTACTGGCTTCTTTTACTTGTAATTCAAAAACATATATTTGATCAATATTTATTAAGCCTCCAGTAAGTGTAAGGTACTATGATAAGTTGGGGGTGGGGGTGGTAGGAAGATACGAAGACAAAAACAGAACATGATTTGCCCTCAAAGAGTTCTTATTTTATTCAAATAACAAGGAATCTGAAAGGCTGTCATGAAGTAGAAATGCATGGAAGATGGCTTGGATGAATACCTGGATGTAGAAGGCGACTCTTAGACTTCTGGGAATTACTCATATGTGTACCAGTATGTTCAGAATGTGGAATGCATGGAGGGAACTAATAGAATAAGACTGGGGAACAGATCAAAGCCAAATTTTAGAAAATTTAAGGTGTCAGGATAAAGAAAGTAGGGAGCCAGCTTTTCAAATCAGGGAGTGATATGATCATACTTGAACATAAGGAAGACGAATGGGTGATGGATAAGTTTTAGAGAGGAGTGATTAAGTTAGGAAGATCTTTTAGGTAGCTAGGTGACCCAGAATGCCAGGCCTGGCATCAGGAACAAAGTTCAATGTAGAGTTCAAATTAGGCTTCAGACACTTACTAGCTAACTCTGTGATGTTGGACAAGTCACTTAACCTGTTCCCCTCAGTTTGCTCAGCTGTAAAATAGGAATACCACCTACTTTGCAGGGTTGTTGTGAAGCTCCAATGAGATACTATGTGTAAAAACAAAACAAAAATCCCACTTAGCACAGTGGCCAGCACACAGTAGGCATTTATAGAATTGCTTATTCCCTTTCCTTCCCTGGTGAAAGTTGTGTCAGTGTGAATGGAGAGGAAGTGATGATTGTGAAAGATGTTGTGGAGGCAGGAGTGACTCAGCATCTGATTTCATACTGTTAGATTAGGGAAAGGCAAAGATGAATCAGAGTTATGAACTATGGTGACTGGGAGGATGGTGATGCTCCCCCCCACCCCAAATGGGAAAGTTTAGAGAGGAACAGACTTAGGGGTGGAAATGATGATGTGTACTCTATTTGGAACATGTTGAGATTGAAATACCAGGGAGACATCCAAGCAGAGATGCCCGGGAAGAAGGTGGACATGAATAAGAACTGAGAAAAGAAAACAGGGATATCTTTCTATATCTATACGTACATATAAATGTATATATATTTCATATGTGTATATATATATATATATATCCACACACATAAACACACATATATTATTAGTTAATAATCCTCCACTGAAGGATATGCAAGAATATGATCACTTTCTTTGTCAGAATTTTCTGCTTCTTCATCCTTTGCAAAAGATGTTGGTACAAGAGAAGATGCTACAATTATTTTCATGTTGGCGTTTTGCTTGTGCTCTTCATGTACATGTCTCATGAAATGTTTCTTTGTGTCCAGGATGAAATCAGTTCAGCCAATTCCTTTATTCATTTCTTAAAGGAGACTCTTTGAGCCATCCTTACAATTCAATTCAGTTCAATCCAATTAAATACAACCACCTAATGACTGTTACAGTAAGCTAGGCGGCACAGTAATGGGTTGGACCTGAAGACCTAAGGTAAAACATCACTTCAGAGCCTTCCTAGCTGTGTGACCCTGGGTAAGTCACTTTACCTTTTTATGCCTCAGTTTCATCATCTATAAAACGGAAATAATAACAACACCAACTTCCTCAGGTTTTGTGAGGGTAAATCAAATATTTGTACAACCCGGTGCCGATCTTAATGCATTACTGAAATGCGGCATTGTTATTATCGTTCCACAACTGTGTGCTGCGAGGCGACGTGTAGTCCAGGAGACAGAAGTCTGTCTATGGATGTATTATTTCATAACGAGGGAAGAGAGGGAAGTGCTCACAATTGCACATAGCCTTCTTTAAGTGATCAGGAAAGACGTGGTGCAGCAGGAAATACTTGGAGTGCAGGATTGTGCAGGACAGCAATAAGGATGGGAATACAGTCCAGACTCTGTAAAGGCACAGGAGGCACTAGAATGTGTCTGGGGAGCATCCATTAGGCCAGTTTGGCTGAATTCAGAGTTTGTGAGAGGAGAACAACATGAAATCTTCCTGGAGAGATGGTTTGGAGACAGGTTGTGAAGAGTTTTAAAAGCCAAAGAGGAGAATTTGTAATGTATACTAGATGTAAGGAGATACCACTGAAGCTTCTTAAGCAGGGAAGGACATTCAGATTATTGACACTGGAAGAACAATTTGGCATCTATGTGGAGAGTGGATTGGAGAGGAGAGGTGAGAATGGAAGCAGAGATTAGCTAGAAAGCTATTATAGGGGTGTAGGTAGAAGGGGATAAGGGCCTGACACAAGATGGGGTTCATATAAATGGTGAAAAGGGGATGGATGCTAGATAGATTGTGGAGATAAAAGTTTAAAAAAAAAAGTTGGTAGTTGACTGGATAGGATAGTGGAGGCAAAGTTGAGGACGACTCTGAGCTTGTAAACCTGGGTGACTAGAAGAATGATAATGCCCTGGACAGAGACAGGGAAATTAAGAAGCATGGTTGAGGGTTAAAGAAAACCTGCTATTTATTTTTGTCTTCTGTATTCATTCATAGTAACACTGTCAATATGGCTAGAGTTCAGTTCCTCCAGTAGTGTATGAGTTCAGTTAATGGACAGAGATCTTGCATTTGTGGACAACCTAAAGAATTAATGTCATTCTTAGCACCTTCTACCTGCCATTTGAGCAATCTGCTGCCATCACTAGCCAAAGGGAGCTAACAGAACACAGGGATACTTTGGGGTTTTTAAAATTTTTTTTAATTTTTTATTAATGTCACGAGACAACATGGTCAAAAAATTCATTACCTATTGGTTGTTGGTTCATTCTCAGTCAGCAGACACAGTCTGTCCCAGGGACCTTGTCTGAAACCTTTCCAGCTACGTGAAACCTTCCAGGGCTTGTACTCCACTGACATTTCATTTAGAACTCAGGGTCACCTTCATACCAGGATGAAACATTAAGGGTATACTTTTTTGGAGTTAATAATTTTTTTTCCCAGCAAAGAAAAGAATCTCTTGGCCTTTGAAAGGAGATGAGTCCTAAGATATAAAGGGAAGCAGTCAACTGGGAAAAATATGTGTATCACATTTCTTTGGTAAGTGTTGGTATCCAAGATAGATTGACAGTAAATAGCAATATATGGCTGGAAACCACTGCCCAATAGAGAAGTGATTAAAATATATGATCAAACCATTCTCAAAAGAAGAATTGCAAACTGTTACCAATCATATAAAAGAATGCTCTAAACCACTATTAAGGGAACTACAAATCAAAGTAACCCTGAAGTTTCACCTTATACCTTGTAAATTGGCAATGATGATAAAATGATAGGAAAAGTCAACATTGGAAGAGTTGAGGGAAGGTAAGTACATAAAGTACATTGTTGGCGGAGATGTGATTAGTAAAACTACTCTAAAAAGCAATTTGAAATTATGCAAAAAATGTGGTTAAAATGTCCCAACTCTTCACAAATAAAGCAGCTCAAATTTCCACCTGTTGAACCAGAGATTCCACTTCTACACATATACTCCAAGGGGATCACTGGCAAAAAGAAATGCTCCATATACACCAAAAACTTTACAGCAGTAGTTTTGCTGTAGTAAAGAACTGGAAACTAAACAGATGCCAATCATTTGGGGAACAGCAAAAGAAATTGTGCTATGAGAATGTAATGAAGTATTACTATGTTATGAGAAACAAAGAACATTATATATACTGAGATGCATGGAAAGACATGTGAACTGATGCAAAGTAAACAGTTAAGAAAACTCTGACTGTAGAGATATAAATAGAACAATGACCCCACAAAAGCAATTATCTTAGAATTACAGAGAAAAATTGGCTCCCAAAAGTAGAGATGAGAAACCATTCCTATGCAGGACTTGGAGATGGGATGCACAGGCATGGCACATTGCACATAGAGACAGAATTTTCAATGTATTGATCAGTTTTGCGAGTGACAGGACACTCCCCACCCCACTGGAAGAAGAGAACTACCTTGACAAAGAGCTCAAAAGTCAAGTAAATAGCTGGGAAAATGAGCAAAAACTGAAAAAAGAATCAGACTGTGGAATCTTACTTTGGTGACAAGGAATACCAAAGTATACAAACAGAAGACAACAAAGTCAAAATCCTACATTCAAAGCCTCCAAGAAAAATATGAATTGGTCTCAGGCCATGGAAAAGCTCAAAAAGGACTTTGAACATCAAGTAAGAGAAGTAGAGCAAAAATTGGGAAGAGAAATGAGAGTGAAGTAAGAAAATCATGAAAAATGAGTCAACTGCTTGCTAAAGGAGACCCAAAGAGATTCTGAAGAAAATAACACTTTAAAAAATAAACTAATCCAAATGGCAGAAGAGATCCAAAAAGCCAATGATGAGAAGAATGCCCTAAAAAGCAGAATTGGTCGGATGGAAAATGAGATCCAAACATTCATTAAAGAAAATAATTCCTTAAAGATTAGAATGGAGCAGATGGAAGCTAATGACTTTATGAAAAATCAAGAAATCATAAAACAAAACAAAAGGAATAAAAAAATAGCAGACAATGTGAAAACACTGGAAAAACAACTGACCTGGAAAATGGATCTGGTAGAGACAATTTAAAAGTTATTGGACTAAGAGAAAGTCATGATCAAAAAAAGAGCCTAGACATCATCTTTCAAGAAATTATCAAGGAAAACTGCCCTGATATTCTAGAACAAGAGGCTAAAATGGATACTGAAAGAATCCACTGATCACTTCCTGAAAGAGATTCCAAAAGGGAAGCTCCTAGGAATATTATAGCCAAATTCCAGAGTTCCCAGGTCAAGGAGAAAATATTGCAAGCAGACAGAAAGAAACAATCCAAGTATTGTGGAAATACAATCAGGATAACACAAAATCTAGCAGCTTCTACATTAACAGATCACAGGGCTTGGAATATGATATTCCAGAGGTCAAAGGAG
>CM053772.1:119660915-119688006 GCA_028658325.1 Potorous gilbertii | reverse complement strand
GGTCAAAGGAGCTAGGATTAAAACCAAGAATGACATACCCAGCAAAACTGAGTATAATAATACTTCAGGGAAAGATGTTCATTCAGTGATACAGAGGACTTTCAAGCATTCTTGATGAAAAGACCAGGCTGAATAAAAATTTGACTTTCAAACACAAGAATGAAGAGAAGCATGAAAAGGTAAACAGGAAAGAGAAATCATAAGGGACTTATTAAAGTTAAACTGTTAACATTCTTACATGGAAAGATAATATTTGTAACTCTTAAAACTTTTCTCATTATCTGAGTAGTTGAAGGGATTATATCCATACCACCAGATGACACAGGGTGAGTTGAATAGGTGGGGATGATAGCTAAAAAATAAAATTAAGGGATAAGAGAGGAATATATTGGGAGGAGAAAGGGAGAAATAGAAAGGGGCAAATTATCTCATATAAAAGAGGTTAAAAAAAGCTTTTTCAATGGAGGGGAAGAGCGGGGAGGTGAGAGGGAAAGAGTGAACCTTATTCTCATTGCATTTGGCTTAAGAAGGGAATAACATGCACACTCAATTAAATATGAAAATCTATCTTACACTACAGGAAAGTAGGAGGGAAGGGGATAAATGGGTAGCAGGGAGGAATTATAGAAAGGAGGGTAAATGGGAGGATGGGGTAATTAGAAGTAAATAATTTTGAGAAGGGATAGGGTCAAAAGAGAGAACAGAACAAATGGGAGGAAGGATAGGATGGAGGGAAATATATTAAGTCTTTCACAATATGACTGTTACGGAAGTGTTTTGTATAACTTCACATGTATAGCCTATATTGAATTGCTTGCCTTCTCAGTGGGGATAGGTGGGGAAGGAGGAAGGGAGAGTAGTTGAAACTCAAAGTTTTAAAAACGAATGTTAAAAATTGTCTGTACATACAACTGGAAAATAAGATATACAGGCAACTGGGTATGGAAATCTATCTTGCTTTACAAAAAAATAGAGGGTAAGGGGAGGAGAGCAGGGAGGGGTATGATAGAAAGGAAGGCAGATTGGGGGAAGGGGTAATCAGAATGCATGCTGTGTTGGGGTAGGTGAAGGGGAGAGATGGAGAGAAAATTTGGAACTCAAAATCTTATGGAAAGATATATATATGTGTGTGTGTGTACATATATATATATATATATATATATGAACACACACACACACACACACACACATATATATATATATATATATATATATATGAATAAATAAATTAAAAAAAGAAACCTGGGCATATATTGACTTAGAAAATAACAAATTAACATTATCTGTGTGCATATATTGACTTAGAAAATAACAAATTAACATTATCTGTGTTATACTGTATTTTTATTTATTTTATTCTGCATTAGGGAGTTTTGCCAGGGACTCAAATTTGACATTTCTGGTATAGATATTTTTTCAGTGCATATTTTGCCCTTTGACCACTTGAATGACATAATGTAAATCGAGGCTAGTCTGATTTGTGAGGATCTTTAATACCAGAAAGCATATTCAGTTTAAGACAATAAGACCCCATTAAGGGGACCTTTTTTTTAGCAAATGTTTTCTAAGACAGAGGTTCATATTCTGAAGCTGATATAGTTTTCATAATACTTACACAGCTCTCATCTTCTGAGAAGCTATTTTTATGAAGAGCAGTTACATCATCCCATTAAAATGTGTTACTTTACCACAGATTCAATTCTACTCAAATTATATTCCCTTTTGTAGAGAGCAATGTGTACTTCAACTTTCTATCACTTAAAAGGCTGATATAGTGAGTATTATTCCTGATCTTACTTTTGCTATTTATTATCTGTGTGACTAGGGAAAGTGACTAAGTATTTGAGGTCTTACTTTCCTAATCTGAAAAAAGAAGGGAGTTTACCTATATGACTTCTAAAGTCCCTTCCTGCTGTAAATACTGTACAAGTCAATCAACAATAGTGCTAGGGTTTCTGCACTATAACATAATTCTCCTCTACTATATCTACTATATAGGTTACAGAGGATACCTTTTACCAAGGAGGCAAATGTTCAGTGACTAAGTGAGGACTAAAAAGGCTCGCTGGCAGGGTGAACATTATCTGACGAGGAGCAGAAAGTCAGGAGAAGCTTTTAAAAACCATCCTTGGGACGGGAAAGAAGGATGAGTAGTCTAGGTCAGTGGTTCTCAAAGTGTGGTCCTGGGGACCCTAGGGGTAAGGTCAACAATATTTTCATAATAATGCTATATAATTTTAATTTCTAATACATCAAGTTTAGCTATAACCTACGTACACAAAAGCTCTTTGAGGTCCTTAATAATTTATGAGTAGAGAGGGGTCTTGAGACTAAAAAGTTTGAGAACCCATGTTCTAGATCAAAAGTATTAAATACAGGGCCTGTACTAAGTCTGACTTAAACCAAATTAAAATGTAATTTTGAAATAATTAGCAAAATAAATAAAAATGCAATAAGACATAACGTATGGATTAGTGATCCTGTTTCTAAGTGAGTTTGATACCACTATTCTAGAGAACCCCTTTTACACAGGAACTGCTCTCAGTTGTTATTTACACTGAGCCTTTGACAGAAAGCTGTGAATTGCCAAAGACAGGTGAGTAACCTAGCCTTTTCTCCCAAGAAATGGTGGGAAGGATCCTATAAATAATTCTTACTGTAGGAGCCTCCACTGGGAGGAACAAACAAGGCCAAAAGGCAGTTTGCAAAGAAAGCTAAGGCCAATGGATTGTACTCGCTTCCAAAAGAAAGGACAGAGGGAGATGGGAGGGAAGAGGAATTTTTAATGACATTCATAATATGGACAACGCCTGTTTTGCTGCCATTGCTAAGTAACTGCTATTTTGGTGCAGTGTTCAGATGGGTCTTCTTCTTAGAAGAGAAGGAATACTTCTCCATTCTTCAGGTTTTCAGAGAGTGAGGCTGTTCCTTTTAAAAACTGATAAAGGTCTTTAAGATACAAACAAAGAAGAAAAAGACTCTGAAGAGAGAAGGAAATCCTGACCTGTACCAGGAGGCTGGAGAGTGGAATAACAGAGGAGAAAGAGGACCACTGAACCGCTTGAACCTACATAACAGGCAGGAAGCTTTTCCTACAGAAGGAAAGGCTATACCCAGTGCAGAGGGAGAGCAGCTGTTTGCCCTCCTAGGGATAATGATGGAAGTTCTTCGATTGTGTCATTCTTTATATTTTTATCTCTAACACATATCACGTGCTTATTGCTTACTGATGTGGATGGTAATAGCATCAAGAGAAAATATTTGGTAAGTTTCAAAGGAAGAAGAATAACTAATGATGGTTCATGGCACTCTGCTGAATGTCAGTCATGCAGCAATTTGTTGAGGCAGCATTAATAACAAAAACATACCATCTTCTTAAAGCGTAAATCTGATATGGCCAAGCTCTTCCTAAGATTGTCAGAGCTAATGATATGACCTGCTTCTAATGATTCAGACAAGTCAAGAAGGATGTTCCCAGAAGAAATCTAGAAGATGTTGTTCAAATCTGCTCCTTGTCAGATAACTGAATATTTTAGGAAAATAGATGGTGTCTTCACTCTTGCTTCCGATTGAAGGATGCAAAGACTGCAGAAGAGAAAGGCAGTTTTCAGAAGTGAAGAGCTGCTTAATAAAATGGTATGGGAGAAGAGGATTTGGATTTCTGGATCCTGACTTAAAATATTGAAATGATTAGCTCTTGGCCAGGCATCCCTAACAAGGTCCGGTAAAAATAAATTTGTGTGAGTCTTATAAATCTAATTAGAAGTGCTTTAAAGTGAAAAGGAAGGGGAAAGGACACAATTACTTACATCTACAAATCTCAGTATCATAGAGAAAAAGGTCCTCAACGTTTTCTGTGCTATGGACCCAAAAGGTGGCCTGCTGAAGAATATAGACTATTTCTTAGAATAATGTTTTTAAATAAACAAAATAAAATGCCTGAGAATATAATGGAAACAAACTATATTGAGCCATATAGATCTAAAAAAATATTTTGAAAGCCAAGTTTACCATCTTAGGTTAAGAACCCTTTGCATAGAGAATAATTACCCCCCAAAAGACAGACAATAGTAACAGAGATATCTGACAACTTACAGGAGACAAAATCCAGAAAAGGAGCCATTTAAATAAAACTGCCTCAGATGTCTATATCCAAATGTACAAAGTCTAAACAATAATCAAGGAGGCGAATTTGACTTCGCAAGCATAACTTGAGACTTGGTGGGATGGGACTCACAACTAAAATCCTGTTCTGGAAGGGTATACACTTTATACAAAAGGAACAGAATAGATACACACTCATAGTTTCTTGGTCTTCAAGTAAATGTTGGATGATATCTTCCCAGAGGTCGTGGATGTTGCTCCTTGTCATGTATAGGTTATAACAGATGGGGGACCTCTGAAGTCCTTTTAAACCCTGGGATCCTGAGATTCTGTGACTAGGGGTGCAGTTGTCAACAAGCATGATATTCTTTTCCAGTAGACTAATGGTTCCCATTGAGGCTGGAAACTAGGGGGAGATATTTTCTTTTCTTTACTTTTTCCCAATTACATGTAAAGACAATTTTCAACATTCATTTTTTATAAAATTTTGAGTTCCGATTTTTTTCTCCTTCCCTGCCCCCTCCCCAAGAGAGCAAGCAATCGGATATAGGTTTTACATGTGCAAGCATGTAAACATATCTCCATATTAGTCATGTTGTTAAAGAATAAATAGAACAAAAGGGAAAATCCATGAAAAACAACAAAAAAAGTGAAAATAGTATGCTTTGATCTACATGCAGACTTCATAAGTCTTTCTCTGGATGTGGATAGTTTTTTCCATCATGAGTCTTTTGGAATTGTTTTGGACCATTGTATTGCTGGGAAGAGCTAAGTCACCCATAGTTGATTATCACACAGTGTTGCTGTTACTATGTACAATGTTCTCTTCACTCAGCATCAGTTCATGTAAGTCTTTCCAGGATTTTTCTTAAATCCACCTGTTCATCATTTCTTATAGTACAGTAGTATTTCATATACCACAACTTGTTCAGCCATTTCCCAACTGATGGGTATTACCTTGATTTCCAGTTCTTGGCCACCACAATAAAAGCTGCTATAAATATTTTTGTACATGTGAGTCTTTTTCTCATTTTTATGATCTCTTTGGGATATAGCCCTAGAAGCAATATTGTTGGGTCAAAGAGTCTGCACATTTTTATAGCCCTCTGGGTATAGTTCCAAAATGCTCTCGAGAATGGTTGGATCAGCTCACAGTTCCACTGATGATGAATTAGCGTTCTAACTCTTCCCCATCTGTTCCAATGTCCATCATCTTCCTGTTTTGTCATGTTCGCCAATCTGACAGGTGTGATGTGGCACCTCAGAGTTGTTCTGATTTGCATCTCTCTAATCAATAATGCCCTAGATGCTCATTTCTTGTAGCACGACAGTACTTCATTACATTCACCACTACTTGTTCAGCCATTCCCCAACTGATGAGGATCCCCTCAATTCCCAGTTCATTGACACCACATAAAAAGCCGCTATAAACATTTTTGCACATGTAGGTCTTTTCCCATTTTTTATGATCTCTTTTTGACACAGACCTCGAATTGGTATTGCTGGATTAAAGGGTAAGCACGGCTTGATTATCCTTTGGGTACAGTTCCAAATTGCTCTCCAGAATGGTTAGATAGTTTGCAACTAGGGGGAGATGATTCTAGTTTGTGATGATTTGGTGCCATGATTTGGAGGCAGTGAGCTTCAAAGTCTTTTTAGTGGCTGTCTTCTTTTATCTAGAACTAGCGTACTCTATCTCATGATCTGAATTAGACTTAAGAGGTTTTACTTCCATAAGGAAAAGGTTGGCCCTCATAGGCCACGTTAGAATATAGTACCACCCAATTTGAAATTTCTTCCACAAGGGAAGCTGAACAAATTCCCACAGTGCTGGGATACCAGACTCTCTAAAGGTAGAGCAGATGACTTTATATTTCTTCTGCTTGATTGTATATTGTTTGTTAGTAAATCCTGATTACATTCAGGATTATCTGGGCCTAAAAAATAATCAAATTATTCTGTCCAATATTTCTAATAATTTCTTTAAAAAATTCTTGCATGTTCTCTTTTGAGAAAATATTCCCCAGGTAACTTCATACATTCATTGTTACCAAATCTAAGATGCTGATTGATTTGGACCTCATTTCCAGTCTTCTTTCTTTTATGTCCTAAATTACAGTTTATTTTGATTCTGAACTTAATGCCAAATAAAATGAGAATTTGTACATACATGGTAGGACAGAAAAGGAGGATTGTATGAAATTGTGAATTTCAGTTATATACAGCTTTCTTATAGTTTGGCTTAGCTAGGCTTACCTAGTTACAAGAATTGTGTGTGTGTGTGTATACGCACATACTCACACACAGAGCACATGCCATGTGCTTTGCCTCACAGGGAACAAGGAGTGGACTGTCTAGTTCCTCAAGTGCAATTCTTCAACTGAATCCAAACTTCAAAGAACAAATCTCCTTAATCAAAGGATTTGTTCTGTAAAACTTGGACCCTGTTAAAAGGCTATACCCAAGGATCTAGAAGGCTACATTTGGTGTCAAGGTCACAGGTTCCCCACCCCTGTTCTACACCATAAAAATAGGAATGTACACACAACTACAAATCTCTATTATGTATAACTTACTTTTCTTTTAAAATATCTAATAACATACAACTTTCAAAGCTGTCCTGCTATTTGATTCTTTCTGGTCTTCTGTCTTCTACGCATTAGGGAAAAAAATGCTAAAATGACCCTCTCTTATCTCTTGTATTTTTCTTTCTTTTTTTTCTTTCTCTTTTGGCTACCCTGTTCTTAACCAGTGTCCTCTTTCTACCTAAACCCTGAACTGAAAACAAATACACAAGAACCTCCCCCCACCATGTAAAGAATGCAGTCAGACAAAGCAAATCCCCACATTGACCGTATCCAAAAATTTAGGTGTTTCTTATTCTGAATCTTGAGTTCACCATTTTTCTTTTGGGAGGTTGGTAGCATACTTCATGACTAGTCTTATGGCATCACGGTTAGTCATTTCATAAAGGAGTCTTTTAAAATTGTTTTTCTACACAATAGTGTTGCTATTGTACACATTATGCTTCAGGTTCTACTTATTTCTTTCTTCCACAATTCATATAGGTCTTCTAAAGTTACTCTGAAATCATATTTTTCATAATGTCTTATGGTTCTATTTAGTAATATTCTATTACATTTACATATCATCATTTATTTAGCAATTTATTAATTGATGGACATCTTCAATTCCAGTTCTTTGCCACAACAAAAAAACTTTTATAATTATTTTTGTACATATCATTCTTTTTATCTCTTTGAGAGCTTAGGTCTAGTAGAGGTATCACAGTGTCAAGGGTAGGCACAGTTCCAAACTGCTTTCTAAAATAGTTGAACCAATTCACATCTTCAACAACAGTACTGCCCTCTTTGCAAGTACAGTTATCCCTTCCACAGTATGATTTTCCCCATTGCAGTTTTGACATATTGTAAGTCGGCATAAGAGATCAAATGGGAATTTCGGGGGAGTTTTGTGGAAACCACAGACAACACGCAAAGGCCAGCAGATAACACAGAAAAAATTTAGAAATTCAGAAATGTATAAAACGTATGTATAGTATTGTATAATAGTGACATTTTTATCTTTTAGTACCATAATAACTCAGACTTCTTCTCCGGTAAGAAGGGAGGGCCAAATTCTTACGCCAATTTTCAAGATCAAGGGGCAAAAGCCCTTTCTTAATCACTCTCAATCTGGAAGGGATAAATGTAACTACTTTGGTAATTCTTTAGAACTTGCACACAATTGTCTTTATGTTAATTTGTGTTTATTTAGATGTTAATTTGTAAGTTTACCCCTGGATTGAAAGTGTAGGCTATTTCTTTTATATTTCATAGTCCACCAAATGATAGGCAGTTATATTTACTAGATAACAAGAGAGATTGCAACTGCTATTACTTGATACATACAGTTCTTGGATGAGGAAACTCTACCGAATTTACGTCCTCACCTCTGTAAAGTCTCACCTTTGTCATATACTGGCTGAATGACCTTGAGCAAATTACTTCTGAGTTTTAAAAAAAGGCAACTCTAAGATGACATTTGTAAAATTATGGCTATTTAACTACTCTCTGGAGCCACAAATAATTATTCTAGGCCATCTTCTTTAAGACAGCATCTCAAATATTTAAAGACAGGTGTCATATATCCCTTCTAAGTCTTCTTGGTGTAAAGGTCATTTTCTCCACTAGACTGTAAACACCCTACAGGCAGAAAATACAACTAATTCATTTTTGTGCCCTTGCGGTCTTTTTGCTATATGCCTCACATAGTAGGTATACAATAAGTAGTTGCTGAATCAATGAATGTAATTAGACTAAGCCGTAAGCAACCTAGTGCCTTAAACCCTTCCCTACCTCCACTTTCTCTCACCTATTCTATAATTCCTGAAATTCTACTGTAACAGTTTTTCCATCCGTTACCTTAATTTAAGTTTCTGATCTCAGAAAGCAAGCCCCTCCCCCTGGGAGGGTGAATACTGTAAGCTATCATTCATTATTTACATTTTTAATAAGAATGAGTTTTTGATTCTTGAGAACATGTTGGTACAGGGGGAGAACAGAAGACACTGAGAATCTGAGGTAATATACTAAAAGAGAAAAGGATAAAAAAAATTGGGTCACCACAAGCAAGTTTTTCCTATGACACGATTGTGTATAGGGCTAGTGGTGGCCAGTTTGTGCTTTGTAGAAGTAGACAACTGTTAACCCATCAATATGCAAAATCCTACTTCAAATAAGGACATGTATTCAAACTGCAAATATTAATTAATATATCCTGAGAGAAATACATTTTCTCATTTGTAAGCACCTGACATATAGCTTTTAAATTTTTATGTAGTCAGACTTCAACCAAGCCTGGGGCATTTCTGAGTCGCTAGTGTGTAGGAGATGTGACTCCTGAATGGCCAAGGGAAGACTGCGGTGATGCTTTACATATGTTCAGAGGGTAGAGTTGGTGCCAGAGCTTGTTGGGAGAAAAACATGTGGTTCCAGCAAATCTTTGGGGGAGAGAGAGGGACAAGAATATTCCAAGGAAAAGAGAGACTTTGGAAACTGCAGATAGACCCAGACTTGTCCGGAAGCCCAGTTTCATTCACATATAAGTAACTGAAGTAGTTTATGACAACACATTGAATCAGCTACATGGGAGACGGTGGATTGAGTGCTAGATCCCGAGCCAGGAAGATCTAAGTTCAAATCCAGTCTCAATCCTTTCCTAGGCCAAGTCAGTTAATGTCTGTCTTAGTTTCTCAACCTGTTAAGGAATCTTCATAATTCAAGATTTCTGCTCCCCCACCTCCACCCCCTACTCTCATTTAGGTGGAGATTTCTGTTTCTCCTCTCTTTGTAGCTTCTGTTTGGATTGTGAATTGGAGCTTGCTTAGGGTTGGTTCCATATGCATGTTCATTTCTCTTACAGTAAACCTAGTTTTTCATGTAAGTTTTGTGAAACTGTGATTGCTTGTTGACTAGCCATAAAATGGTTAACAATAACAGCATCAACCTCATGGAGTTGAGATGTTATGTCTAATAAATGCTTGTTCCTTTCCCCTTCAGTCAGTAAGTATTAAGGATCTAATATGTGCTTAGCATTTTCCCAGCAACTGAGGATACACATACAAAGAATGAAACAAAGAATTCTAATGGGTAAGACAACAAGTACCTATTTAAGTATTTTCAGAATAACTGTAATAATACAAAGTAGCTAAATCTAAGGAGGCTTGGAAGGAAGGGCACTAGCAGTAGAGGTGGAGGGAAGGCATCAGGAAAGGAATCAAGTAGAAGATAGAGCTAGAGTTGTACTTTGAAGGGAAAAAAGAGACTCCAGGAAGGAGCAATGAGGATGGCATACATTCCAGTCAGTACAAAGACACAGACAGGAGATGAAGTATTGTGAATGAGGAACAAAAAAGAAGGCCACCTGGGCTGGACTGCAGAGTTCAGGAGTGGGGAAGGTAATATGGTAGCAAGAAAGGTAGACTGGGGTTAGGTTAGAAACAAGCTTTAAAAACTAATCAAAGGAGTTTATATTGTATTCTAGAGAGGAAACCCCGGGAGCTGCCTGATGGTCAGATCTACATTTATGGAAAATCTCTTTGGCAGTGGTATACAGAATGAATATTGTTATGAGACAAGTTCAGAGACATGATGTGCTTATTTTCATCTATAATGGCTTGTGCCTGTTTAGCTTAGGACTCAGGGGTGGAGAACCTGTGGCCTGGAGACCACATGTGGCCCTCTAGGTTCTCAACTGCAGCCCTGTGACTGGATCCAAACTTCACAGAATAAACCCCCTTGTTTGAATTCAGTCAAAGGGCTGCACTTGAGGAACTAGAGGGCCAGATGTGGCCTCCAAGCCACAGGTCTGCCACACTTAGCATCCTAAACAGCCACAATGGATGAGAATCATTTAAAAAAGTGAAAGTGTCAGAATCAACAACTGGAATAAACATGAAATATCAGCTCAAAACATAAAAGTAAGGAGTACCTTGTTTTTAGAGTCAAGGAGCTTCATTACAACCCTGATCAATAAGGGAAGAGTAAGACGAAGTTTTGTGCTTTATCAAATATCTTTTAGAGACTGAGTTTTTTTTAACTTGTATACAAGGCAAAGCTAGAGATCCAGTTTTAAAATACTATTATGAACCACTTGAAAAACATTCATCTCGACGATAAAATGCGACAAATTCTTAATTGAACAGTTGGACAAAAAAAATGACATTATTAGGAACCAAAAACTGTTTCAAATTAAGGTAGTGCTTGGTATTTATTGATTGAAAAAACCCCAAAGATTTCATGTAATATGTTTATTTAAAAGGATCATTTTTCCTATATTTCTAAGATCCATTGTCTCAGATTTCTCACATTAACATAAAACTTGATTTTTCATAGACATTACTGATAGAGTACCTGTTACTAATGTTATGTTAACTAATGATAAAATGACTGACTGATGAAGCCAGCCTCTCTGATGGGAAGTCTGTCAAGAATACTGAAAAATTATTTCTCAAATAAATCAACTGGCTTTCCCCCAGTCAAAGGCAGGATGTTCCTGCTTCACATCCTATTAAGTTCTCAGAATTTACTATTTCGGCACTTCTCATAGAAGACATATAGTTTTCCATCATCTACTCACAGAACCTCTGACAAATCATGGTGGAATGGGAAGGAGGCTGATGACAAGTGACGCTTTAACAATCATGTTCTCTCAGTTCTGGGATTCGAAGGATATAAGTGAAGGATATATTCGAAGGATATATTCAGATATAACTGAACCAATCAGCTCTTGGTTATCTCAAGAGTGACTCTCTGTGTGCCCATTACCCATCTTGTCTTTCCTCCTTATTTCTTCTGGCAACTTTTAGGCAATTTAAGCATTTAGCTATACTTATTAGCATACCCCCTATCAAAGTGAAATGCATACAATTCATCCTGGTTCTGTCAGTAGCTCAGGAATGAAAGAAATTATTGTTTTCTATCATATTAATAACCCATTATTAATCAAGATCTAGGCTTATTTCCTCATAGAGGGACCAGCCCTTGTAGGTCAGTCAGCCAGTCTCTGAAAAGCTTGGCTGATAAGAGGAGCTTGTCCTAATCTTTGGGATATGTGCTTCTTGATCTTGAACAGAACTAGACCCAACTAAGAGACCTTACTTCTGTCCAAAGTGTAAACAGAATCTAATCTAGGTGAATTTTTGCCCTGAGGGAATAAGTTCATGTCCCTGCACCCTTCCGTTGGTATTTAAGGTGACCCAGTTCATGAAGGAGAAAACTGACCAGGATGGTCTGGGTGGAAATGGATTCCTCTGTTCAGATTGGAAGTGGTTAAGTCTCGTGATAAAGTCATGTTCTCAGCAGGAGGAGCACCCCTTTTTCTAGAAGTACCTAAAGCTTTCAGTATCTCCATGTTTTTGACTTTGACCATCAATTTGTGTATTAGTAGCTAGCCTAATTAATAAATTGATTATTAATTACCCATGACTCTGTCTCTCAGGTTTTTCATTGGGGATAGTTAATAGACTTGTGGGGGGTTGAAATTAATAGCTTAAGTTAGGTGAATTACTTTGCCTTTTTTAGGGAACATATTCTTATATAGAAGAGCTTAATTTGCAAGGCATTACAAAGTCGAACCATGACCAATTAAGTGAAAGTTACAGGGAGCAGATTTAAGTTCATAAGAAAAAAACTTCCTAACAATTAGAACTATTTAAAAAAATGAGGTGCCTTGTGAAGCAGTGAATGCCCTAGAGATCTTCACATAGTATCTGTTGGGATGATGTAGAAGAAGATCACAGTAGGTTGCAAGTAAACTAGATGACTGCTAAATTTCCTTCTACTTTCAGTTTATATGATCCCATGAAAATTAAGGTAATTTGGAATTTAAACCTTTTGTAGTTACTTATGGATTTTAATGATCCATCAGATCACACAAATCACATAAATTTGGAGTGGGAATTAAGGAAGATTTCACTAAAAAAGATGCCATTTGGGCTGAACCCTGAAGAATGATAAGGACCAGACAAGGAAGGAATAGTTCCAAGTACAGGGATAAGTTAATTCAAATGCACAAGTTTTCCATACTCCATGTTCTTTTCAAAGCCTTAATTCCTTATTTTCATCTTATCTTGCTCATGTCTGGAATGGCTTTCTGTCTTTCTCTCCCTCTCCCTTTGATCTCCAGTAAATGAATTTCCTCCTTTCCTCCAATGCTCAAGTCAAGTGCTACTTTTTTCATAAAGCCTTACGTTATCCCTCCTCCCTCACTACTACACAGATGTACACTTCAAGGTGATGAGTTTATAATTACTTGGTTATATTTCTCCCTTGCATTTACTGTGTTTTCCTTACATGTATATGTACTTTCTGCACCCTCAAACCCACTGTAAATTCTTTTGGGCATTTATTTTTTGTTCTATCTCTCTGTATCCCCACCACCAGTCCCTAGCATGGTGCCTTGCTTATTAACTGCAGAATTATCTGTTTGACTCTAACCAAAGACCCCAATTATTTCTTATATATGTGGAAATGGGTATGCAGAAAGGGTGGTGAGGATAACCTCCAACTCATGCATATCAGAAAATTAAAATCTATCTGCAGGATAGCATTATATAGGAGAAAGTTATATTTTTATGAAGAATTATTTCTAATGTTGATGGTGCAACTGGTTTCATATTTGTTTATAAAGTGAAGTGCTATACATAGGCATTTCAACTCAGAGACTGGAATACACATTCCTTTACTTTGTTAGGGCCCATCTTTATTTCTCCACTGCTGTGCTAGCTAATTCCAGAATTTTTTTTTTTTATGATTTCCATTTAGTGTGGCTGATGAGGATAACCCAAGCCAACCACAGCATATGCCATTTTGGCAGAACACAAAAACAACTCTTTGGATGAAAACTTCACTAGTATAATGTGAACGTTCTGTCATGAATGGCTTCAATTGCCCAGCCACAAAAATTAAACGGCAGAACAAAGGGCTTCTGAGCAACTTTAGGAGCTCTGGTAATGTCAGTCCTGGTCTGGCATATTAGTAACTTTATATTCTAATGAGGTGAACAAAGAACAAGGTATCCTATTCAAGGAGCAGCTTCCTAAGCAGGGGCTCCACGATCTGCAGCTTCTTTCAGTGAAGTGGAAGCCTGTTCAATGACAGCATGAGAAGTGCTGAAAGCAGGTAAATCATCATCAAAAAATATAAACAATCAGAGGAAATGGGTGGAAAAGATTAAAAGGAGTAGTCTGACCATTCTCTAAATCACCATCCTTTCTGCCTAATGCTGTTGTTTTTACAGAACAGTTAAACACCCAAGGAAATACCAGTTTGGTCTAAAAAGACAATTTATAGCTGGGTCAGCCCCACTGCATCTGGATATGTTTTTATACTGGGCTCCATTAGCTGATAGCACAGTTATTTGTCTATACTAGAAGCTATTAACCAGTGCTACTAAAACTTTAGGAAAAAATATTCTACACAGAGCTAAATTTTCCTCTAGCTTTTTTTTTTTTAATTTTCTTGGTCAAATTGCAGGTTTAGTGACGGACAAATCCTTTCCAGGGTAAATAAAAGATACCCTCTAACAATGAGTCAGTCATTCAAAAGGCATTTGATAAGTGCTTACTGTACGTCAGGGCCCTGTGCTAAGTGCTGGGGACACAAAGACCACCCTTATGGGAATGGATTAAAGCCAAAGTCAGTCTCAGTGTTCTCCATCTGAAGCTGGGGATCCCTGCTTAAAGGAACAAAATTAAGGACTCTTTCTTTTCTCTTCCCTCAGGGTCAACTGCTCCAAACAGCAACTCAGTTGTTCACAAGACCAAAATATGGAAATCAGCTTTCTGGGCTTCCTGCTATACCCCTCCCTCCAATCCTTAAAAATGCCTGGGAGCCTTTTAAAACAGTCAGTTATGGAACTTAGTTTGGCAGCAAATGTTCCCTATGAGAATGCAAAAACTGAACTAGTAGGTACTCAACATAATACATACACACATATATATGTATTCTGGCTCTGTGACATTAGGCAAGTCAGTGTGCACATCAGCAGACCTCAGTTTCCACATCTGTGAAGTGAGCCAGAGATGAACAGATGAGCTATGAGGTCCTTTCAAGCTCTAAATCCTGGGATCTGTTGAAGTCCAAAATTTGTTGGACTAACTTAGGATCACAAGATCATAGACTTAGAGTTAAACATCTTGTTGGATGTTTAATACTCCCATTGAGTACTCCCCCAATCTGCCCCCACACCCACAGGTTGGGTACCCAGATTCTAAGGTAGCTTGTGGATCTCCACTTCAAACACTGATTTATGAGTCTCCACAGGTGTGCTTCCCATTAAGAATCAGCTAGTAGACACAACTAGGTTGTTTTTTTTAAATTAAAGTCATTTTACTCAGATCACATAGCAAGAACAGTAGGTACAAAATATTCTTCCTAGAAACCTGGAGCACACTCTCCCACAACTGCACACAGCCTCCAAGGGAAGGGTAGGCTCAGAAAAAGAGTACAATACTACTAAGGGACATGTATAAAATACCCAGATGGCAAAGGCAAGTCACAACTCCTGGTACCTGTCCACAACGGTGTTTCTCTTTGCCCCACTGAATGTAGTATCTCTAGCAGGACCTCCTACTGGTCCAAGAGCTCAGGTCTCTTTAAGCTTTGATATCTATACTGCCTGGAGCTTCAGGACTCAGCTAAAGTTCAAAAGAAGGTGATCAATTTTTTTCTTAGTCAATCCAATTATCCCTTCTAGATTTAAACAAAGAGCATTCTTTCCTCATAGAGAGGTTGTCCTAAATGCATTTCTATAACCTGTGTGCCTCAATTAACAATCTGTGATTGCACCTAGGCCTTCAGTGACTGTGGAAAGATGGGGATGGGTCAATCATATCCTTGCTCCATTATACGTAGAATAGGCCTCTAAGAGCAGAGTAGCAGGACGGATGGAATGGTAGCAGAGAACAGTTCCTTCTGACCCTCAATTTCTTGCCCCACCAATGTTCTGAGGCAATTAGGCCCTTCTTAGGATAAACTAGTATAACTGGACCGTATGTCAATACACTGTCAATGAGGAACCAGTAGTTCCTTGGCTGTTCAATTCAATTTGAATAATTGTGCAAGGTATAATGTTAGCTAATGAGGATATAAAGATAGTTGGGACACTATCTCAAGGAGTACTACCTAATCAAGAGGGAAAAAAACATGTATACAAATGCCTTTGATACAAAAAAGAATGTGGAAAGTGCAAGGTAGTGCATAACCTCCCAAAGTGCTATGAAAAAATTAAAATAAAAATCATTTTCAAGTAGGAATATGGAGAATCAGAGAAAGTTTCATGGGAGAAATGATACCTGCACTGGGTCCTGGAGAAAGGGAGGCACTCCAGCTGATAGAGAAGGGGGAGAAATAAGGAAGAAAGGAATAGCATGAACAAAGGCATAAAAATGGGAATCTTTAATATGTGAAGGGAGCATGACATGTGACCGGAAAGGAAGGGTGACTAAGGTTTTGAACCTGCAGTACTTAGGAGTATGTGATACAAATCAGCAGAAACAGGGAAGATAGAAGAGGGAAAGGCACTGGTGACCACATTATGAGTTCCAGCACAATGGAACTGATAGAAGGTTCACTTTGTATCCCTAGACGAAGGATAACATGGTATTATGCCTCCTTATTTAATGCGCAGTTCATATTGTACCACCTTGCTGAAAGTACATGGTCACTTACAGGGTTGGCCAGTGGTACTCTCATCGGTAGACAGGCTGAAATGAAATTTATTGCCAACATAATGGTAATAGTGCATTAAGAAGAAATCTCTATATCACTCTGTATGAATGCTTTTAAGAATACACAACTAGGGGGTTACCTTTGGTACTCCAGAAGCATCTAGCCAGTTCTGAAAGATATCTTCTACAGACAGGCCAAGTCTTTAAAAAAAAAACAAAAAACCCAAAGGATTAAAGAGGAATTACATTTTGCTTTCTCATAAAATAGTTCCCTGTCACCCTGTCAAGTAATGTACACCAGAAATTTTCCAAAGAAATATATATTCTTGGCAAAAAGAGCATCAATTCTATAGAATAAACAGTGTCTATAATAATGTACTTGTATTAAACCTATGTTCTTTTTAATCTCTATAGAGGAGTAGTAAACTAACATGTAATTATGTATATATGAACATATACATATGACATATATATACATGCATGCATGCATGCATGTATGGCATAAAAGTTAAGAACAAGTGTTCCCAAGTAAGATTTTTATGGAATTTGCTGACTTGTGTTTTATTTTTGAAAGATTTTAAAGTTTTACATGTTTTTTAAAAATACTTTTATTGGTACCTTTGTTGCCTAGATTTCCCCCAATATTCTTCTCTCCCTGTACCAAAGCATTATCTCTTATAACAAAGATTTTGTTTTTGAGAAAAAGAGGAAGACAAAAAAACTGTTCAATACATACATACATATGAAATAAATGTGATGTTAAATGCAATGTTTCAGCCTCATGTACTCCCAACCCCCATTTTTGCAAAGCAATGAGGAGGTATCTTCTTATATCTGTTCTTTGGGTGAAACTTATTCTTTATAATTTTGGAATATTTATTTTAAATTGTTTTTTTCTTTCTAGTTACATTGTTGTAGTGACTGCATGTCCTGTTTTCATCATTCATATAAGTCTTCATAACTCCCTGTATTTACAATGTTCATCTTTTCTGATAGCACAGCAATATTCCATTACATCAGGGATTCTTAACGTTTTTATCTGTCATGGACCATTACCCATTTGGCAATCCAGAGAAGCTTATGGACCCTTTCTCAGAACAATATCTTTAAATGAATAAATGAAATAGAATTAGAAAGGAAACAAATAATACTGAAAGAGTTATAAAACATACTAAGAAAAAAAACTCATGGACTCCAGGTTTCTAGAACCTCTACATTCCATCTATGTATCTCAGTGTGATAAGTCATTCCTGTAACTAATGCACATTTACTTTGTTTTGAGTGTTTTGATACCACCAAAAGTAGCTAAGGAGCTAGATGGACTAGACTTAGAGTCAAGTTTCAGAAACTTATTAGCTATATGTGATGTGGGAAGTTCAGTTAACTTCCTTCAGATGCAGTTTCCTCATCTGTAAAATGGGCATAATAGTAGCTTTACCTTCGAAGGTTGTTGTGGGGATAAAAAGAGGCATTTGTAAAGGGCTGTGTGTGTGTGTGTGTGTGTGTGTGTGTGTGTGTGTGTATGTGTGTGTGTCTGTCTGTCTGTCTGCCTAAATATTTTGCTTTTTATGGAGACTTTTTTTTTTTTGGTCAGTGGCCTCCTTGGGGTATACTCCTCACAATAAAATCTCTAAGTCAAAGGGTATAGAAATTTTAGACATTTTATTTGCGTAATTCCTAATTGTCCAGAATGAACAGCTAATTCACAAACCTATCAATGATGCATTAGTGTACCAACTTTCCACAACTCCTTCAACATTGACTATTCCAATCATAAAGCAACTAAATTAATGAGAGATGCTTTTTAAAATAAAATCACTGGAGGTGCTGTAAGAATGAAAAACTGAATGCTGATTTGCTGAGCACTAGACTTAAATCTGAGCTGTCTTATATGTATAGCTTGAAAATGTCCTTAGACCAAAGCAAGTAAAAAGAGTAACACTGACACTTGACATCCAACTCAGACATGAGAGCTGCTAAATAGATGCTGCTTCCGCTGACTGTTTCCAACATTAGAGCCTGTTTTAGAATCACGGAATTCTAGAGCTGGAAGTGACTACACAGCTCATTTTGTCTGCTTTGACTTGGAATCAGGAAGAACATGCCCACTTGTTATATCTTAACCTCCAATCATCTAAAAGGTCTCTGCTTTCATGAACTGCTGACCTGAATAATCCATAAAGTTAATTAGTATCCAATATATTAAAATTGCTCCATTGTTTCTTTCTTTGATAAAATCTAACTTGCAGAAGCCTGGGAGGAAGACAAAGTGAGGGGTATCTTAGGGGCAATTCTTAGGGCCTACAACCCCCAAATATACGTAGATTCCAAAATGCAAACGATTCAACAATTATATAAAAACTAAAAATGGGAAAAAATAACCCATAAAAGGGTAATTCTTGAAGAAAAAAAATAACTGAAGACTGACTCATCAACCCAGTACTGCTGATGAATTACTCCCCCAGCTTCTTCCCTCTGTCCTTCAATTCACATCCAGCCTGAGGAGGCCCTGCAGCAATTTTAGGGACCTGCTTTCTTTTGGAAGTAAATACCTTGACAGTGATCTATGGGGAACCTCCCTTCCTAGGGTCAAGTGAAGCCCCCATTGCTTAGGATACTGGCACCTTCCCCCACTCTTGTACTTCATCTAGCCCAGTGGAGTGGGGTGACCCTAAGAAGCAAACCCTTCCCGTCGCCTGCAATTTTACATACTAATGTTCAGTTATTCTCTTAGCAGTACTGAGGGACCTAACTTTCAGGGTGAATTGAGGTCAGTGAATTTAGCCATCCTAGAGGCTAGAGAAGCAAGACGGGGGTGGGGCCGAGGAGGGGAAAGAGAAGAGCAGTGGTACAGGACTAGTCAGGTTTTTTTAAATAAAACATCACCAGATAAAAAGCTAGCAGCATCACAGTGTGGGGGAGGGGGAGCCAGGATGGTGGAGAAAACACAGACATTCACCTGGGCTACAAAACCCCTCTGAACACCTTTAAATACTATCATGAAACAATTCCTGGAGTGACAGAACTCACAGAGGGACAGAGTGAAATACTTTTCCAGCCAAAGACAACGTGGAAGGTCAGCAGAAAAGGTCTATTGCATCTGGGTGAGAGCGGAGCCCAGTCTGGCGCCAGCACAGTCCCAGGCTCAGCAAACGCACCAGCAGCAGCTGCTAAGTGCTCAGCTGACGGATGATAAGGGGTCAAACAGCGGGACAGATGGGGTTTACTGGAGTCTCTTTGCTAGCACTGAGCCTTGACTTTGTGGCTGTGCCCATTCTCAGATCTGGGCTGCAGCGTCGGGTGGCAAGCCCAGGGTGAGGAGGAGCACTAGTACACCAGAGTTTGTGTCTGCAGGGGACAGGGGACCCTTGCAGTTCCAGGGCAGAAAAGAGTGTTTGTGGTCTCTCACAGACCCGAACACAGGTCAGGAGAGTAGGAAACACACCGTTCTTTACATCATAACTCCCTGGAAGAAATGAAAACTTACAGGACCCTAGAAGTATCTCTGAAAACAGCTGCACAAAATTCCTGAAGCTTGGGATAAGGCAATCTCTACCATGGAAGGGCAGCCCTACTTTAATAAAGAGTTAAAAGTCAAGAAAAACACTGAGGAAAAAAAACAGAAAAAAAATCTGACCACATAAAGTTAATATGTTGACAAGGAAAATCAAAACACACACTCAAAAGATTACAAAGTCAAAATTCCTATATCCAAAACCGCCAAGAAAAATATGAATTGATCTCAGACCATGGAAGAATTCAAAAAGGATTCTGAAAATCAAGTAAGAGAGGTAGAGGAAAAAGTGGTAAAAGAAATGAAAGTGGTGAAAGAAAATTATAAAAAACAAATCAACGACTTGGTAAAGGGGACACAAGAATACTGAAGAAAATAAATGCCTTAAAAAAGAGACTAGGCCAAATGGTAAAAAGAGGTACAAAAAGCCAATGAGGAGAAGAATGCCTTGAAAAGTAGAACTGACCAAATACCAAAGGAGGTATAAAAGTTCACTGAAGAAAAGAATTCCTTAAAATTAGAATTGAGAGCTGGAGTCAAGATGGCGGAGTAGAAGGATGGACTTGTAGAAGCTCTCTCCCCACAGCCCATAAAATACTTGTAAAAATGATTCTAAACAAATTCTAGAACAGCAGAAGCCACAAAACGACACAGAGAAAGAGATTTGTAGCCCAAAACAGCTTGGAAGGTTGACAGGAAAGGTTTATTGCACAGGGCTTGGAGCAGAGCATAACATAGGCTGCATGCATCAGGGACAGGACTGGAGCAGGCTGGGGCACAGAATCCTGGGCAGCAGCTAAGGTTCCCAGATCCCCATAAACACCAAAGACACCTTCAAAGGTCAGTGAAAAAGCTCTTTCACCTAGGTGAGGAGGTGGGACAGCATCCATTTTTGGAGCCCTCTGCCTAAAGACCCTGGGAGAATCATGAGGAGTGGTTCTATGGCGGAGCTGGTGGAGACTTTGGAGAGGGAATGCTACTTGCAGATCCTGGGCAGAAAAGCTTGTGGTTGCTCCCAGACCAGTGTGCAGGCCAGGAGAGGAGTGAACGCCTCTCCCTTGATTGTGCCACCTTGGAGGAAGTGAGAACTTACAAGAACCTAGAGTATACCTTCCTCTTGACAAAGGATTCAAAAGTCAAATAACTGGCTAGGAAAATGCCCCAAAAAGAGAGGAGAAATAAGACTATAGAAGGTTACTTTCTTGGTGAACAGGTATCTTCTTCCATCTTTTCAGATGAGGAAGAACAATGCATACCCTCAGAGGAAGATATAAAAGTAAAGGCTTCTGCATCCAAAACCTTCAAAATAAATATGCACTTGTCTCAGGTCATGGAGGAGCTCAAAAAGAATTTTGAAAATTAAGCAAGAGAGGTGGAGGAAAAATTGGGAAGAGAAGTGAGAGTGATGCAAGAAAACCACAAAAAGCAAGTCAACAGCTTGCTAAAGCAGACCCAAAAAATGCTGAAGAAAATAACACCTTCAAAAATAGACTAACTCAAATGGCAAAAGAGGTACAAAAAGCCAATGAGGAGAAGAATGCTTTAAAAAGCAGAACTATCCAAATGGAAAAGGAGGTTCCAAAGCTCACTGAAGAAAATAATTCTTTAACTATTAGAATAGAGCTGATAGAAGCTGATGACTTTATGAGATACCAAGAAATTACAAAACAAAACCAAAAGAATGAAAAAATAGAAAACAATGTGAAATATCTCACTGGAAAAATAACTGACCTGGAAAATAGATCCAGGAGAGACAATTTAAAAATTACAGGACTACCTGAAAGTCATGATCAAAAAAAGAGCCTAGACATCACCTTTCAAGAAAATATCAAGGAAAACTGTCCAAATATTCTGGAACCAGAGGGTAAAATAAATATTGAAAGAATCTACCAATCACCTCCTAAAAGAGACCTGAAAAGCAAAACTCCTAGGAATATTGTAGCCAAATTCCAGAGTTTCCAGGTCAAGGAGAAAATACTGCAAGCAGTCAGAAAGGAACAATTCGAGTATTGTGGAAATACAATCAGGATAACACAACATTTAGCAGCTTCTACATTAATGGATTGAACGGCTTGGAATATGATATTCCAGAAGTCAAAGGAGTTAGGATTAAAATGAAGAATCACCTACCCTGTAAAAGTGAGCATAATACTTCAGGAGAAAAAGTGGTCTTTCAATGAAATAGAGGACTTTCAAGCACTCTTGATGAAAAGACCAGAGCTGAATAAAAAATGTGACTTTCAAACACAAGAATCAAGCAAAGCATGAAAAGGTAAACAGGAAAGAGAAACCATAAGGGACTTACTAAAGTTGAACTGTTTACATTCCTACATGAAAAGATAATAGTTGTAACTCTTAAAACTATTCTCAGTATTTGGGTAGCTGGAGGGATTTTACACACATACACATCTACACACACATCTACACACATAGAGGGCACGGTGATTTGAATATGAAGGGATGATATAAAAAATAAAATTAAGAGTTCAGAGGAATATATTGGGAGGAGAAAGGGAGAAATAGAATGGGGCAAATCATCTCTCATAAAACAGGCAAGAAAAAGCTTTTTCAATGGAGGGGAAATGGGGGGAGGTAAGAGGGAAAAAGTGAAACTTACTCTCATCACATTTGGCTTAAGGAGGGAAAAACATGTTCACTCAATATGGCATAAAAATCTATCTTACACTATGGAGAAGGGGATAAGTGAAGTGGGGGGATGATAGAAGGAGGGCAAATGGAAGGGGAGAGTAATTAGAAGTAAACAGTTTAGGTGAGGGACAAGGTCAAAAGTGAGAATAGAATAAATAGGGGGCAGGATAGGATGGAGAGAAATATGACAATTTGGAAATCTTTTGTAAAACTACACATATATAGCCTATATTGAACAACTTGTCTTCTCAGTGAGGACAGGTGGGGAGGGAGGAAGAAAGAGAAGTTGGAACTCAAAGTTTTAGGAATGAATGTTGAGAACTGTTTTTACATGCAAGTGGGAAATAAGAAATTCAGGTAATGGGCTATAGAAAGCTATCTTGCCCTACAAGAAAAGAGAGAAGATGGGGATAAGGGAAAGGAGGGGTGCAATAGAAGGCAGGACAAATTAGGGGAAGGGGTAATCAGAACGCATGGTGTTTTGGGGTGGGGGAGGGGAGAGATGGGAAGAAAATTTGGAACTCAAAATCTTGTGGAAGTGAATATTGAAAATTAAAAATAAACAAATTTTTAAAAATTAGAATTGAGCAAATGGAAACTAACAACTTTATGAGAAATCAAGAAGTAATTTAACAAAAGCAAAAGAATGAAAAAAATAGAAGAGATTGTGAACAATCTCATTTGAAAAACAACTGACCTAGAAAATAGACCCAGGAGAGGTCATTTAAAAATTACTGGACTACCTGAAAGCCATCATTAAAAAAAAAAGCCTACACATCATCTTTCAAGAAATTATCAAGGAAAAAGTGCCCTGATATTGTAGAATCAGGGGGTAAGAAAGAAACTGAAATAATCCACTGATCACCTCCTGAGAGAGATCCCCAAATGAAAACTCCCAAGCACATTATAGCTAAATTCCAGAGCTCCCAGATAAAGGAGAAAATGTTGCAAGCAGCCAGAAAGAAACAATTCAAATATTGAGGAGCCACACTCAGGATAATGCAAGATTTAGCAGCTTCTACATGAAAGGATCAGTGGATTTGGAATATGATATTCCAGAGGGCAAAAGAGCTAGGATTACAACCAAGAACCACCTACACAGCAAAACTGAGTATAATCCTTTAGGGGAAAAATGGACATTCAATGAAATAGAGGACTTTCATGCATTCTTGCTGAAAAAAATCAGCTGAACAGAAAATCTGATTTTCAAATACAAGACTCAAGAAGTATAAGAAGGTAAATAGGAAAGGGAAATTATAAGGTTAAACTGTTTATATTCCTACATGGGAAGACAAGACTTGTAACTCATAAGATCTTTCTCATTATTAGAGTAGTTGGTATATACATAGACAGAGGGCACAGGTGTGAATTGAATATGAAAGGATATCTAAAAAATAAGTGATGAGAGAGAGGAATGTATTGGGAGAATGAGAAAGGGGGATGTAGAATGAGGTAAATTATATCACAAGAAAGAGGCAAGTAAAACCTTTCACAATGAAGAAGGGGGAAGGCGGGGGGAACTAATCTTAATATTGTTTAGGTAGTAGCAACTCCCAATAATCAATTCCAATGTCTTAAATGCTACTTGAGGGAGAAGAATGATTGACTTAATCATTGCATTCAAATTCTGTAGAGGGTGGCAAGGCAGACCAGAAGTTTCACTGGGAAATCCTCCTTTGCTTCTAGAAACTGGACTAACAACCTATGTTTCTGAGACATTCTGTGACAATATGGCCTCCATTAGTCTATGAAATGAGGCAAAGACAAAAGAGGTCCTATAAATGAGACTCTGCAGTGTCTCCCTGGGGTACCAAACATACATTCTACAACCTTGGGATTATAGATGGTGGCACATGAGAAAATGCACTGAAGTTCCTTAGCTTCACTGATGAAGATGAATGATGATGATGATGAAGACATCAATCATTTCATCCATGACAGTTTCTTTCATGAATAAACTACTGTAAAAATTTTATTAAATAAATAAATAAAAACCAAGAGCCAGGAAGAATGAGGGGGAAATAAGTGAAGAAGCCCAAGTGCAAATGTTTTTTTGGAACAATCCTCTCAACGTTGTTGGGGGGTAGGTGTCTCCCTAGCCCTTTCAGAATTAGTCTCCAAGGTGAAGCCTAGGGAGGAAAGAAAATCAGTTATAGCAGGGATGATGAAGTCAAATAAGCTGAACTACAGGGGACTGTAACAATCTCTCTTTAGTCCTTTGAAGGACACAGACCTTCTCCAACTGGAGGTGTGAGAGACCAGAGCAGTTGAGGAAAAGAGTGGACAAATCTGAAGATCCATCTCAATAGGCAAGTACTTTGTAACAAAATAAATTAAATCAAAAAAATCCCAAGGAAGAAAAAGACACAAAGGAGCAAATTAAAAACAAACAAGCAAAACAAAACACAAAATTCCTCCTGAATCATTCAAAGGAGTAATTAAAATGTTTAAGTGAGAATATCAAAGAAATAATCACAGAAATGAGCAGCCTTAAGGAGACTAGAGAATTTTTTAAATGTTTTATAGCATTTTTATTTTGTTAAATATTTCCCAATTACATTTTAAACTTTTATTTATTTTTAGTTTACAACATTCAGTTCCACAAGCTACCGAATTTTAATTTTCTCTCCCTCCCCAAGATAGTGTACAAATCTGATATAGAATCTACATATATATTCATATTAAACATATTTTCACATTGAGACTAGAAAATTTTGAACAAAGGTCAGTACTTTCTCTGAAAAAGAGAATGAAAGAATTGTAATGCAAAAGTGCAGGGGAAGGAAGAAAAATGAACACTTCAAGGTAGAACATGAAGAATTAATCTAAGGGAAAAAACACCATGACAAAGAAAACGTGAAGGGTAAACAACTCTCAAAAGAAACCACAAATTACTAACATGTATCTGAAAGATTATTTATTAGTAAAAAGAGAAAATCAGATCCCATAACCAGAAAATTGGCAAAGATGACAGACAATGTTAAGAGTCAATTTTGTAAGAGATGTAGAAAGGGAAGCACACTAATATTCAGTTTATAGAGCTGTGAATTGGTCCATTGTGGAAAACAACTTCCAATTGTGAAATGAAAGTGACTAAATGTTTATAGTTATATACCCCAGAAATGTCAGTGATAAAAAAGTTTCACATGACTTAAAAAAAAATATAGTAGCATTTTTATTTATTTTTAGATTACAACATTCATTTCCACAAAATTTTTCTCCCCATCTCTCACCTCCCCTACCCCATAATACCTTGCATTCTGATTACCCCTTTCCTCAATGTGTCCTCCCTTCTATCACACCCCACCCTCCCCTTATCCCCATCTTGTTGTTTTCTTGTAGGGCAAGATAGATTTCTATACCCCATTACCTGCATTTCTTATTTCCCAGTTATATGCTATAACAATTCTCAACATTCATTTTTAATACCTTGAACTCCAACTTCTCTCCCTTCCTCCCTCCCCACCCATCCCCACTGAGCAGGCAAGCAATTCAATACAGGCTATATATGTGTTGTTTTGTGAAAGACTTCCATAATAGTTATAATAGTTATGTTGTGTAAGACTAACTATATTTCCCTCCATCCTACCCTGTCCCTCATTTATTCTATTCTCTCATCTGACCTTGTCCCTTCCCAAAAGTGTTTACTTCTAGTTACTCCCTTCTCCTATTTGCCCTCCCTTCTATCATCCCCCTCATCCCACTTGTCCCCTTTTCCCCTACTTTCCTGTAGTGTAAGATAAGATTTTCATATCAAATTTAGTGAGTATGTTATTCCCATATGTGAAGAGTAAGCTTCACTTTTCTCCTCTTACCTCTTCCCTTTTCTCCTCCATTAAAAAATTTTTTCTTATCTCTTTTATGAGTGATAATTTGCCTCACTCAATTTCTCCCTTTCTCCTCCCAATATATTCCTCTCTCACCCCTTAATTTTATTTTTTTCATAGATATCCTCTCTTCTGATTCAACTCAACCTGTGCTTTCTGTCTATATGTGTGTGTGTATGAGTGTGTGTGTGTGTGTGTGTGTGTGTGTGTGTGTGTGTATAGTCCCTCCACCTATCCAAATACTGAGAAAAGTTTCAAGATTTACAATTATCATCTTTCCATGTAGGAAGGTAAACAGTTCAACTTTAGAAAGTCCTTTATGATTTCTCTCTTTCCTGTTTACCTTTTCATGCTTCTCTTGATTCCTGTGTTTGAAATTTTCTCTTTAGTTCTGGTCTTTTCATCAAGAATGTTTTAAAGTCACTCTGTATCAATGAATGACCATTTTTTCCCCATGAATATTAAACTCAGTTGTGCTGGGTAGGTGATTCTTGGTTTTAAACGCAGTTACTTTAACTTTGGAATATCCTATTCCAAAAGCTTTGATCCCCCTTAATGTAGAAGTTGCCAGATCCTGTGTTATCCTGATTGTATTTCCACAATACTTGAATTGTTTCTTTCTGGCTGCTTGCAATATTATCTCTTTGACCTGGGAACTCTGAAATTTGGCCACAATATTCCTAGGAGTTTCCCATTTCAGATCTTTCAATATTTATTTTGCCCTCTGGTTCTAGAATATCAGGGCAGTTTTCCTTGATAATTTCA